>JAGXOD010000135.1:3082500-3135000 GCA_020368025.1 Brachyhypopomus occidentalis
TGACAGTACAATTCACTCTCAGCTCAGAGACTCATTCTACTTATTTTACTGGAAAACTACAGATACTACAGATAAAGATTGAGATACTCAGAAAGGAAGATTGTAGGTGCATGTGTGTGCGTGTGTGTGTGTGTGTGTGTGAAATGAAATGAGTCATATACTTGAAACATTCTGCACATCGTTGTGAGTGACATCACAGAAATTATTACTGTTCAGCCCACTCTCATTTTGTGTGTGTGTGTGTGTGTGTGTGTGCATGCGTGATTCCAGCCCTTTCAGCCCTTTACCTATGAGCTGTTCATTTGGCTGTGTTATTAAGGTCATGACCTTTGGCACTACACTGAGCAGAGGGGCATGTAAATGCTTTCTACTTCCCCCATCTCCAGTCCGACGCGGTTGCCTTGACAAAACGATCAAGTTCCTGGCTGACTGAATCATCATAGTGGGAGCTACGACACAGATGTCAATTAAATACCCCGAGAAACACAGGAAAAGTAACCTTAAAGTTGAAAGGTAAAAACCCTAATAAAAAACCACACAGTGAAGTTTTGGGACTTTACAGAGCAGGGGAGGGAGGGGCGGGGCATGGAGGGGAGGGGCGGAGCCGACTCTGACCTTCGGAGCGGTGGATGCAGGTGTGCTGGTTGTCGCTCAGGAAGAAGCCCTCCTTGCATTGACACTCATAGCTGCCCATGGTGTTGAGACAGGTCTGCTGGCAGCCGCCATTGTTGTCCTGACACTCGTCCACGTCTACCACCAAACATGGAGTGAGAGAGAAGGGTAAACAGTCATTAAGGTGCGCCCACACATACACACACACACACACACACGTGTGTGTGCACAGACAGTAACTCAAGGTTGAGTGTTGCTCTGTAATCAGAGGCAGCCCCACACAGGTGTTTGGGTAAATTATGTTGTTTTTGTTTATTTGGGTCCCATGTTTTCCCTCTGTCTCCTTCTTCCTCCACCCTGTTTGAACTTCCTCCACCCTGTTTGAAGCGGCCGGTTAGTTGCGGAACTGGAATGTTCCGGCATCCACATCCTCCCGACGGCAGAACAAACAAACCCAGCGACAGAGACAGACAGGTAGTCAGCGAGAGCCACAGACAGGCGGGGCAGGCAGGGCAGGCGGGGCAGGTAGATGGGGTAGGTGGGGCAAGCGGGCAGGTGGGCGGAGACTGCTGTCTGATCTTTATGGTGAGACTCCACCTTCACATGTCACCTGGAATGACAATCTGACCTACAAATAGTGTTCGGGCTGCTTGGCCATGCTGTTTCATGTGTGTGTGTGTGTGTGTGTGTGTGTGTGTGTGTGTGTATGAAAGTATCAGGGGTACCATCATCTTTCTGGCAGCACAGTAAATCACTTTGTGGCCAGTAACACACTTGACTGAGTTTTACACAGTCCTGACCCAGGTACCATGGAACCGGCACTGACCAATCCCGATTCTCCTGACGGCCACACCCTGTGCACTCTGGGATAGGGGTCTGTTATTCTGCCATCACACACACACCGATCTGCTATGATCCTTCAACATCCGTTGCCATGCCGATCCCGCTGCATGTCACACTGACTCTGCTCACGTCACCATGGCTACCCCTCCAGCTGAGCCCCCCACCCAGGCCTGACAGAGGGAGGAAGCCACAGCTGATACACAGGCACGTGATCACATGACCACAGGCACGTGATCACATGACCTCGGCAATGCCTCCCCCGCCGCGCCGTACTGCTGTGAGCTGTTAGCGGTCTATGACCAGAGACTGACAGTGACACATTGTGTTTTCTGATTCATTGGTAAAATAAGCATATGTGTGTGTGTGTTTACGGGCGTGTTGTAGCTGGGTCTAGGGCTGTTCGCATGCATTGTTTAGTCTATTGCATCCCTGGTGTATACCAGGCTCTGATCGAGGTCGTGAGTTTGGATAAATTGAGAGGATGAGCAAAAATTTGAAGAGGCAAGAGTGTGACGGCATGTAAATAATGTGGCAATGGCGTTTAAGGGTTGTTTTTAAACAACGTGGGTAGTAGATTCTCTTTTTATGTGTACTGTACATTCCTGTGGGAATATATCCTGCCTGCTAATGGGAGTGTGTGCACGCATGTGTGTGTGTGCGTGTGCACGTGCGTGAGGGAGTGAACATTCGCGTGCGTCTGTGTTTGCGTGCGCCGCCGTTTGTGTGTGTGCGTCTGGCGCGCGCCGAAAGGCCGTGCGCTTTTACAAGATCTGAGCCGGGTCCAGACTGCCCTTTATTTGGGTTACCAGAGCGTTTATGGCCGTTAGCACCTCCAGCGCACTGGCCCGGAGACCCCGGCCCAGTGCCACCTCCACCCCAGACACAGCCTCCCAGGCAGGGCTGGCGTGGGCTTACTGCCTGCCTACTGCCCGGCCTGGCGCGGGGGGGGGTAAGCTCTATGACTGGAGGGCAGCTTAAAGGCTCCCGCAAGGCGGACACATAACGCCACAAAGCCACTGATGCAGCGAAGCCCCACTGCTACTAGGACTGTGTCTCCCTGGCAACCTCCCAACATCCACAGATACACACACAAGCGCACAGCCATTGAGAAAAAAAAATGAGGGACACAGAAGGACACAAAAACATATGTGTGTGCCCAGGCACACACACACACACACACACACACGCACACACACACACACACGCACACACACACACACACACACACACACACACACACACACACAGTCTCTGCCTAATTTGGTCACAGTGGTTTATTGTGTGGCCCCTGGTTTTACCTGGCTACACGACCCTTATTTTAGACCCAGCAGGGCATCTCGTTAACACGCCGGAGACAGCGAGGTCTTTACTATCCACCACGCGAACGCACCAGCGCAGGAAACGGAGCAGGACAGGTAGAGAAGGCATCTTTGTGCTGCTCTCCCCAAAGGCAGCCTCATCTGTCCCAGAGCCAAGCACATCCTGGGACTTGTATTTGAAATAACTCTCTGAGGAAGCGCTCCAAGTCTGGAGATCCATCATGACTTGATAAAATGTCAATATAGCTGCAGGGAGAAAAGGAAATTTGGCATTTGACAGATTAAAAACAAAAAGAGACTGGAGACGCTTTTGGTTGTGCTGTCTTACGCTCATGTAGCTCCCTCTGCGTTTCGTGACGTGTTTAACGCAAGAATGGAAGCAGATATCGCGCATGATATAGCACTCTCTCTCTCTTCCCTCTCTCACTCTTCCTGTCTCACTCTCTGTCTTTTCATTCTAGAAAAGCACACAAAAATCCTTCTCAGCTGTCATCTCTCAATTAAGGATCAGAGTGCCAGACCGTGGACACGTGCGCTGGCACGTGGAGCAGAGAGCTGGAACACCAGAGCCTTTGTGTCGCTGCCACGCTCACTGGTGTACACTCTCAGTTGGAAGAGATCAGGGATGACATGACACAACAGGGAGAAAAGCAAGGCGGACAAGAATGAGGAGAAATGAGCTGAGCCACGGAGAAGAGACAAGATGACAAGAGAAGAGAAGAGAAAAGAAGAGACAAGAAGAGATGGGATGAGAAGAGAAGAGATGGAAAGAGAAGAGAAGAGAAAAGAAGAAATGAGAAGAGACAAGAAGAGAAGAGAATAGAAACGAAATGGGAAAAAAAGAGACAAGAAGAGAATAGAAGAGATGAAAAGAGAGTGGAAAAGACGATAAGAGAAGAGAAAAGACATGAAGAGAAGAGAACAGAAAAGAAGAAATCAAAAGAAAATAAATAAATTTGTTGTATTTTGGTCTATAATTCCCTTTTTCCAAGTCATCACACGTTTTTCAAAGCACAGAGGGACTCACTCCTCAGCTTGTCCCCCCCGAGCACAGCACACACTCTTTTTTTACTCTTCTTTGACTCTTTTTCCATTCGAAAGAGCGAAGGGGGAAAAAAAAAAGAGATCGAAAGATAAACAAACAGCAGCGGCAGTGCAGACATTCATAAAACCGGCCAAACGATCAACACATTGACTTCAGCTGCCGGCGGGGACAGAGAAAATAAATAAGAATTGAAATGAAAAAAGGCGCGGAGGAACTGCACTAGATTACCCTTTAATCAGCCTGCCCATTGGCCAATCTTAAATCAATTAGGGCTTTAACTTGTTGACATGTGGCATCTGGGATCCTGTGAAACGACTTCCTACATGATCTCGGACAGACAGAGACACTGTTTTGCTGCTGTTTGTGCTTTTTCCCTGAGGAATCTGAGGGTTCTGCAATGTGTGTGTGTGTGTGTTGTAAAGGGAGAAAAGTCAACACTTTTAAAAGGGTTTAAACACTGTTAAACACTGTGCCAAGTCTCTGCTTCTGAATCATTAGTCAAACACACCACATGCACTCACACACCTCTTTTTTTCAGTGATGTGTTATTACATGGTATATTGCATATATTACATGGTGTATTATTATGGTGTATTTACGTGACATTGTCGTGCGACACGAAGATGAGGGCACTGAGTGGCAGAGTTGAAGGAGTTCATTAACAGCATTGGGTCAGCTGCTCATTACAGTCCCCTCCCATCTGCTCAGTTCAGTGGAAATGATGACATCATCTGTGTGAGGTGAGAGTGCAGTGAATGCGAGAGAGGGAGACAGAGAGAGAGAGAGAGAGAGAGATAGTAGGGGGAGAGAGATAGAGAGAGGGAGAGAGAGATAGTAGGGGGAGAGAGATAGAGAGAGGGAGAGAGAGATAGTAGGGAGGGAGAGAGAGAGAGGGACAGAGAGAATGAGTTAGTGGGAGGGAGAGAAGGAGAGAGAAAGGGAGATAGGGAGGGAAAGAGGGAGGGAGAGAGCGAGACAGAGAGAGCGTGTGATGAAATGTAAATGAGGAGAAATATCAAAGTGAGCAGAGTACCAGAGTGCGAAGAAAAGTGTGTGAGAAAAGTTGAGACTGAAACATAAGCTCCACTTCGACATCTTGCGTGAAACACCTCTTCATTACTTATCTAAACGCGAGACGTTCTTGAGAAAGAAGACAATTTTCTCTGCCAGCAAAAGCATGTGACGGCAAGACACCTGTTTCACTCCAGAGGAATGAAACAGTCAGGTGACGAGGGCAGAGATTGTGAGCAGAGAGTGTAGAAGAAGTGACCGAGGTGAAAACAAGAATCTGACAGGAAGGAAAAGCGAAACAAAAGCAGGACAAAGACAACGTGAATAAGGCAAGAGCGCGAGGAAGAAGGTGTGAGAGCAGCAGCCAGCCAGAGAGAGGTGTGTGGCGGCAGGGGACGGGGGGACGGGGGGACGAGAGAGCCCTTTTGGTGCTGGTGATGGTCCTCGACAGTCTCGCCTCGGTTCCCAGCGCAATCATTTAGACTTCTATTTGAGATATTCCACAATAAAGATGTCAGATAGAGAGCAAGGCCATCACCTTTGGGGATACAGCCTGGAGTCTGTCCAGAAAGACCACAGCCAAGATAACTAAGACCTCACTGAGAGAAAGAGCACAGGCCGTCGGAGGGGAGGACAGGCGAGATGTTGGGGGAACGAATGGGGGGCTGAGAGAGAAAGAGAGCACGGACAGGAGTGAAAAGAGAAGAGAAAGAGAGATGGAAAAAGAGGAATAGAGAGAAAGAGGGAATCAGAGAGTGAGGATAAAGAAAATTTGAGAGGAGGCGTGTAGAATATACGGATAGACAGAAATGAGAGAATGACAAAGGATGCAGCATAGTCAGAGAGAGAGGGGGAGAGAGAGGGAGAGAGAGAAGAGGAGCAGGCAGGGCTAAGGTAGCTGGACCAGTGATGTGTTGAAGGGTTGAGCTGTCCAGCTCCTGTATCCATCATCATTAGTGCGCTCTAATGAAAAATGATGAGGTCAGCATTGTGAAACTCAGTCACGCCGCCCGCCTGCCTCAGTATTTGCTTTGGATCCGGCGTGCGGGGAGGAGACGCGGAGGTCTCCAACCACTTCTGTCCTCTGCTTTTGCACACTGGACGACGGACAGAGGGAGACAGTGCGTTTGTGTCCCAGTGCACTTCGCCGTACCCCACCGCAGCCTGACAAGTCTCCGTAAACCGGCAAAACGAACATCCCAACATCTGCATTCACTTACAGTATGAACGCAGACGGACGTGTCCACCGCCTGAGAGAGAGCAACGAAAAAAACACTCTTCTCAACCTCAACAGATTCCTGAACCCCCACAGCAAACCCCCCAAAACCATTAAACCAGCCCTCTGCCTCTCGGGGTCAAGGAATTTCATCTTTGAACTACTTCAATAAATACAAGAGAGCAAGTTATTAATTTTCTCTTAGACTTTTCCTTCCTGCATCCATTTTTAACCGCTAACACAAACATCCACCGTGCCAGTTGGATTCTGGGAATTGGATGCGATTGGGGTACCGATGACATTGGAGGTGACGTTTTAAAACAGTGAAAATAATCTCAGGGTGAGTCCTGTCAGCATGGCTGAGACGAGGGTGTTGCCTAGATGAGACTGCACTTTCCAGGGTGCTCAGAGGTGTGTTTGTTTAGATTTATGGAGTCCTCACGGAGGTCAGAAAAGCAGAGATGAGTGAAACTGTTCCAGCGAAAGTTGAGCAGAGACAACCTGTCTGTGAAGGGCAGATGAGTATGATCTGGTAAAATACATGTGCTATGGTGTGTGTGTGCATATCAGTGTGTTTTAGAAACATGGATCCAGCGTGTGTGTGTGTGTGTGTGTGTGTGTGTGTGTTACTTACCCAGGCAGTTGTGTCCATCATCAGCCAGCATGAAGCCATCGTAGCATGTGCACCTGTAGTTTCCAGGAATATTGATGCAATCATGCACGCAGCCACCGTTGTAGTCGTTATCACACTCGTCCATGTCTAAAACACACACACACACAGGTAAGACATGGCACTGGACTCTAATGCACCTCAGCATCAAAGCTGGGAATGTCACCCATGATACGACCACACATCATAACACATACACACTCGCTGGAAGACCAATACTGCATTCGCTCTGCCAACACCCACAGCCGAGCTCACTCTCACTGGCGCCAGGAACCAGTGTCTGTACACGTAGCTGCCGTCGTGTTCAGTGTTTGTGTCCTTTGCACTTCAAAGCAGCATGGAGTGTTGGGTTCTGTTTAAGGGTGTTGGGTTCTGTTTGAGAGTGTTTTGTTCTGTTTGGAAGTGTTGTGTTCTGTTTGGGAGTGTTGGGTTCTGTTTAGGGGTGCTGGGTTCTGTTTGGGTTCTGTTTGGAAGTGTTGGGTTCTGTTTGGGAGTGTTGGGTTCTGTTTAGGGGTGCTGGGTTCTGTTTGGAAGTGTTGGGTTCTGTTTGGGAGTGTTGGGTTCTGTTTAGGGGTGCTGGGTTCTGTGTTGGGTTCTGTTTGGGAGTGTTGGATTCTGGCTGTTTGGAAGGAAACAGCCCATTCACAGTACACAGACTTGTCAACTCGAAAAGCAACTCATCCCTAAGGAATCTCTAAAGACATTCTGGTGCTTTCGGCTTTGGTCTGTGTGTTTACACTAAGCTCCTTAAACACGTGAGCAATGCTGGACTTAATACACATCAGTGCTGGTGGTGGGAGAGGAGAGATAAAGGGGGATGACCATGAAGTCCATTGTCCCGATCTAACTGTGGGGGAGACGTTCACTTAAGAGGACAGGCATGTGACTAGCAGTGAGAGAAGCAGGACAGAAGACTGGAAACCACACCCTCCTGCTAAGAACATGTGGCACTGAGACTGAGACGACACTGAGACTGAGATGACACTGAGACTGAGATGACACTGAAACTGTAAGAGAAAAGGGAGAACAATTTAAGTGACTACAAAAATATGCTGGAGTGACAGGTGAGAGTGTGCATGGCTCCAGATGTGTGTGTGTGTGTGTGTGTGTGGGTCATTTGCAGAGTGAGCGTCCAGTGAGCCTGCAGCTGATGCATTTCCTGCCCTGGAGCTGTTGTTGACATCAGCCAGCAGCAAGCCGTCAACTCCAGACCATCGCTGTTTCCGCTCCAACACACACAAACACACACCGCACGCACACACACACACACACCCGTCCGGCCTGCTAATCTCAGGAGAACTGTTTACGCACAGCATCTCATTTGGAAGATTAGACGCTTCCACTGAATCCTCAGTGATGGGTTGGCAGGGCTGGGGGTCAGCAGGGGGTGGCACCTGGGCTGTCTGGGCTCGCCCTTTGACCCCACAACGCCATCCCTCCGTCCTTCATCCACGGCAATGGACAGCATCCTGTACAGACCGGGTGAAAGGTACTCACACCCTGCTGAGAAGCAGCGAGACGCTGACAAACTCGGACACTTCACCGCTGCGAGCTTACGCACGCCTGTCTGACCGTGCACTGGGGTGCTCTGGGTGCTCCGGGGTGCTCAGGAGTGTTCAGGGGTGCACAGGAGTGTTCAAGGGTGCTCAGGGGTGATCTGTGATGGTAGAACCTGCTGCTCAGACCACCCGCCTCTCACTGACTGGAGTCACACATCTCAGCCAGGCTTGTCTCTCCAATGTTTCTCCCTGAGATCAAGGTCTGGGCATGTTCTCACCTCCCACTCCTCGTCCGTCTCCATCTCCTGTTTCCCAGAGTTCTGTGTTCTCTGACCATTCAGCGTTCCCCTTCATGGGCTGGCGGGCCACCTCCAGGCTCACCGGCCAGGCCTGCGGATACACTGGCCCTTGTGTTTTCCTCTCCTCTGTGTCAAAATGTCAACTCTGTTCCACAGGAAAATTCACGAGTGTGGTGTGATGGGCCTGTCTCTCCCTGCCACCGTGCTGCTGGGATAATGAAGGTGTGTGTAGCATCAGAGGGAATCTGTGCGAGTGTGCCTGAGTGAGTGTGTACGTGTGGGGGGGGGGGGGGGTCTGCGGTTGAGTTTTTGTGTGCGTGTTATTTCTTTGTGTGTATGTGTGGTGTGTGTAGGTCTATATAAAGCAGCATAGATAGACTGACCTGCTCGGAGGGTGGGGGGAGGGGGGGGGGGGTGTCACTCAGCCAGCCACTCAGAGCAGCAGCAGTATTGTGACGAACACACAGACACCAGGCAGACAATGGCCTACTAACAGTCGGACAACCCCCCACCCCACCCTCTGTCTCTCTTCTTCTCTCCATTTCACTCCCTTTCTCTCTCTCTCTCTCTCTCTCTCTCAGGCACTATCACAGTCTAGGACATCCCTGCAGCTGGAAGAGTTACCTGACCTTCTTCAAAGACAACATGGAAGGCAGATAAGACACGATCACATGCTGACCTCCAAGGGCCAAAGATAGCGTGGATCATTCAAGAGGGTCACCATACCTCAGCAGAGGCCTAGTCCTAGCCTAACCCTAACCCTAGCCCTAACCCTAACCCTAACCCTAACCCTAACCCTAACCCTAACCCTAACCCTAACCCTAACCCTAACCCTAACCCTAACCCTAACCCTAACCCTAACCCTAACCCTAACCCTAACCCTAGCCCTAACCCTAACCCTAGTCCTAACCCTAACCCTAACCCTAACATCTAACCCTAACCCTAACCCTCACCCTAACCCTAGCCCTAGCCCTAGCCCTAACCCTAGCCCTAGCCCTAACCCTAACCCTAGCCCTAACCCTAGTCCTAGTCCTAACCCTAGCCCTAGCCCTAGCCCTAACCATGAAAAACCCAGCTAAACATGGGTCTTCTGAGTTCACTCCCAAGAGTTGATTAACCTTTAGCTTTTATTAGAAACAAATACTATAACATTTTACACAGCTGATACATTATTTAATTTACAACTGATTTGAAACATTATTTAAAATAATCGAAAGCTAATAAATATATTGAGAAATTTCCATACATACATACTGCCAAAATACAAATATATATGATTATCCACATGTCATTTATAAAAGCTTGTGATGTTATACACTTAATGAAGATTGTAACACGTTCTAAAACAGTGTTAATTGTTCTTAATGTCCCTTAATGACCAATGATAATGACTCTGTGAGGAAGATCCACTAGCACTTTATAATTAACGAAGAGCTTCTGCTGAAAAAATATTTTCCAGCTATTTGTAACAATGTCAAAGGAGCCTAGTGTGGTGGTTTAAGGCCAGATTGTACTCCTGAGAGCTGTAAAACGATCCCTGTGCCAATCTGCAGCTCACCGACGGCGGCCTCAGACCTGTGGCGGACTCAGTGGACTGTGCTGTGTGTGTGTTCATCTCATGAGTCATCCTAGAGCTGCACTCATGCATCATCTGATACACGAAATCAATAAAGCACAATGCAATCCGTCAGGTCCAGCAGGGTTTCCAAGACAATCGTGTATATACCTCTGTCTCTCAACTTACAGTGATGTAGCAATTTCAGTCCTAAGACCAGGAGGACAAATCACATGGTACTTGTGATTTGGCGCTAGAGTGTGTAGATGTCTCTGACATCAACAGCCCAATGATATAGATCATTTTTGGTGGTGGTGTTGGTGGTGGTGGTGTTTTCATGTTTTTTGTCCTTACTCCAGTACACCTGCCTGTGGCCGTTGAAGACCTGACTCTACTGTGACAGAACAGAGAGAAGATCGAACTTCAAGCCATAAAGTCACTCATTTCTTGTCCTGTACACACACAGTACACAACCAGTCTCAGGCCAAATAGCTTGACATTCAGAACCCCACAGTCTTCCATTTACTGGTTAAGAGTGCAAGAAAAGTTCACATTTTTCCAATGCCTGAGAGAGAGAGAGAAAGAGAGAGAGAAAGAGGGAGTGTGTAAGAGAGAAAAAGAGGGTGCATGAGTAAAGGAGACACTGATGGAAAAATCTGCAGACTGACATTAAAAAACGTAAGCTCACATTACAGAAAGGAGAGGCCTTTATTTCACAAGCCAAATAAGTGTACTTATTTTAATGAGTGTAGGTCAGAAACAGTGCAATGAGGATGTAAATCAGCTGGCAGTGAACGTTCCGGCAGAGGTGATGCGAACCAGGGCATCAGACAGGGGTTTTGGTGGTGATACAGGTAGTTACAAACAGGGGTTTTGGTGGTGATACAGGGAGTTACACACAGGGGTTTTGGTGGTGATACAGGGAGTTACACACAGGGGTTTTGGTGGTGATACAGGGAGTTTTGGTGGGGAGTTACACACAGGGGTTTTGGTGGTGATACAGGGAGTTACACAGGGGTTTTGGTGGTGATACAGGGAGTTACACACAGGGGTTTTGGTGGTGATACAGGGAGTTACAAACAGGGGTTTTGGTGGTGATACAGGGAGTTACACACAGGGGGTTTGGTGGTGATACAGGGAGTTACACACAGGGGTTTTGGTGGTGATACAGGGAGTTACACACAGGGGTTTTGGTGGTGATACAGGAAGTTACACACAGGGGTTTTGGTGGTGATATGGTGGGTTACAGATGCCTTCTGATATTTTGGCACATTCATTCATTTCTGGTTTTATTTTAAATAGAGGACAAAGAAACAATGCAAACAGCAGTGGATGGTGGAGGCCCTTGAGGCTCTGTGCTTGGTGCCAACAGTAATGAATGCTATGGGCTTGGCATCTCTAATGGATGCCAAAGCACACCATAAACTGTCTTCAACTGAAAATCTGCCTGCTTGTCAAAAAAGGATACCCAGCTCGGAATCCTCATCAGATCCCTGTAAACGCATGACTGGCTTCTCCCCAGTATCTCAGGGTCACCACATGCCCAACCACAAAAGGCAAACCCTGCCATGATGTCCCTCCGTGAATCAGCACCACGACGTCTAAATCCCCTTTACGTTCAGAAACTGCACAGACAGTCAGCTGTCTACGAGCAGGGCAGCATTACTGTGTTAGCAGACAGTACGACAGAGCAGCAGTGAGCAAAGATCTTTCTTAATTTCCTTCAAAGCCAAACAAGGAGGGCGTTAATTAAAGAGTAGGATGTTGGTAATGGGCCCTCTGCTTCAGACACAGCAACCCACTCCACGCACCAGTCTGCAGACTACCCGCTCTCAAGATGAAGGGACAGGATGAAGGGACAGGATGGAGACAGAGAAGGACAGAGCCGTAGACGGACGCTGGAGAGGCGTGCAGACACAGACAAGTGCGGTCGCACATTGACAGATGCTCAAAACAAAAAACCGCGTCCCCGCTCTGGTTGTTGCTCAACACTTTCTGACTGCTACTCCTGTGCTGCGGTTTTAAGGCGGGAGGACCTGGCTCCTGTGAGCCTCACAACATTCTCTCTGTTTTACTTGGAGGAAATAATGGATGTGTTGTTCTGGTCTGCTCTGTCTAGCCTCAGACATCAGCATCTGGATTCTGATCCAGAGCGTGGTCTGGTTCAATTCCATCTCAAATCCCACCTAATTCATTAATGGAGTTGAAAATGGGTTTCAGGTTCCATAATAGGTAGAAACCTCATTTGTCCATTTCCTGAAACATTAGCCTTGAACATCTGGGTAAGGAGAGAATGACAGAAAGAATAATACAACATCCACAGATGAAGAGGGCTCTGCAGTAGATAACAATGAGACAAAAACGACTGTGTCTCTTGTGTCCAGGTGACACGCACTGTCACTCTGTTCTATCTCTCACTTTTGCTCTCAAATGTATGCAGTATTAATCTGTGTGTGTATCTGTGTGTGAATGTATAATTTGTGCAGCATTTGCTGATGCAAAGCACTTTGGTAAGGTTTTAGTGAATGAACACGCCGATGTCCTCATAAGCACATCTTTGTGTGCATGTGTGTCTGAGCTGGAGACTGCGTTGGGTATGTGCACATGTGCCGAGGCAATATACACATGAGTAAGGCCCTTATTTGTGTGTGTGTGTGTGTGTGTGTGTGTGTACATTAGTTCCAGCTGTGCTCTCAGACAGAATAGGAGCAGGAGGTGTGAACACTGAGGCAGCATCTCACACCTTCACTTCTCCACTTCCTCTGCACTAATTAAGACCCACAGCAGGGACTGGGGAACAGCTGTAAGACCTGCCCAGAAGGAGCGAGAGAGACAGAGAGAGAGAGAGAAGGGGAGGGACAGAGAGAGAGAGACAGAGAGAGAAGGGGAGGAACAGAGAGAGAGAGAGAGAGAGAGAAGGGGAGGGACAGAGAGAGAAGGGGAGGGACAGAGAGAGAGAGAGAGAGAGAAGGGGAGGGACAGAGAGAGAAGGGGAGGGACAGAGAGAGAGAGAGAGAGAAGGGGAGGGACAGAGAGAGAAGAGAGAGAGAGAGAGAGAGAGAGAGAAGGGGAGGGACAGAGAGAGAAGGGGAGGGACAGAGAGAGAGAGACAGAGAGAGAAGGGGAGGAACAGAGAGAGAGAGAGAGAGAGAGAGAGAGAGACAGAAGGGGAGGGACAGAGAGAGAAGAAAAATAGCTACGTATGTGGGACTGTACAGGGGTCTGTTTGCACGTATGCATGTGTGTATGTCACTAGGTGTGATTGTGATGATGTCAATGTCAAACACACACACACACACAACAGCCCACCTTCACACTGCTTGCCGTCTCCTTTGTAGCCAGCCTTACAGATGCACTTGAAGGACTTTGGGGTGTTCTGGCACAACGCATCGATGTGGCAGTCATCTGTGGCCTCAGAACACTCGTCTGCGTCTGGGGGAGACCAATCGCATGGAAGGAAGCATTACTCAGCTGTGCCATACCATGCTGCCCACAGTGTAGGACACAGTCGGTGTTGCCAAGACAATGTAGGACACAGTCGGTGTTGCCGAGACAATGTAGGACACAGTCGGTGTTGCCGAGACAGTGTAGGACACAGTCGGTGTTTCCGAGACAGTGCAGTGCGTGAGTGTGGAGGTGAGATGAATAATGAATAACTAACAAATAGTTTTCTGAGACAACCACTTCAGTTAATGTGCCTGTATGAAGGCTGGTACAATGCCTTAACATGTTGTGATACAAGACAGCATGTTGTAGTATAGTCTGTCCAAAACCTTTAGATTCTACTCTTTGTCACTGGACAATCGTGGGAAAGAGAAACATATTTGGATCAACATTTTGTGCGGTTTCTCTCTAAAAGACAAAGGCTGGATTTGAGCAGGGAAAGCTAGCCATGAAACAGCATTAAACAGACGACTTCTGCATCGGCAGGGTGAGACCAGGTCTGTGGAAGTACAGACCACGTACTCAGCAGTTATACAGTCACGGCTAATTTATAATTAATAATAAAAACCTTAAGCATGAATTAAACCTCAAATAAAACCTTAATAACTAAAAAAAGAAGCGTCACTACATAAATTAATAATTCATACATAAAAAATGTGCAAATGAATACATTAATAGATTTAAAGACTGCACTGCCCAGCCCCACTAATACTCATTCATTCATTAGTATGCATAGGTCTACTTTACATTCAATCGTTAGCAGATTATTTATTTATTTATTATGTGTTTGTTTGTTTTACTTTCAGCTGCATTAAACAAACGAACAAGCGCGCAAACAAAAACTGGTTAAGAGTGATCAGACTCGCCTCACGCGCAGATAGAAAGGATGAGCTATTCCCTTACCTTATCTGAAGTCAACTTTATGCTTTACAAGCAAACGGTCTGTCTCAGCATAACAGTAGCCTGAACTACTTGAACTTCTAGGTTGCCAATTTCCTCTGTTGGCACTTTTCTGCGCGTTTTTTCACCTGGAACCCAACATTTTACATCATCCGTGGTTTAAAGACAACGGTGCCTTTTTATTGTCTGTCAGTGGTATCGACTTTTTGCACAGACGGGCTTTCATTACGAGGCACCCGATGTTCAGGATATCGATGACCCCCGGAGCAGTGGTCGATTAGCCGCCAGATCGACACCTTCAGAGACCGTAACGGACCCGAAGCCCTGCAGGCCCTTGGCCATATGGACCCCTTGAGTTTCCACATATGTTTTTTTTTCTAACTAAAACAAAAACGCACAATCACGTTCGGCACATCATGCAGTCACATTTACTACTAAATTAAATGGTGCTTTCATAAGAAGCCAATGCAAATGCAGCGAGTTTATAATTAGGATTCCCTGAGTTTTTTTTTTTATCCAAAGCGTGGCCGTGTACAAACAAACAGTCTTTACAATTTAATTTAGCAAATATTTGCATTAAACTATTAATACAAGAGCAAATACACAGTGGTAAATGTACATGTAGATTATTGCAAAACTGAAAAATCGATCGAGGCTGATAAAGTGAAAAGTTTTTGCATTAAATTTCATTTAAAGATAAAGCAGACAAGATAAAGGAGGACTTACCTGCTATTCCAACATTTCCCATTACACCGCAAGTATTTATGAGGAGGAAAAGCAAACAGACGTCCCAGGAAAAGCAAGCCCTTCCCATGGTGAAAGCTGTGATTGAGCCTAGTTTTCTAGTTATGTGTTCTTTGATAAGAAGACCGTTCTGGTACTGGCAGATAGAGCACGGCGAGACCTCGAAGCCGCACGCCGCCTCCTGATTGGCTTGCACAAATTTGAGGAGGGGATTGGAGGTGTAAGGAGCGGAGCGGGGGGTGAGAAAGGAGAGAGAAAGTGAGTGAGTGAGAGAGTGAGAGAGAGAGAGAGAGAGAGAGAGAGAGCAAGAGAGAGAGAGGCTTTCGATCGCTTTAGGTACAAGGCGCCGTGATCGCTGTCAACCACACTGACAATATATGGATTTGAAGCGTTGAGAAGAATATCTGTAGAATTCCGTACATCTCAGGATATTCTAGCAAACACCAGTTCTGCACGCTTTTTAACAATATTTAATACATTTGTTAAACGCCATTAAGCACTGCAGCTCATTAGACCTTTTACAGGTTGGTTATATTTACTGAATAAGGTCATTTCATAATTTCAAAATAATTTGGAACAGGACTTTTTTATTCTTTGTGTTATTTGTGTAGCATATTTCATACAATTCACAGTACTTTACATGAAAGGATTAAGTGTATACAGAGCTTTACGATAAAACTGTCTGAATACAAATTAGGCAGCTAAGCAGATACCGTTCATTGTTAAGAGTATAGTTTGATTTCTTGACCATTATTTCTTCGATTTTAGAGGCTGTGCAGATGCAAACGTGTTTCCCTGCGCGCGAGTCATTAGACACATATTTCCCTCTGCTGGTCAAACTAATGAGCGACGACAAAAACGCTGCGCTGCACGAGCCCCAGCAACCCAAGCTAAATCTAACACGTCTTATCAGAAGCGTAATTAAAGAATTCCAGGGAGGGGACCGCCAGATACGTGTGAATGCTTCACTGTCCCGATATTTCCAGGAAAAGAGACATGTAAAGAGTATAGGCTATTAGACAAAAATGTCACCGCGCACAGTCCGTTCTGGAGGCTATATCGGGTGGGGGTTTTAAATGCCCCTCAAATACAATCCATGCTACACTAGTGAAAGTGGCACTGGGGTAAAGAGAGGAACAGGACGGAGAAACACAAATGACCAAACTGAAATTAGCAAGCACATTTACAGACCATGCAAACCTGGAGACAATGGGGGAGTTTTGTAATGATACCCAGAGTTCTCAGGAAACCTGTATCTATATAGCACAACATTAAGCAGCACTGAGTACACTGTATACTATGACATCTATAGCCACTCAATATAAAGCTATATGATTCAAATGTTTGTTATGTTATACTGATAGTAATCGTGACAATAATACAGAGAATTGAGGTATTACTATTAGAATGAAATTATTGTATTTACTATGTACAAAATACAATGAAAATACATCATAATTTAGTATAGTGACAGTATTTTTTAACATTATGTCTTATCAAAGTGGTAAATCTTTGGAATACAATCATAAATCCCACAGCAATTTTACAGCTCAAATACAAAGTGGAAACAATGCACATACATATTATTTCCCAGCTGCATATAAACATTTTGTGACAAAAGTTCATGCAAATATCTTGTATCTTGTATATTAATATTTTTTATAAATCATATTTATTAATCAGTATTACATGCCTTACAATCCGTATTATATGACTTATAATCTGCATTATTGTAACGATGCGAGGCTTAGAGGATGATGAGACGAGTTGCATACAACACGTAGTTTATTATCACAAACGATGGCTACCAAAGTAGCAAACGAGCAACACTGACGACTCAGACTCACACAAAGATGAGCACGAGACAAGACTAACTCACACAATATATACACAACACATAACGAGACGGGTGAACACATCCACAAACAACCACACCCACAGGAAGTACATATGTAGACACAGACTACATATGAACACACCCAAAGGGAGGGGCCCGGGGCTGTAACATGACAATTATATGCTTTATAATCTGTATTCTATGCCTTCTAGCCCAACACTTTCCAGTAGCCTATCAGGCTTCCATCCTCACATCTTACCAGCATATAATACGCTCTCCTCAAGATATAATTAAGAAAAAAGCAAATATATTTAATTTTAAAAAAGCAGCGTAGGATAGATGCAAAGAGCACCATTTCATGATGTCATTTAAAATACCATCCAGACACTGCAGGTCCATTTTTGCCATGAACACACTTAAAAGTATCTTCAAACCAGGCATATATTTTTAGTTTGAGCTTTTGCAGGCTTGTTATTCACAGCTAGGAGTGAGGCCTAGTAAAATAATTATTCAGATGGATTTATATTTGTGAAAATGGAATATAGTTTTGGTTGTGAAAATGTTTTGCAATCATTCACTCAGTTTACATTTTCGATGACATGCTAATCTCTGTTCTGTGCTGCATTGCACACGAGCTGTGCAAACAACATGCCCTTTGTTCTCCCTAAAACAGATGTAAATGATCAATTATTTAGCTTTGGCACAACTCACTAAACTAAACTATTCATAGACATCTGTGAGAAGTGTATGTTCAGACAGAAGAAACCTGGAAACCCCAAATAAGGCTTTGAAAGGATTTTATCAATATAGTGTCACTTTTATCGCTATCCAGAACTTTCTTCCAGTCATGTCAGCAAGAATACTTTCTTGTGATTTGATAGTTCAGAAAAGCATTGGTAGTCTGTACTTGAACAGAAACCTAACAGTCTTATTTATTTCATAATTTATTATTCTAGTTTCACACTTGTCATCGTTAAAACTATTATCAACACTCTTCGAGTACCGTGACGGAGAACAGTACATTATCACAGGCAACAGTAATGTTTTTCAGTGCTTAATTAAGCTTGAAAGAATAAAAATACCCACAGACTCCTAATTTCTGTAAACATTGCATTCATCAATGTGAGATTAATAATAGACCGACGCCCCATTATCAGCGCGCGAAGTGGGGTCTCGCCCACTCTAAACCGACGTCAACTCGATCATAGCACAGGTTTGCGTCATGGTTTCATCCTCGGAGGGCGCTGATAGATAAGGATACCTTGGTACAACCCCGATCGAGCTGACGTCAATATTATTGGTTAAAGAGCGAAGACGTGCGCATGCGGACAGTGCATGCCTGGGTAAAATGCATTCCGTAAACATCAAAATAAAAAAAAACGGACTGAATTTGTCTGTAAACTTGGTTCAGGCGCTTAACGTGCTCGTTGTGTTGACACCCTCAAGTCTGTTTTACGTTCCATTCTTTATATACAAAGGCGGTAGTAATCGTAGTTTATAAACTGTTATGTGAAAGAGCAAAATATTGGCTGTGATGATATATGCGTGTCTAACATCGTTTCGTTCAGTTGTAGAATCTGGACCCTCTTCCGATGCATTAGCGATACCTGGGCGGTATCCCAAACGATTCGGAAATGGTGGAGGCGGAGCAGGAGATTAAGAGAGAGATTCTAGAAAATAAAGATGTGGGTTTCCACCTTTCATTATCCAAAACGTTTGATTTACAGAATGTTTCTCTTTGCGCACTTCTGGCAAAGGTTGTTTTCTAATTTTTGTAAAGCTTGCTTTCTGGCTTGCCACCTCCTCGTTTAGATTGTTGTTCAGAATGTGAATATTCACGGCTTAAGAAGAACTAAAAAGGATTACTTGGGCTGTGAGATGTCAGATGTCTTCCATGCCAAAACCTTTATTGATGTAAGTAAAGTTTTCTCAGCTCGTGATTCTTTTAGCCAAAGTTGAACATCACAGTAACTTTTACTGTGCATGTGATGAAGAAATCCCACGAGGCAAGCAGAGATTGCTCCGACTGGGCATATTCCAAGAGGTGGAGGTACTAATTGACATCTCAGAAGGTGTGTGAGTGTGGTACTTGTGTGTCCATTCACTCATGCAGTTTATTACATGCAAGATGCTTTAACACTACTAGTGGTGAATCGGCCAGAGCAGCCGGTTAGACTTAACAAACATTTCTGTAAATCTTAAAGACATTTGGAATGTTTATGCCATGCGTCAGGAAACTGAGGTAATGCCAGCTGTGCTGAACTGTTAACAAGGCAAACGGTTTCTTTGAAAAACATAAAAAATTAAAGACAAGTTTGATATTTCTATGGTCCCTGCATAGTTCCAAATGTGCTGTGCTTAGTTTTGATGTCTTCACCAAAATTCTGTGGAAAACGCACTAAACGAAGTAAACATGCAGCACCTACCTTTAGGTGGCCATTTTGCGCTCCTTGGGGGGTGTGGCCTGTTTATCTTGCTGTAACACTGGACTTGTGTTGCTGATTGTCTAAATGCTGCGGCTCTCAGGAAGGGATGCTCTCCCAAATGGCCTGGATGTGACATTTGAGGTGACAGAGCTGAAGAGAGTGACTGGCACTTATAACACCATAGTTAGCAACAACGAGGGTAGTATGGTGAGAGCCACAGTACACACACACACTAAAAATCCACACTAACTCACACCCACATGTACCCACACACACACACACTTCTGCACAAAACACACTTTAATCTTTAATCTGCGTATAACACTCACTGTCGGTTCCTGCCTTTTGCGCAGCATTTCAGACAACGCACCATAGCTCACATGGTGTCTAAATGTATCGGTTCATGTGTTCCTCTAGGTCCTTGGCATTAAGGTGCCCAACATATTTGGCCGTGGAGAGAGGTTCACCTTCCAGTTCTCATACGGGACCAAGCAGACCTCTTACGTCTTGGCTTTCTTTAAGCCTCGGTCAGGGTGCTATGACCGCAAGTAAGATTCCACAACCAGTTTTACCAAGAACAAAAAAACATTTTTCTTTGAAAATAAGTGATTTTAATCCAAATGCCCAAAATGCCTTATGTTGTTTATTTATTTGCTAGTCTCTGCATGTGTTTTGTTGATATGTGATTAGGAGCTCTTATGGGAACAAGCTGAACAGCCCCTGTGTTTGTTCATGCAGTTTCATATTAAACCTATACAAAGGAACCAGCCAGTTTCCATGGAGTTCAATGAAGAAGACCGACAGGGGAGTGTCCGCAGAGGTCCATGTAAGCACATCACAGATCCTCTTTCCAACCCAATGGTTCTGGATCTGTAAGGGTTTTGTGGGGGTAACCCTTGACCTTTGCCCCTTCCACAGTTCCCTGTGTGGATGATGGATCACACTCTGAGGTGGGGGGCAGTGTGGCGGGCGCTGGGCTGTCTGGGGCACAGTGCCTCCTTTGCTGTTCGTGAAGAAAGTGGTCACACTCTCAAAAGTGCCTCTCTCCGCACGCTCCTGGCACATACGAGTCACTGAGGAACTCACCTTAAATATGTCCTCTGGCAGAGTAGTGTTTGAACTAATGTGTGTAACCTTACGAAAACCTTCTTGATATTTATGTGCCTTTTACTAAGTGTCATCATGGCTTTTATGACGCTTGATGTTTGTATTATACAATTATTTTAAAGAAATGCCCAAAACAAACCAGTTACACGGATTTCTTTAACAAATAGGATTGACCTGCAGAAATGACGGTTGTGTCTTGAATATTCTTTAATAGTACTTGGATAAAATTGTGATGTCCTTATATATCACTGACAGCTCACATGCTTCTCCAATATGGATTGCAGAATATTAGAACAGATTGTGGATATCTCTAAAAAATCTCTGCTCCCTGTTAATCTCTTTTCAGCACACCATGGTTCTAGACACCAGGAACTGCCCGCTGTTTCCTAGCAAAGGCGCCTTCCTGCAGATCAGCCAGGTTTGTGGGACACTGAGAGCCTTGCAGTATGCAGGACAACAGTGGCAACTTTGGCCACACCTAGCGCCATTTATGACTCGTACCTGTTGTTGCCAGCCGCCGCGGCAGCTGATTGGACGCTGTTGCGCTTGTTCTCCTTCTACCCAGCGCAGCGTGTTCTTTGATGCAAAAGAAAATAGTCACCAGTCTAATTGTCTTTTAAGTATTTATTACAAATGAATATAAAATACAGAGATCTCTGGAGAGCACGCAGTAAGAGCAAAAAAGCCTAAGCTGTTCTCACTGCTCAGTGGGCAGCTCTGAAAATCATAACATAAAGGCCTAAACTAAATAGGAGAAGTGAGTGTAGCCCCCACCCTTGCTGGCCTTCGCTGGAAACCCTGTAGCTGTCTGCCTGTTCGTCTGGCACCGAATGTGCTCCTGTTCTTATCAAAAGTACGGAAAACTAGTGGACGGTTTCCCAGGCCTGCCATACCACGGGCTACCGCCATAACTAAGCTCTCTACGCTCCTCATAACCGCTATAGCAGTTATCAGCTTCCAAGGCCAACGATGCTTTCCTGCTCAAACACTTCACTTCACCACAGTGGAAATACACAAGGGTTTCTAACACCCCACTACTTTGTAGAATATGCTTGGTTAATACTGTATAAGAGTATGATTGTTGTAGAATATGATTGTCAGACACTTAGAGAATATGATTGTTTCATGTTTAATAATGTAAAAGAATATGTTTGTTTAATAATGTAATAGCAAAAATTAATGCCTAATACTACGCAATTGATTAGTAGTGTAATATAATAATTAATAATGTAATATAATGCTAATAATGTAATAGAATGCTAGCAAAATCAAAAGGATTAAAATATAATTCTCAACAACGCTCAGCCGTGCGACTCGGGGATGGACGTGTGCTGTGTGGCTGCAGGAGTTAGCGGGTTGCGCGGGTGGAGACGCTAGCTTCCTGAAGGAGGACGTTGAGCTACAGCTGAACAGACTCTTCCTCTGGGATTTTGTGAGTCAGACCGGGGAGCTAAATCTGATTTGAGTGAGCTTTGAGTGTTTGAGTGGGCTTTGAGTGTTCGAGTGGGGTTCGGGAAATAAATCGTCAGTAGGAATGGTTGCTGTTTGTGTGTCTTTCAGGTGTTTTCTGCATCTCTCAGGGCAGGAATAATATTTCCCATTGGTGGTCGACCAATCTCCGTTACTGATAGGTATTTGTATATTTTTGCATTCCAAGAATTTTTACATTGCATATATTCCATATATATTCCATATGTATACATATATATATATATATATTCCATATATTTTTGCATTCCAAAAATTCTCATTTACAAGAGCTAACAAAAGGTCTCGGGTTGATTTTCAATGTGCCTCATGCATCTGGCATCACTTGCTCTTGTCTGTCAACACAAGCACCAAATTAGTGTCAGTAACATCATAAGGCTGAATGACTTAAACTAAACATAAACTAAAGACAGACTAAACATGGCCTATTTAATGTGTTGGCTATAATACACTGTGATGATGCACTGAACCACGTGGAGACCCAGATATTGTTCCTTTTCCCTCTGAAGGATATGTGATGGCATGCAGTTTGGAGCTGAAGAGCGAGTCAGGTGTGAAGAAAAATTGGTCAGATGAACTGGGGTGCGTTTCCCAAAACGTTCATAACGCTAAGTACTTCATAACCTCATACTTAAAAACATTCTTAAATTCACGAGTGTTTCCCTAAACTCTTCATAACTTACATCGTACTTATAGTCGTTCCTAACTTATTCGGACCCATTGGTATCTCACTAAGTACTTCACATGCAGTTCTACCTCAAATAGGATAGAGGGCGCTAATTTCCCTTTAAAAATCTCACGCTGGTTTTAAGCACGGTATTAGCACAATAATGTAGTCAGTATTTTCCTAGAATTAAATTAAGTTTGGTTGTATGAATCATGGTTTAGTGGTGTCACAACAATGCTGTGCAATGCACCAATACATAGAACATTTCCACGTACTAAAGATGTATTGCATGAAATCAGAATAGGTTTTCATATAATTGGAAGCACTCCTGTAATTGTCATACAGTTTAAATTAAACGGCCACCACTCCATAAAGGTGAGTGTGCAAGTCTTATGCAACCAACAAGTCATCATTATGGATGTTGTGACCTGAGAGTCGCCATGACTCCTTAAACTGGACCAACTGTGATGGTGCATGTGCTGGTGGATGTATTCATATGAAACATTGATTTTGTACACTGATGTGTGTTTGTTGTTCGTCATATGTTGCAAACATAATCTAGACTTCTATGAACTTGCATTCATCAGGGTGCAAGTTTTACGTTCATTCACCACTTGAAAAATAAATAAGGGAAATATAACAATCACTGAAAAGAATCTGCAAGATCGTTCACTATCGGGAAACGCACCCCAGTTCAGTACAAGTGATGACAACATCCAGGACCTGATGTGGTTTGGAGGGTGAGCACCAAATGTCTCCTCACTAAGTGACGAGTTTGTCCTCCTAACCCTCACGATGGGCTCGTCAGGATGACTGAACTCATTTCACTCTTCGACGGTTCTTGGTTTGTTCAACATCTCTCCACTTGGACTTGAACACTGTATATTATTGGTAAATATATTAATTCATAACATTTGGCTTTACATGCAGTCTGTTTGTTATGGGACATCTTTGTGAATGCTGTTATATTTGTTTGCACTATGTGAAACTTTTGTGTAAATGTTTTTGTTATGTAATGTAATGTAATGAGAGCATGTGTGGGATGGGGTTCGGAGGTCCCTTTTTAATGGATAAACAGTAATACTGTATTGTTCATATGAATAAATTACTTTGTCCCGATTGTTTTGAATTTGTTAACTAACAAACTTAACTTAAATAACACTTTTTCCAGTTTTAATCACTAATTACACTTGGCTTTATTTAGAATGCTTAGCTTAAAATCAACTATCAACAAGATAAAAATATAATTCAACTAAAGATAAAAACCTGAGCTTAGATTTTTGTCTATTACACCTTTTCATACGTTAATTCTTTCTGTAGGAGACCATTGGTCTGGTTACATTACTACTGATAATGAATTATAAATTATTAATCAAGTCAGATGAACTGAAGCATGTATTTAAAATGGGCACAAAGTCAGAGACAGCTAAGATCTAAAAACTCAGTTGGATATGACCACAACTAAGCATTTGTTAGACTCAGTAGGAAAGTTAAATTGTCAGAGTAATCAAGAGTATGACCTTTGCATGGTGAGAACCTGTTTCAGGCGGTCCTATGTGAATCCTGGGGTAAAGCCAAACTGTTTCTAATTAGAGGTCATATTAGAAACGAGCGTTACAACCGCTCCACCATTGTTAAGAGTATTCTCTCATTCCAAATAGGTGTGGACGTGGCTCAATAGTGGAAAAACCTGCTTCAAATATTAATGCATGTTCTCACGAACAGTTATTTAACTGACACGTTTCTATGTTACTATATGTTCTTGTTATATTTGGCCATTAAGATAGATAAATGATTCGTTAGCAGTAAAAGTAATAATAGTAGTAGCAACACCTTTCTCGTTACGGCCTGACATAGAACGGGTCATAACAGTAAAGACATAATCTGTATGCTAATTCAGTGGCGTGGGAGTTGTGTAAAAAAAAGAGAAAAGGCCGGTTACGCGCATTCTACCCCAGGCCATACATTTTGCACCAAAGCTTACTATGCACAACTTGAGATATGCGTCAATATGAGCGCCAGTTAAAAAAAAGGAAAATCACAATCAACGCTAATGCATGTTGTCTGATATGGGTGTGAAATTTTGGGTGTATGCAAAAGACGGATACGGGTGATAAGCGGGGACGCGCATGTTCAGTCCCTTGCGACGTGATGAACGGGCTCTTGCGAACGCGGAGCGCTGCCACTCGCAGTTACGCTCGCAAGCAGGTGTGCGTCGTTGCAAGCGCGTGTCTACGCTCACAGCGGACTTTAATTCTGTGTTTAGTTTGAACAGCCTCACATATTTTGTTTGTTGCCATGTTGTGGGCGGCTAACACGATCATTAGGAAATTTTCTACAAGCCATGTGAGTAAACGTTACCGTTCTAAAGTCAGCTCTGTTTCACTGTTTAAAACATAATGCCATGTCGAAGGTTTTCCGCGTCAGTGAATGAATGAATGACTCGAGAAGCCGGGGCGCTATAAATAAACCCCGCTGCAACGAGGAGAATGAAAGACCGTAGCTGTAGTAAAACGTGTGAAATTTCCCTCAACTGCTTTTCATATTGTCAGTGAAATCTGTGTCTTACCCTCGGCAATTTGGTTCTCAGCTGGTGGCACGTTCAGTGCCCCAGTACTAGCTACCCAGTTAATCGACGCTTTACCGGGGCCAGATCCCACGTTTGAAGGCGATAGATACCTTAGGCGGTCCCGGATAACCGTGGACCCGTTCGCCACGTTGCCGTACTTCGGTACGGTCGCATTGCTTTCAGTAGACGTCCCTTCGGGGAGTTGCATCAGCAAATGGTGGAAATTTCAGTTCCTGACGAATAAGCACTTGTGGAAGCGCATTGGTCCAAATGTAGACACTTTGTTGTCGAATCATATGTAAACAGTGACACATACCGGGAGAAACGGTTACCGTTATCATACCGTTGTAACGAACGATCCATTCTTAAGACTTTATCTTCGCTGAGTAGTGTAACCATCTGTTTCTAAGAGGCATATTTGGGGCGTTATTTCTTTAGGTTATCAACCGAGCCTCAATGCCTAACTTGTGCATAACCACGTCCAAAACACAATCTTGGCGATCTAGCTACATACTTCATACTTTATAGTGGCCAAAAGGCAATATCTGCTTGTTACACGCCGCAACATGCAAGCAACACAAAGCCAATGTAATTACAGACACTATTACACATACATTAGCTCGGCGTTACATTGCATGGTCTATAACCCTGCATGATCTTACGAGCAAGAGTTCTTTTTGACTGCTGGGAGGTTCAGCAGTAGTCTGTTTATTGCCGTGCCTGACTTGACCAGTTTTGTCGCATGCCAAATGAAACTGATCCGCTCCCATATCGTGCTTCTTACAGGCCAACTACCAAAATAAGCTGAAGCTAGCCCTGATTGGCCAGAGCCTGTTTGGACAGGAAGTGTACACAAGTCTCCGGAAGCAGGGACATAAGGTTGTGGGTGTGTTCACTGTTCCAGATAAGGATGGCAAATCAGACCCGCTGGGTGAGTGACCGGGCTGGAGGGGTTATACTGAGTTTACAGTGCAACACTGAGAACCAGCAAACCAAACTGCTCTCCAGTTCTCCAGTTAAACTTTACACAGATGGCAAGCACATTGCAGAATGTTGATTAGGTATTTGCAGAGTGGGGTAGTCGTTACTTACATTTGTTTATTTTCTTTGAACAACTTAAAAGTAGAATGTTGAGGTATTTGTGCTTTCTTCAGTATTTTAATTCCTCAATTATCGCAAATTTTATTCGTGACAATTTTAATTTGTTAAATTTTTATTTTTATTCTTTTATAAAGTTATATTATAGTCACAGTAAATTACTGATTTAATTTTAAAATGTTTAATTTCATTGTGCTCTGATGGTGACTTCATCTGAGCTACTTTGCGATTGGTCACACCTCTTTGAGCTGTATGAAAATGTTATAATACATGTATATATGTAACACTCAGGTTTCCCTTTTTATCTTTTATCTTACTTCTGGTTGTAACAATTTTCTCTAATCTAATAATCTTATAATTAGTAATTACTGATGAGATGGGATCAAACACGCATGGCCCAAAGGCACGTTACCTCAGTATGACTAAGGACAGCTAGTGTAGAAGACGACTAGAAGGGAAAAACACATGCCTTCAAACTGCCTGCAGTGCAGACCTCCGTCCACTAGAGGGAGCTTCCAATCAGTAATCAACAGGATCGTCAGCGTGTTATCCTCTGGGTATACAAGCACTGAGTCCAGTCCTATCAGAAACCTCACCAGTGTGGCAACTAACACACTGGAAACCTTGCTATCCCTTCTCCTTGACCCATTACACCTTCATATGTAGGTTGAGTATTTACATGAGACTGAATAATTTATAAAAAATAAAACAAAACAAAAAACAACTTACAGCAGTTATTAGGGCAGTTGGTATTTTAACATCAGTATTGTGTGTCATATAAGATGAAGCCTACTTAAATGTTCCTACCAAGCCAGAAGTGGAAGTCCGGATAACGTGTGTGGATGTATGTGCAGTTGTTTTTAGAGAAATACGGTGGACCAGCTGCTCCTGTGTAAAGATCACAGGAGCAACGAGAGCAGGTCTTCCAGCTCCACACACTCACATCCATCCTTACTGTCCAAGGTTTGGAAGTGTGTTTCGGGATGTCCATTTACAGCACAGAGTGTCTGAAATGTGCCTCAGTATTTACTGCTCGATGCAGCTGAATGTCCGTCTGAGGGAAACATGTCTAGCTGTACCGTGAACCTGTGTGCAGTGTCTGAAGGTCTGAATGATGAAACTCCAGAGCCGTGATGGCCAGTGGTGTACAAGAACCTCTCGCCCTGGTGTGGGTCATGCAGGATCTGCCAGGGCTTCTGATCTTCTCCCTTATGAGCAGAAGATGTGCTAGACAGTGAGAGTTAGACTAGTCCTGTTCATGGTCATGCTCTTATGACATATTTTTATACCACAAAAACATGCTGTTCACTGTAAGGTACCAGCTCGGTTTAGGGGGTGGAGCTTGTTTCAGTTCCTGCCGTGCGAGCAGGAGGCGCCATCGTGTCCTTACCCGCTCTGGTCCTGTGTGTGAAACGCGTCCTCCAGCTGCGGTGGCAGAGAAGGACGGCACGCCCGTCTTCAAGTTCCCACGCTGGCGTGTGAAGGGCGAGCCGATCGGCGAGGTGGTGGAGGCCTACAAGGCGGTGGGCGCCGACCTCAACGTCATGCCCTTCTGCTCACAGTTCATCCCCATGTCAGTGATCGAGCACCCCAAACACGGCTCCATCATCTACCACCCCTCCCTTCTCCCCAAGCACAGGGGGGCATCTGCTATCAACTGGTGAGAGACGTGTGTGTGTGTGTGTGTGTGTGTGTGAGAAACAACAATGCGTTATGAATTGTATACATATAATCATGTGTATGATTATATTACATAGCCATACAATGTAGCTAGTTTCTGAGAAATATTCAAGTTTAAAAGATGCAGAGGCATCAGATATGTCAGGTTCAGAAAGCTGAGATTTCATTTCAAGTGTCGGGATTTTCTAGCTCCGAAATTATGGAGTTATGCTTATTGCCGGTGTGCGTATTTGTGTGTGCGTGTGTGTGGGCATGCTCAGGACCCTGATCGAGGGAGACAAGAAGGCTGGCTTCTCCGTGTTCTGGGCTGATGACGGGTTGGACACAGGCCCCATCCTTCTGCAGAAGGGGTGTGAGGTGGAGCCCAACGACACTGTGGACACGCTGTACAACCGCTTCCTCTTCCCAGAGGGCATCAAGGCCATGGTCAGCACCCCTGCAGCCCCTCCTAAACGCCTCAGGCCTTAAACGCAGTGCCTCAGCTGCACGAGTGTGTCTTTCAGGTGGAGGCAGTGCAGCTCATTGCTGATGGGAAAGCACCCAGAATCCCCCAGCCAGAGGAGGGCGCCAGCTACGAGGGCATACAGAAGAAATCCAATGCCAGGGTACACACACACACACACACATGCACCACCAGTTGAATCTCGCCTGTTAGCCCGCTGCTGCTCGGTGTTCCGAGTGGCTAGATGGATCCGTTGTAAAGGGTCTTCCACACACTGCGTAAGTGGTGTTACGTGTGGCATCCTGGTTAATGTGCAGACGCGCTCGCTTCTGTACGTTTGACATTTGATTCCAGAATTTCTAGGACAGGCATGGAACGTAATCTGGCAATACAAGTAATGTGCGTTGGCTCTGGCTGATAGTGGGCAACACTGCTGGGCGTCAGTCCGGTAGAACCAGTACCACTCCAGTACACACTACAGCTACAGCTGTAACATGATTGGATGTGTGAGATGCTCAGTGTCTGTCAGATGTAAATGCAGCTGGACTAAATATCACTTTCCACCCATTTGAGGCCCTCTACCCTCATGCAACTACCGTCATGCGCGTCTGTCCGCAGGTGAACCTGGCTCAGCCCGCTGAAGCCGTCCACAACTGGATCCGTGGCCATGACAAGGTCCCAGGAGCGTGGACGCTCATCGAAGGCCAGGTGTGTGTCCTCAGTGTGCGTGCAGACGGGCCAGAGTGGAGCAGGCCCCCCCTATTGGCCCTCTCTACTGTCCTGAGCCTGTCAGTCACCACCTAAGCGCACGCCTACCTCTACAACACTTCTTATTGTCAACTGTTGTACTCTTTGTGCAGAAGATGAGCTGATTCGCTTGTAGAGACCAAGAGCTTGAGAGGGATGAAGAGGGATATTTAGGTATATTCTGCTTATGGCAAATAAGGTGTAAGGTGTGTGTGTGTGTGTGTGTTCTGCAGCCCGTGACACTGTATGGCTCATCCATGCTGAATGGCCCAGTTCCTGCAGGTCAGTCCCTGGAGGTCGAGGGTGCATCACAGCCTGGACTCATCACCAGCTCAGGACTTGTGCTTTTCGGCTCCGACGGCAAAGCAGTGAGCATCACACAGACACACACACACGTTGTATAACTGATTCTGTATAACTGTGGTTCTGTATTACTGTGGTTCTGTATAACTGTGGTTCTGTATGATTGTGATTCTGTATAACTGTGGTTCTGTGTGTTTGAGCAGCTCCAGGTGAGGAGTCTGCAGTTTGAAGATGGAAAGATGATTCCAGCTGCCAAATATTTCTCATCAGGAGATGCCACTAGTATAGAGCTCACGGAGGAAGAGAAGACGATGGCTGAGGAGATCAGGGTGTGTGTGTGTGTCTGTGTGTGTATGGCTGCTGCAATCTCAGGAGTGATTATAACGTATTTGTGTAGAAGGGAAATATGTCCAGACATAAAGTACATCTGTACATTCTTTATCTAATTCAGGGGATCTGGAAGGGGATTTTGAGTAATGTGCACGTAATTGAAGACACAACTGATTTCTTTAAGTCTGGGGCTGCATCTATGGATGTCGTCAGGTAAGTTTGATCTCTCAGTGTCCTGTTTTTAATAAAAGTCTGTCATGCTTTACAAGGCATTTCTGTATCTTTAACATTTTCAGTCCACTGTAAAGTCCATCATCTTAAGGTCTGCATTTCAGAGTGTTGATACCCTCAGTTCCAGTAAGCACAGGCCTGTTTGTTGTTGGAACTGAGCCTGTCTGGGGTGAGATGGTTGTAGGTGATGGGCGGTAATGGTTGGTGCCTGTGTCAGGCTGGTGGAGGAGATCAAGCAGAGGTGTAGCGAGGTGCAGCTGCAGAATGAGGACGTGTACATGGCCACCACCTTCCAGGACTTCGTTCAGATGTTCGTGCGGCGTTTGAGAGGGGAGGATCAGGAGGAGGAGCTGGTCGTCAGTTATGTTAGTGCCACACACACATAGCACTCAACACTCGCGACACACTCAACACTCCAGACCGTTAAACACGCCTTTACCTGATTGATGTCAGGGAGATATTTGTCTTTAGATGGTTCAGAGGTCGCAGGTGGTATTTTTTACTTCCTCCAGGCAACACAAGACATCAATAACATGACCCTGAAGATGCCTTACCAGTGCTTCATCAATGGGCGATTCGAGGATGCAGAAAACGGAAAGGCTTATGACACTGTCAACCCCACTGACGGCTCTGTAAGTCTCACACACGTGCACACGCGTGCACATGATCTCGTGTCCGAGCGTGTCTCACGTGTGCGTGTTTTGCCCCTGCCCTGTAGGTGATCTGTAAGGTGTCGTACGCCTCTGTGGCTGACGTTGACAGGGCAGTGGCTGCAGCCAAACATGCCTTCGAGGACGGCCCCTGGGGAAAGATGAACCCCCGTGACCGTGGCATGCTGCTCTACAGGTCAGCTCCGCCCACCACGCCTCCGGCCCCGCCCCTGCACTTTTAGAGGCACATGTCACTGAAAAGCACCACTAGTGTTGGAAATGCCTTTACTGTCGGCCCGCTGAGACCTGCTGAGAGATCCGTTAACGTTGTGATAGGCGGGGGCTTTCAAAGGCACAAAGCAGCTTTTAACCCAGCATGCGGTCACCTTTGATTGTCCCTCACTGACGTGTGTGTGTGTGTGTGTGTGCAGACTGGCTGACCTCATGGAGGAGCATCAGGAAGAGCTGGCTACCATTGAGGCTATCGACTCCGGCGCTGTGTATACACTCGCTCTGAAGACACACGTAGGCATGTCCATTCAGACATTCAGATACTTCGCAGGCTGGTGTGACAAGATTCAGGTATGTGCGTGTGCTAGGTTGTGCTTTGATGTTATATAATACTCATAATTTCACTCTGACATTACGTGCCGTGTCCATATTTCACATTGCTTACATGTCATTTCCTGTTTCCCACAGGGAACAACCATACCCATCAACCAGGCCCGACCCAACCGTAACCTAACCTTCACCAAGAAAGAACCTCTGGGGTGAGTCTGTGAGGATTCGTGTGCATTACAAGAATATGGCCCTGTATATATTGCGGTCTGCTGTATTTGCTCTTTGCGTGTGACTCAGAGTGTGTGCGATTGTGATCCCCTGGAACTACCCACTGATGATGCTGGCCTGGAAGAGTGCAGCTTGTCTTGCAGCTGGAAACACACTCGTCCTAAAACCCGCTCAGGTGACACACCCCCCCCCATCAAAACCACCTCAACCCTTTATTATGCCTTGGCACTAGTATAATCTCCCCCAGAATCAAGTTACAGGCAAATAAATGAATATCTGCAACATTGCAAACCCAGGTGACGCCTCTGACAGCCCTGAAGTTCGCAGAGCTGACGGTGAAAGCAGGAATTCCTAAAGGCGTCATCAACATCCTACCTGGATCAGGTCATCACAGCAGAGCCACTGTGGCTGTTTGTCACTGTGGTGTTTGTCACTGTGGCTGTTTGTCACTGTGGTGTTTGTTGGTTGCAGTACGATTTTCATTTTAATGGCGAAGTTGATGATGATGATGATGATGAATCTCTTTTACAGGTGGTCTGGTAGGTCAGAGGTTGTCTGATCACCCCGACATCCGTAAGTTGGGCTTCACTGGATCCACCCCCATCGGCAAACAGATCATGAAGAGGTGAATCAGCTCAGCAAGACAATTCCAGATGTTTCACTCTGAGTAGTGCTTCCTGTTAACGTGATGTCATTTCCTGCCACAGCTGTGCAGTCAGTAACTTGAAGAAGGTCTCTCTTGAGCTGGGAGGCAAATCCCCCCTCATCATCTTCAGAGACTGTGACCTGGACAAGGCTGTGAGGATGGTGAGAGAAACACTGGTACCAAAATGTACTAAGACTTTATGTAGGGGGAATAAAAATGTACCAAGGCTTATCATCTTATCTACTGTGTGTGTGTGTGTGTGTGTGTGTGTAGGGTATGAGTTCTGTTTTCTTTAACAAAGGAGAGAATTGCATAGCTGCAGGCAGGCTGTTTGTGGAAGAGTCTATTCATGATGAGTTCATCAGACGTGTGGTAAGTGATAAATATGTCTTTAACACACCCTTAATTTATATAGCTGCCTTTTTATTAAATCAATGTATGTACCTTTATGACCTTTATGTCTTCAGCCAGCTAAGATTTAGTCAAGCCATAAAATAATCAGGGCCATGTGATGCACCAGGGAGGAGCACCGTCATTACGCTACATGATTAACACTGAACTGGTCACACAGATACACACAATTACAGGCTGTATGTAAATATGTCAACAGTTCCGCCCAATCGTAAGGCAGTGATGCTTACCGGGTTTACTGGCATGTGCCCAGGTGAGAGAGATCAAGAACATGAAAATCGGAGACCCCCTGGATCGCTCCACAGACCACGGCCCCCAGAACCACAGGGCCCACCTGGACAAGTTGGTGGAGTACTGTGACATTGGGGTGAAGGAAGGTGCCACTCTGGTCTATGGAGGAAAGCAGGTGGATCGAGCTGGTGAGATCCCTGACCCACAGCAGACAGATCCTGTGATCCAAAAACCAAATGATGGACCACGTGGTCACTGAAGCTGTTGTCCGTGTGGTAGTTTTTATACGGAAGCAAATGGATCCCCATGAATCCCAATGGATTTTACGTAAAAGGTGTCGTAACACCCACAATGCTCTCTGCTCTGTGTGCATTTGTGCAGGATTTTTCATGGAACCAACAGTGTTCACAGATGTGGAGGATCACATGTTCATTGCTAAAGAGGAGTCGTTTGGACCGGTCATGGTGGTGTCCAAGTTCGAAGACGGGTAAGACCCTTTCACCAGCTCCATTTTGTCTTCAGACCGAACCAGAAATGTCTCTGTTGGACATCCTGTTAAGAGGCTGCAGAGACAGAACTCATTAACGAGCACCGTGCCTTTCGCAGCGACGTGGAGGGAGTGCTCCGAAGAGCGAATGACACCGAGTTCGGCCTGGCCTCGGGGGTGTTCACGCGGGACATCAACAAGGCCATGTACGTCAGCGAGAGGCTGGAGGCGGGGACCGTGTTCGTCAACACCTACAACAAGACAGACGTGGCCGCGCCCTTTGGGGGATTCAAGCAGTCTGGCTTCGGGAAGGACCTCGGTGAGGACACCAGGGTCAAATCCATCCGGCTCCACCCTCTCGTGCCCAGCGCTGTGGTCAGCTGACATCCGCTTGTGTTTCTTCTGTTTTCTTGCAGGTGAGGAAGCGCTTCATGAGTATCTCCGGACCAAAGCGGTGACGGTGGAGTACTGACAGAAACCCAACGTCGCTCTCACACTTCAGCCGGTCCGGGAGTTGGTGGGCGGGACCACGAGTCACATGCTTCGTCCGCCACTTTGTCTCACAGACGGTTTGCCCTTTGAGTGAGGGAAAAAAAATAACACAACAAAAAAACCCACCCCCTGCCAGGAGAAACTTTTTGTGCCTATATTTTTCTATCAGTCTGCTTCCAGAACATGCCTTTATGCTCAGACAGGAAGTGGTTTTTCCACACCAAGGCAGCTCTGTGACCTCCAGGTGGAGTGAGTGGTGTTGAATTATGCTGCACCAACAACATGGATCACTGTGGGCTTTGTTCCGGCGTCAGAGCTACTGGACACTGTCAGTATATGATTGCCAAAAGCATGTGATATAGAATATGCTGTAGGGTTTTTTATTATTATTATTTTATTTTAAGGAAGCTTTTTGCCTATAGCATACATTAAACCAGCCACTGGAGACTCCTACCTTTACCCACTTTCATTTGACACTTTATTGGCTAGACCGATCTCGTAGGGGCATCTCAGACGTTTACAGCTCATCTGTTATCATGTGTAATTCATCTACAGCACTGGTCAGTGTCTGTTCACAGGACCAATGTGTTATTCTATGCACAGCACTGACATTAAGATGGGGCAGACGTAACTCACTGTTGGGCCCCTGAGAAAGGCCCTCAACCCTCAGTCGATTAAATTGTGCCCAGTCACTGGATAACAGTGTCTGCTGAATGCTGTAATTGTGGTTGTGGGTCGTGATATGTCACAGGCTCAGCAGTTGCTGTTTTTAACCTGCTGCTGGGCTGAGAGGGACCACCAACCAGAAACACCACGTCTACAGCACTTATCAGATGGACCGGCGACACATGGGTATATAATACACAGGCTGGAGAGGGTAATCTTATACACAGCACATGGTTCAACAGGTGTTTTTTATGATGATGGCACTTTGAATTTTGAATATATGAAATATTTGTCATATTTATCATATCTTTAGCCATACCACTTTCACATATATTTGAAATCAGTATATATGTACAGAATTTATTGAGCAAAATAATTTATCCTTCTATATATTTTAATGTTCCATTCCAGACAGGAAATTCAGTGAATAAGGATAAAGATGATGCGAGAATGTTTGGAAAATACCAGGATGAGCCGAGAGGTGTACCAACGTTATGATTTACATGGATAACTGAAGCTCTTCAGCCTAGATTCTCTGAAGAAGTGGATTAACTGTGGGGATAAAATGTGTAATTAGGGTCTGCGTAAACTTCTACATGGACAAAGTGATGTCATTTGTTACTAGGTTTGGTTTCATTCAGTGCGTAGCAGCTGTCTTCCTTGAAGTATACCTTCTTGCCAAATTTTGCTCTAACCAAACCCCCCCCATCCAGAACAGCACCCCATACAGCTGCTATAACTCATCTTCATCAACCAGCACGAAGTCTTAGGAGCAAGTCTGGCGGATTGGGATGGGAAGAAAAAGGGCTGGTTGGACTGGAGGAGCCAGGATGAGTTTTTTTAGATGCTAGAAACCATTTGTTTACAGAAACACACTGTGAACATTTTAATGCGGGTTAGCGCTTTGCTATAGGAAGTCGCGTTCTGAATGGCATAAGCTGTGGTGTGTCATTCGCTCACAACAGCAGAAGAACTTGTGATAGTAATCACATCGCTAATTATGCAATATAATATTCATAAAGGTTGAGAATAACAGTGCAGGACTCCAGTTCAGGTGTCAGACATCAACACTAGCGCCTTTCACCTTGAGCCATGTTGTATGTGGGGTGTAATCCTTGATATCAGTGTTTATATTGCCAAACAACTGCTGTACAACTACAGTATTACAGACATTTCTATCAACAATAAAGCAAAGAAGCAACAACAAAATTCCTACATGAAAATCTGTTTGTTTTTATTTAGTTGCCTTCAATAGTTCTGTGTCAGATCATCTAGAAATAATAGGTTTTGACACTCATTTCAAAATATGCTAGGTTTTAAAGATCCACTGACATCTCTTGTCCTCAGTTGTAGTTATTGGTCATGAAAATGAAAGAAATTGAAATGCTATTGTCTTCAGGCCAGTCCATTTAAAGTTTGTTTTCTAAAACATGCCACATTTTCCCCTTTCCCATAAAATGGTTGACTCCATTCATACTGAGCTTAGCAGTGTAACATATGTCAGAAGTTGGCAAGAGGGAGTGGAACAGGAAGCCAACTCGGCCAAAAGCAAAAGTCTGGATTTCAATTACACAAGAATTTCGATTTTACATTAGATTTATTTTCTAATAAAATCTAAATGTATGCCGATGAACAAGGTGAATTTCACGAGATAGTACGCGGTTCTTCGTACCAACCAATAGTGGTCCAAGGAATGACGACTGGTGAACCAGCAGAATCACGGATGCCCAAGAAGATCGCCACGGTCATGTGGAGAGCCAGTTGCTAATATCGTGGTGCCAGATATCACAAGACACCTTCAGAGGTCCATACCTCCACAGGTTTGCTTTGTGGCATGAGGGGAACCTACGCAACATTAGTCATGTGATTTTAATGCTGTGGCTGATCAGTGTATGTATGTGTACTGTGCTTGACCACTGCAAAATGATAATTTCTTAAGAAATCAATGTTTAACAGAATGACCCTGATTTTCAATCATCCTTCATGTGTCTCTGCCCGCTCTTCAAAGGTCGTTTGCATTGCTCATTAAATCAGATTTGGTTCAGGTGATCACCTGTTCACTTGCTCATTATGCAGGTAGTGAGCATGTGCAAAGAACACCTGGTGAAGGACTTCTGTCTGAAACATTAGTTTCTCTGGTAACGTCGCAATAATTTTGAATATATGTTTGTATTTGATAGTCTGTGCTTCCATCTGAGGTCTTGTAATTTACTTTGCATTACATACATGTGATAGGAAATGAAGTAAAAACAACTGGAAAGGTTACAAAATAAAACTTTAATTAATAGTTAAATGCAAAATACATTAAGACAAAGCAAAACAAAAACCCTGAAATCAATATGATGTTCAAGTGATCCATAGAGATTAAATCATTTACATCATTAAATTCAGATGTGCTGACATTAGCACCCTCTTCCAGAAACCAATGTGAAAACCCCAGTTGTAAATAATCTATGGTATGAGACGCGTCTTCATACAAAACTTCTCCAAATAGCCCCAACTGATTTTCTTCACACTGGACAGAAACCTAAAGTACATGAGATATTGTGCATATTAATACAAATTTTGAATCATTAGTACATCATTAGCCTTCTTTCACATTCCTATAGTGTTTACCTGTACTGCTCTGTGATCTTGATGTATTTCATGGTACGCCGAGCTCTGATAACTGCTACCCAAATTGTAATCTCTTAGGTGATCCTCGGTGGAGCCATTTTGCCTCTGGAGTCGATATGATGTGTTTTCAAATACAACACATCCATCTTGGCCTTCAGGGTTTTCCACGCATTGAATAGGAATCTGAAATTATTCATATTAATAATTAATATTCATTAATAAGCAGGTCTATGTTTTCCTCTGCATAAAACAAGCCAAATTACTTTAGAAAAATGTCACTAATACTTCAACTAAAAGAAATGACGTTAATTAATAGCAAGTCAAGCTAACTTCTTAGCTCAGGCCAACATGTTTATGAATAAATGTTCAAAACAGTATAAAATCATGTCAACGGTATTACAATTTTTTTTTCATTACATAAACTTCTAGAAAATTGTAAAATTTATAATTAAACATACCATATTTTTTATTCCTTTACTCTAAATAAGTTTGGAATTATGTAGTGCGCCGTGTGTACGTCTTGAAGATGCACTCCATAAACCGGAAGAAGTATTGTTATCGCTGTCAATTATTTCTTTTGTCACCGTGTCACATTCGTGTTTCCTTAACATGTACCGTATTTCTTTACCTCAATTTTAAGTATCCCAAACACACGTTCCAATTATATCTAATTAACATAAAGCTTCATTACTTACTGGTCCCTTAATTACTTTTACTGCAGGTGAATTATCGCAAAAACATTATGTACCAAAACAATGAAAACTTTGCCTCCAATATAATACATTTGTTAAGATGAGCCAATTAACAGTCTGATATTTTTTTCAAATATTTGGCTAAATCCCATACAATAAATTTCTATTTTACCTGTTTCGTCCATACATGTTTGGTCTTGCTTGAGTTCCGGTTAATTTTCTCTTAATCCAATTTACCTTGGATAAGAAGCCATCTTCTATATCCAGGTACACATCATAAAAATCTTGTTTAAAAATCAAAAACAGTCCAATGTCAAATAAATTATGAATAAAATTCTGGAGCTGGATTCTCCGTGCCAATCACACAGAGCAGGAAGGTTACACAGAATGTACACTGACTGCTTCTAACCTGTTAGGTACGGTTTACATTTAGTTAGAAGGTGTAACCAAGAAACAAACCTGAATCTCTACATTGAATGAACTTTAAGATAAGACAATGACAAACTAAGTGAATATACTTAAGGGTTATAGAACAATTAAAATACTTGTAGGACAAACACTGGAGGACAACACACTATAACCATAACTGAAAAGAGTTGCCAAGGTGACCATAAAGTGTGGTATATACACCAAGGAGTTGCACACTCCACCCTATTGTACTGCATAGACCTGAATACCATCAGCCAGATCACTAATAAGTGGGTACAGATATAGATTGAGGAGATCAGTCTCCTGTACACGGATGGCATCAAGCTGTTTGCCAAGACAGAAAGGGACGCTGACCAGGATCTACAACAACACACTAGAATGTCATTCGGGCTGGAGAAGTGTGGTCAGCACAGAGTAAAAGAGGGAAAGTGACCAGGACAGAAGGAATTGAGCCACCAGAAGATCAGACATCTACAAATACCTGGAGGTTCTCCAAATCACACAGGAATCATGAAGCAGAAACAAGGACAGCAACATCCAAGTACCTCCACAGCGTAAGGCAGGTCCCCACGAACCATCCAAAACAAACAAATGTGTTCAGACAGTCATCAGTTGCCCTGTAGGCACAAAATACTTGACAAGAGAAGAGCTGGAAGCTGCCAGCGTCGAGAATAATCAGAAAAGACCCCACAGTGCAGCACAGAGGTACTAATCATGGCAGCACAAGATCGAACACTAAGCACTAGTCAAGTGGAACTGGGGCACATCACGCCAAACAATATCCACGATGCACAGTGCAAATGCCATGTAAAGCAAATAAAGTGCTGCTCTTCTCCATTGTAGCCTGTGTTCCTGAGTCATGGTGGTGTCCCTGCCAGCGTAGCAGCGTAGCCAGGCTGTTCCTTGGCCATTACCAGAACTGGCTGGTTTATAGTCATGACTTTAGATCTTCAATTTCTCGGACTTCTTAATAACATTAAACTTGACGGGACACATTGCTGTTGTAAATTTTAAACCTTTTTAACACTGTATTTTTTTTTTACAATTTTGATGCAGTTAAACTGAACGTCTGCAGATTAAAGATGTCACACAAGCACATGCAAACCATACATCAGAATACAGTAATGTTAAGTGATCAGAACAGTAATGTATGTCAAAAAAAAAGAAAAGAAAAAAAAAACAGGCTGAGTTGACAATGTTGAGGAAAATGCCTCAGTTCAGTTCAGTTAAGCTATATGTCAGTCAAGATCAGCAACTTCCTTCTACTTCAAGGAAGTGTTTACATTGTTGCAACAGAGTCAGGCTTGTCCACAGGACTCTCTGCGAGGGCTGTATCGAAGGTCTGATCAGCACAAAATGCATCTTATCCAGTGAGCAGAATTCACCCGTCTGTGAGTCTGATATGTTAGATTGTCCTCTCATTCTCTCTCTGTTTCTACCACCTGGATGTTAGCCTTCCTCTTTCCATTGCCAGGTAGCTTGAGAGTTTCAGCTGTAACAGCGTCTTCATCTGAGCTGTCGTCCTCGGATGATTCTTCTTCCTCACTGCTGTCCGAGCCCTCCAGCTCCACCACAGCAACATCCTATTTAGGAAGCACAGAGACACACAAGGACATTATCAGAAGGTAAACAATAAATGAGCCAATTGTCAACATTGTCCTTTACCCAAAGACAAGTATAATTATACAAAGCCCCTGCACACTTGTTTTTTAATGTGTCAAGACCTAATCCCCAGACCTAATCCCCAGAAAGCTTCTAAAATCAGGGTTTTTTCCTGTTCTAACTGGTTTGGAACGTCTTGAGAGGTGAAAAGGAGAAAGACCAAGTGGCAGAAACTGAACTGGACTGAACTGGTTATTAACTCAGGGAGAAAGAGGCAAAGGTCCAACATCTGTGTTAAGAAGGACTTTCCTATAATCAGGTGCTGAGAAGGCTGAGGGGGTAAATTTAGGAAACACCAACCAGTCACATGATCGGAAGAATGGAGAGGACGTGTCTAGACTGTAACTTTCTATTGTCCATACATTTTGCGGTGACACTGCAGCATCGTGTTGAAAGCACTGTAAGAAAGTTGTTTCTCTCTGGTCATTTGAGGTCTTACCATCTGGATGACTTTCTCTGCCTCCTCTACATTCTCGATGTCAAAGTGACCTGCAGGAACCGCCTCCATCTGATGCATTAAAGACTCATTGGCCAGGGCCATCTGAGGGAGAAAACTCTGGAGTCTGTCTAAAACTAACCCAGAGACACAGATTGATTGTAACATATATAATATTAAATCATGATGAAAGTGCCTGGAACAGTTCATTTCCATGTGATCAGAACTGAGCCTTACCACAACAGGAGCACTTGACATTTTTTCAAACTCAAAAATTAATAAACCTATCGATTACATCAAACCTTTATATCTAGTTAGTGTATCTTTAGTCTGACAACTCCAGAATTGACCTATATCTAGTCTGAAAGAGCTAAAATGTTGGAACATAAAACTCTGATAAGTCATACGTTTTTTGTATTCAAATTTATGTCGACATTTGTCATGCTCGGTTCATAGCAACACATGAGAGATTAAATACCATTCGGATAAAACGTGTCAGTATTTGATGTGAACATACTCACCACTACTTCGTGGGATCTTTTCGGTGTGCAGTGAGGCTGCGCCCTTGGGTTTCAATAAAAGCTTGTCGTGAATTCCTGAAAGTAGTTGGAGGTAATTGTGAGGGGATAACTGAGTAATACACACATTTACTTTAGTTAACGTAAACATTCAAAGAAAACATTACCTAGATACGTGGTTAGCTAGCTCCACCACAGCAACTTCAGTGTGTATCTATCTCTGCACAAACATATCAGCTCATAACATAAGAAGAATACCTTTTACGTTCCCACAGGCCAGCAAATCCCGAGAGGTGTTTTTGATGTTGCTTTTCGTTGTATCCATTTCTCTCTTTTACCTTTCCTCGCTAGCAACATGTGTAGAAGCACGTCAGTGTTTATTAGCACCAGGACAACTTCCGAGTCGAAGTTTTACAAACAACGGAAATGGCGTCACACCACAGCTCATCGCTCGCATTTTTTTTGTTGCGCCATCTAGCGACGTACAAGCGTTCAACGTTCATCGCCGTTTAACTCCATCCACCCCCCCTCCCCTTCGTCGTGTTGGGTTCGCACACGGCCGCCTCTAGCGTCCGACAAAACCAGGAAGACGTTTAGAAGAGCAGCGGGTTTGGTACTACTGGTCCTACTGGTTCTACTGGTCCTACTGGGGCGACGTGACAGGAGCGATTGGACCGTAAAGCATCAGCGAGGTTTCGGTTTGATGGCCGGACAGCTGCCTCTTTAGGTGGGTGCAGACGTTTATTTTCCATCCGCGGAGTTGGTCGTGGTGGCGAGATGAAGCCCTGTGTTTTATCGGCCATCTCGGCTGGTTAGTGCTGGATATGTGACCGCAGTGCGAGGATATGGAGCCCAGCCTGTTTACCTCTGACGTGGAGCGATGTGGCGTATCTGGCCCAGAGTAAACCACTCGGGTCTGAACCGAAACTAATCATTTTATTCAACAAAACTGCTTGTTTTTGTCGACGAGCCGTCACACGCTTCTTATGTTCATGTATCTCGGAAGAAAGAAAACAACAACAAACCTGTTTAAAAAGGTTATTGGAGTAAAGTGTAGATGGTAGAAATAATTACATCAAGAAAGAGGAGAAAAGGATAAAGACAACATAAAAAAAACAAACTCTGGCGCCGTTCAAGCCACGTCCTTATTAAAGTCTTTACTACAGACCCCAGTATTATCTTAATGATGGATGTTTCAGACACTGCTGTCTGCGTCCAAGCATCCAGGAAGCCCAGCGCTGGGATAAACTGAGTGGTCATTTCGGTGATTCGGTTCCAAGAATGTTTTAGTTCAGGACTAAAATCTTAAATCTATGTTGAGAAAGTGAACCTATTGTGCACTGTCAAACTTTTTCATTTCGAGTAAATATGGAAACCCATATAAGCCGCAAGTAGTTTGTGTTCGTGAATAAGTGCGTCCATGAGTATGTTATTGTTCACTTATGTGATTTCCGCCAAGGGTGACCTTATTAAGTTCACCATAAATTACATAACTGGCAGTGCCTGTCTTCGCAAATTATCTAACGCCGTTTTGTGTATGTACTGTAACATTTCCCCAGAGCATGTTGTGAGGTCTCAGTTCTCCCTTCTCTTCTCTGATCCCAGATCAGGGTTTTTGTAACCAGACTCAGTATTCACGTGAAGACTATGGACTCAGCCCAGCAGTGTTCTTGATCCCCCTCTGCCAGAGGGCCATGTATCTGCCCTGCCCCTACTTGCACTATGAGCCTCCGTACAGTAGGGGGCACTGTGCTCAGCTCCCTGCGCCCTAGCCTGTCCGTGCAGGCTCAGTGTACGGGGGGTGGTGGACGGCCCTGGAGTCTACTCTCTCTGAAGCCCCTGTCGGCCCTTCTTCACACCATGGTTCCCCCCGGCTACAGCGCCTTGCAGGAAGAACGCCTCTCCATGGTGGACCTGGGCGTCCCGAAGCCGGAGCCGCACCAGAACGGCTTCCACCGCGAAACCCGTCGCCTATCAGACCGCGCTGGCCGCGCGTCCCTCAGCGACGCCGCGGACGTGCGCTACTCGGAGACTGACACCATGCTGCCCAACGGCCAGCTGTCGGGTGAGGAGGCGACTGAGGAAGAGGAGAGTGAGGAGGAAGGCCAGAGAACGGCCGCCCGAAACATGCCGAAGGAGTCGCCCCTGGCCATGGCGTTCCAGATCCTCGTGCCCTTCCTGCTGGCTGGGTTCGGCACTGTCTCAGCAGGCATGGTGCTCGACGTAGTGCAGGTGAGACCGAGCACACCAACGGCAACGCCAACAAGCATCCAGACGAACTCTCAGGCCATTGGCCTTTGTAAAGTATAATCACGAGTTTGGTAGCACTCTTGAGTTATCGTAATGAAAGTTAACCCGACAATGCAAAGGTGGTGATTAAATTGTTATTTGGTGTGCGATCGAGCGACCCACTCAAAGGGCAAATGGAATTTCAGTAGGAGTTTGTGTCTGTGATGAAACTCATTACTGTATGTATGAGTGGGGGTTATTTTCCATTTGAAGTTCAATATCCTGGTGATTAAATGTCATACTCACCTGTACACAGTGGTGTGTCTTCCAGTTTTTGTCCTGAGAGAAGATTAAATTGTATGTGACAGGTGTCCCAATATGCCTGCGTTCATAGAGATAGGGCTGCAAACTGTAAATATGTGTAGTGTTTACCCTTGTTTATTTTGTATGTATTTACACTAATTTGTTATTAGTATAATTTTCTCTCTCTCTCTCTCTCTCTCTCTCTCTCTCTCTCTCTCAGCACTGGAAGGCATTTACATCCATCACTGAAATCTTCATCCTGGTTCCTGCTCTTCTGGGCCTGAAGGGTAACCTGGAGATGACCCTGGCCTCCAGACTGTCCACAGCGGTAGGTCACTGACAGGCAGCTAAAACACACACGTCTGCATTCGTCTGACAGTTTACACAGGGGAAGAAGCAGGCAGATTCCTTGAGAAGGTGCCACAGAGGTTGTATTAAGACGTATTCCTGAATGGTGACAGTGGCCTTTTCAAATTGTCGTAAGACCTCTTCTGTGGTAATGTGATAGTGACTCCCGCACAGTAGATCACTGGTGGTGTCTTTTTACACAAATGAGGGAGGGTAATGTGTAGATGCAGTGTGTAGACTGGCGTGTGGCCGAGGTGATGAGGACTAGCTTCTCTGTCTGAAGACTGAGGCTCTTTGGTGCAATTGGTAGGTAGGTACACAGTAGCCTTCCTTACAGCTCATACGTCAGGGCTGTTTGTGTGGGGTGTGTCTCTGTCTGGTGCACCCTACCGACACAAACCGGAAGTTCAGTGCTCAAGGATTTACAAAGGAGCGCTCCACACGGACGCGTGTGTGTGTATTGGGCTAAGATCCTGTGTGCATGTTTGCAGTTCTGAGAGAATACTCGGATGGAGAGGGAAGGCTTCCTTGGTATCTTTCCCCTACGTAGTGTGAGGGTACCCGTCATGATGAGGGTACAAGGCGAGGGAGATCCCTTCACGATGAGGGAACAGCACTCGCAGTAAGACGTCTACTGACCGAGGCTCTGCGAACTCTGAAAGTTTTTATTTTCTCCCCGTGTTCTGCCCCTCCCCTCACCTCTCGGGGGCAGCGGTTAGCGCCCTCCTGCTGAATCTCTCGAGGTGAGAGAGCAAACATACGCTGGGTGGAGGCAAGAGGGGCGGCGGGGATGAAACGCTGAAACAAAGGCCTCCTGCTCCCACACCTCCTGCTCCCCACGCCTCCTGCACCCCACGCCTCCTGCTCCCCACGCCTCCTGCTCCCCACGCCTCCTGCTCCCCACGCCTCCTGCTCCCCACGCCTCCTGCACCCCACGCCTCCTGCTCCCCACGCCTCCTGCTCCCCACGCCTCCTGCACCCCACGCCTCCTGCTCCTGCACCCCGCCTCCGCCTCCTGCTCCCCCACGCCTCCACCCCACGCCTCCTGCACCCCACGCCTGCTCCCCACGCCTCCTGCTCCCCACGCCTCCTGCACCCCACGCCTCCTGCACCCCACGCCTCCTGCACCCCACGCCTCCTGCACCCCACGCCTCCTGCACCCCCGCCTCCTGCTCCCCACGCCTCCTGCACCCCACGCCTCCTGCACCCCACGCCTCCTGCACCCCTCGCCTCCTTCTCCCACGCCTCCTGCTCCCCACGCCTCCTGCTCCCCCCGCCCTGCTCCCCACGCCTCCTGCACCCCCGCCTCCTGCCCCACGCCTCCTGCCCCCACGCCTGCACCCCACGCCTCCTGCACCCCACGCCTCCTGCTCCCCACGCCTCCTGCACCCCACGCCTCCTGCACCCCACGCCTCCTGCACCCCACGCCTCCTGCTCCCCACGCCTCCTGCACCCCACGCCTCCTGCTCCCCACGCCTCCTGCTCCCCACGCCTCCTGCACCCCACGCCTCCTGCTCCCCACGCCTCCTGCTCCCCACGCCTCCTGCTCCCCACGCCTCCTGCACCCCACGCCACACAGCTGGCTGGTAGAAACACCCCCACATCAGCCTCGCTCGGCCCCAGTGGAGGCCTGAAACTCCTTTCTGTTCTATTTTATTTAAAAATGGTCCTCTTTCCACACAGACACACACAGACACACACACACCCACGCATTGACCAGAGTTCGACGCCTGAGCGTTGGGTAACGAGATGTAGAGTGCTATGGTTTCCTGCTGGAGAGCTGCTGTTCCCACACGTCTCACTTCTCCTTCTGAATGTTTTCCTAACACTCATCAGACTCCCTCTGGCTCTGCCTCCAGCTACATTCATGCATGAAGCAGCCGCCATGTTTGGCTTTTATACCTCATCTCCTTCCCTACTATTACAGTTTTAACATGAGTCATTTTGTTTTTGTACAATTATTTCCTATGCAGGTATACAGCCGACACAGAGATGGTATTTATGCTGCGTATTTCATTACATATTTGTAATGAGGTGTTTTTTGGAGAGCCGATGGCTTGGCAGTGGCATGAGGAGGTTCACCTTGCAGTGCGATGGGCCGGACTGCAGACAGGAGTGTTTGAAAGTGCAGGCCATGTTTGTGTGCCGTGCGTGATGCTTGTCTGCTGCCCCCTACAGGTCAATGTGGGGAAAATGGACTCGCCGATAGAGAAGTGGAACCTCATCATTGGAAACTTGGCGCTGAAGCAGGTATGATGGCACACGGGCTTTACAGCAGCCGTTTTACAACATAAACAGTTTGTGTCGTGCAGCTGTAGTTGCTGAGTTGAGTTGTCGGCTTTCAAGAGTCTCCAGTGGTACAGAAACTTGCACGTTAGCTGTTGCTAATTCTTGTCAGGTTGTTTATTAAAATTTTTTTTAGTTGCTCCTGTGGGATGCTGCACTCCAGAAGAACATCCTGAAACTATGGCCACAATTCAATTATTCAGTTATCATTAAAGTTTAAAGCTAAGTGCTGGTAAATGGTCCTCTCGGTTCTTCTAAACAGAAATGACCTATTAATGGTCTGTACTGTATTTATAGCCGCATGTGTGATTTCAGGGAAATTTGTAAGACGTTTCTCTTCTTGATTCCCTTTTTTTTCATTTTGTTGTCATTTCTAGATATATTTCTTCGTTGCTGCATCATATCCCATGTAGCTCAGTGCATTAGACCACAAGACGTACTGTCTGATCTTCAGAATAGGTTTTAGGCCTTAGTTATATACATGGATCAGGCAGAACATCAAAACCACCTGCTTGGTATCATGTAGCTCCCTTTCCTGCTGCCAGACCCTTGGAGTCATGGACTTCAGGAGACCTCTAACTGTATCTTAGAGGAGACCTCTAACTGTGTCTTAGAGGAGACCTCTAACTGTGTCTTAGAGGAGACATCTAACTGTGTCTTAGAGGAGACCTCTAACTGTGTCTTAGAGGAGACCTCTAACTGTGTCTTAGAGGAGACATCTAACTGTGTCTTAGAGGAGACCTCTAACTGTATCTTAGAGGAGACCTCTAACTGTGTCTTTGAGGAGACATCTAACTGTGTCTTAGAGGAGACCTCTAACTGTGTCTTAGAGGAGACCTCTAACTGTGTCTTAGAGGAGACATCTAACTGTGTCTTAGAGGAGACATCTAACTGTGTCTTAGAGGAGACATCTAACTGTGTCTTAGAGGAGACCTCTAACTGTGTCTTAGAGGAGACCTCTAACTGTATCTTAGAGGAGACCTCTAACTGTGTCTTTGAGGAGACATCTAACTGTGTCTTAGAGGAGACCTCTAACTGTGTCTTAGAGGAGACCTCTAACTGTGTCTTAGAGGAGACATCTAACTGTGTCTTAGAGGAGACATTTAACTGTGTCTTAGAGGAGACATCTAACTCTATCTTAGAGGAGACATCTAACTGTGTCTTAGAGGAGACATCTAACTGTGTCTTAGAGGAGACATCTAACTGTGTCTTAGAGGAGACCTCTAACTGTGCACTGAAACAGCAGCTGATCCTTTAAGTCCTGCTGATCCTTAAGTTGCAAGGTTCAGGTCTCAGACTTCTTTTTCCAGCACATTCCACAGATTCTCGACCGTACTGGGATCTGGGGATTGTGCTGGCTTTCAACACCTTGGACTCATTCCTCAAACAATTCCCGAGCAAGAACTTTAATCTGCAACATTTAGGTAGGTCGTATGTGTCAAAGTAACATCCACGTGAATGATCAAGGTTTCCCAGCAGAACACGGTCCTGAACATCACTCCGTCTCTGCCAGCTTGCCTGAGCCCATCGGTGAGCTGTGAGCCCATCGGTGAGCTGTGAGCCCATCGGTGAGCTGTGAGCCCATCGGTGAGCTGTGAGCCCATCGGTGAGCTGTGAGCCCATCGGTGAGCTGTGAGCCCATCGGTGAGCTGTGAGCCCATCGGTGAGCTGTGAGCCCATCGGTGAGTGTTGCCAGTTCACCGGTCATCCTTCCTTGGCCCACTTGTACTGCTGCAACACCCTGCCAGCTCTGCTGTGTTGGAGACGCGTCTCACCCAGACATCTAGCCGCCACGCTTCACCCCTTGTCTAAGTCACTCAGATCCCTGCGTTCCTTCCTGCTTCTGAGACGTCAGCGTTCACCTGCTGACTGACGTGTCCCCTCCACTCCAGGGGCCACTGGAACGAAACGGGCAGTGATCTTCACCTACAAGTGGTTTTGATGTTCTGCCTGATCTGTGTATATGGCTGTGTAAGATGTAGGACTGTTTTCTATTATATTGCTATGTTTTTGGACTGTGATGAGCTGTGTGACACGCTGACACAGTTGCTGTGACATGACTAAGATCTGCCTGGATTAATTTCACATTAATTAATCTGCCTGGATTCATTTCACATTAATTAATCTGCCTGGATTAATTTCACATGAGTTATTTTCGCTTGTTGCATCATTTGAACACTGTCGTTCACCCCCACCCCCCACATCTGCTGTTTCACATCTGCTGTTTGAGACACTCCTATAACACACGAGGAGAACTGCTGTGATGTGTTGGAGAGCTACCAAGCAGCAAACTGCACGTTGTGAGCCCCTGCAAGCAAATATCTTTGAATCAAAAGAATTTGAGGAGAACAGAATTAACTTGACTATCCAACCTGACCCAAATATCCTTTGGTTTACCAAGATCTGAGGGTTCAAGGCCCCTATTGCGTGAGCTGTTCATAACCACAGCCCAGGTGAATGTGTGACTGTACCGTGTGACCCGTGGGATCGGACCCTGGTGACCCGGCCTCGTGTCCCCAGGTCCAGGCTACGGTGGTGGGCTTCCTGGCGGCGGTGGCGGCCGTCATCCTGGGCTGGATCCCCGAGGGGAGGTTCCAGATGAGCCATGCGGCGCTCCTCTGCTCCAGCAGTGTAGCCACAGCCTTCATCGCCTCCCTGCTGCAAGGTACGGACCCGCAGGGCTCTCTCCCGTGACCCCTGACCCCTCCCAGTGACCCAGGGCAAGGTCACACTCTCCCGTGACCCCTGAACCCTCCCAGTGACCCAGGGCAAGGTCACGCTCTCCCATGACCCATGAACCCTCCCAGTGACCCAGGGCAAGGTCACGCTCTCCCGTGACCCCTGAACCCTCCCAGTGACCCAGGGCAAGGTCACACTCTCCCGTGACCCCTGAACCCTCCCAGTGACCCAGGGCAAGGTCACACTCTCCCGTGACCCCTGAACCCTCCCAGTGACCCAGGGCAAGGTCACAGGGTCCTGGGCCAGTACTCTACTGCTGCATCTGGGCTGTCTTCTCATTCACAGGGGGAGAGATCGTGATAATTGGCAAAAAGAACATTTCAGCCATAATCAGGGGTTGCAAAAAGCTAAATCTGATATTAATTTTCGTTATCACGTAATACTTTGTTACATTTAGCATGTATGGGTGAGTTGTTTCTTTAATACAGCTCAATATGTGTTGAAAGGCTTTAGCTGACTGATAGGGATAGTGTGTGTGTGTGTGTGTGTGTGTGTGTGTGTAATGAATGCCCTCCTGTAGGGTACTGTGCAGTGAAGGTTTTGCTATGTTCCTTTGTCACAGGCATCATCATGGTGGGTGTGATCGTGGGCTCAAAGAAGACTGGGATCAACCCTGATAACGTAGCCACACCCATCGCTGCCAGCTTCGGCGACCTCATCACGCTAGCCATCCTGGCCTGGATCAGTCAGGGGCTCTACAACTGCCTGGGTGAGACAGAAAGACAGACGCTGGGGGAAGGGAAGGGCACGAAAGGGAGTTTGCACTTTCATATATTTTTATGCTGACCATAAGAGGGCGCTGAAGTTACGAGTATGCTGAGTGCTTCTGCTACGTTTGCTCAGATATACATTAGTCTTACCCTGTGTTGCAAGTTATGGAAACTAAAATTTAGAATTTTTGGAACTGTGACTAAGTTTAATATAAACAGTTAGCAGAACATTTGTGGAAATTGGTAATTGGTAATCCGAGTGAGCAGAGCGTCCAATGGCACTACAGGGGGAGATATATGGTTCATGAGTTAATGGTGCAGGCTGACGTGCATTATGGGAAGGCGGCAGGCCACTAACGAGCTGGAGAGTGTCCTGCACAAAGGCACTCCAGTAGCAGGGCACACACACACACACACACACACACACACACACACACACACACATGCACTACAGCTGGGTCAAGTGCTCTTTATGGTTTGGGTGATGTAATGCTGTGTTTATTAGTGATAATTATGTGACATGGGATGTGTTGCATGTCGGCAGTGGTGAGTTTATGACCCTGCTGTGCAGTGTGAGGGGGGGTGCAGAGAACATTATTAACATTTAACACTGCACTTTAAAACTGACCCTGAAGGTTTTAACCATGATCATTTATCACTCAAACACATTCAGCTTTTGTGACGAGTATTACTTTTTTTGTGGCCTATGTCTGAGGGAAATTTGCCAGGACTTTGATTATTCTTGCAATATCATATTTGTTCAAGAATGTTGGTGCTGGTCTAATGCTGGAGATGGCTATACGGCTTGTGGTATAAACCATTCATAAAATTGACACCGTTTTGTTTAAATATTTAAATACATAAGATATTTCTTACACGTAGCCTTTCAATCTGCTGACACACCCAAACTGAGAGTAAATAAATGACATGGGAACTCTGAGAGACACACACACACACGATGGAGTGTTTCTTTCTCCTCTGCTTTACCACTGATAAGACCCAGACTGCCATTAAAAAAGAGAAGTTTTTCCTTCTCGCTCTCCGTCACTTTTCAGCCGCCGTCGGAGAGGTGAACTGAGGTGAAGGAACAGTAAACTGCCCCGGAGTACCCCACCCCCGGAGTACCCCACCCCCGGAATACCCCACCCCTCGGGAGCTCACGCAGCCAGCAAACAGGAGCTCGTGCCAGGGTAGCCGAGTCTCCAGCCCGGCCCGGCCCACTCACACTAAATATAGCCAGGCTCCCCCCCCTCCTGGGCACGCGGAGAGCTGGACTTGTGCAGTGGGACCAGGGCTCTGGGTTCTGAGGAGCTGTGGTGTGGAGAAGCGCTCTGTTAGGGGAGGACACGGGCAGATATGGAGGTGGAAATCTCAAGGTCGTTAGATTTACTCTCATGTGCAGTTCATTTGCTCAGAACCGTGTTGGTGTGCAGTGACTTTTAATTGAAATGATTTTCAGACTGAGGTTGCAGCCAAAGGAAAACTGTGTGTGTCCCCGTGGATGTCTGGCTGTGTGTGTGTGTGTGTCCGTGGCTGTCTGTCTGTGGGTGTGTGTGCATGTGTGTGTGCGTGCGTGGGTGTATGAGTGTGTGTGTGGCTGTATGTGTGTGTGTGTGTGGCTGTGTGTGTGTGTGTCTGTGGCTATCTGGCTGTGGGTGTGTGTGTGTGCATGTGTGTGTGTGGCTGTCTGGTTGTGTGTGTGTGTGTTCGTGGCTGTGTGTGTGTGTGTGTGTGTTCAGAAACGAGGTTGTTGATGTTTATGCTGCTGTCCCCCTGTCTGTCCCCGTGTCTCTCAGACTCCCACCCGTACGTGTCCTTCCTGGTCTGTGCCTTCTTCATGTCTCTGACTCCAGTGTGGATGGTCATCTCCTCCAAACACCCAGCCAGCCGGCAGCTGCTCTACTCCGGCTGGGAGCCCGTCATCACAGCCATGCTCATTAGCAGGTGCCCTCACACACACGCGCACGCACACGCACGCACACACACACACACACACACACACACACACACACACACACGCACACACACACGCGCGCACATGCACATGCACATGCACATGCGCGCGCGCACGCACACACACAGCCAGACAGCCACGGACACACACGCACGCACACACACACACACACACACACACCCACACACCCACGCACACACACATCCACACACACACACACACACACACACACACACACGTCCCTTCCTTTATCTTATAAAAACACGCCCCTCACAACCAGCAGACCCTGACGTGTCTCTCTTCCATGGCAGTATTGGGGGTCTCATCCTGGATAAAACCGTCTCCAACCCCAACCTGGCTGGGATAGTCGTCTACACCCCTGTCATAAATGGTGAGATCAGTTCACTTTAACATGGGCTTCTTGCTGTTGGTGGGAATATGCACAAATCATTTTTATGTTTTCGTGTTTTCTTTTTTAAGTTTGCACATGCAAACAGCTTTGATGCTGGTGGGAGTTTTTTCACCAAGCTGTTAGACCAGACTAGGGCAGTAAACAAGCTCCAGGTCCTTCCGTCTGTCTGTCTCGTCCCGCACACACATCGTCGCTCCTTCGTCGCTCCTGCATAAACGCTATTTGCGTCCGAAACCCGAGCATTAACTACGGTCCGTTTTGACCTGTGTCAGCTTTAAAGCACAAGAGAGGACTGTTTCACCAGTGCTGGGGTCGTTGGCATGGCTACAGGTCTAGACTGGATCGTGAGTTTTGGCTGTTCTGTCTGTGGTTCAGAGATGATGGCACCACGTAGCCAAGATGACTCGTCTCCCATGGTAACAGGGTGAAGGGTGATGAGGTTGTAATTAAAAAGGCAGTAATGGTCAGTAATGTGTACTGAGGTCGGTTCCTGGCTGCCTGTATGGTACACGCTAAACACCGGCACAGGCCTGGGGTGTGTGTGTGTGTGTGTGTGTGTGTGTGTGAGGCACAGGCCTGGTGTGTGTGAGTGTGTGTGTGTGAGGCACAGGCCTGGGGTGTGTGTGTGTGTGTGAGGCACATGCCTGGGGTGTGTGTGTGTGAGGCACGGGCCTGGGGTGTGAGGAGAGGTAGCAGGAGAAAGGAGATCCAC
>JAGXOD010000135.1:3140000-3175000 GCA_020368025.1 Brachyhypopomus occidentalis
ATTCATGGAGAGGCATGAATGGATGGTATTTTCTGAGTGCGTGTGTGTGTGCGCGTGTGTGTGTATGTGCGCATGCATGCATGCGTGTGTATGTGCGTGTGCGTGTGTATTGCGCACGTGTATGCGTGTATGTCCACACATGTGCACACTCCTTTTATTCTAGTTAAAATGCATCTGGTCACATAAAGCAGTTGCACAATACAGTCACAGCCAGCCAATTAACTGCTACAGTGAAGCCAGCCAATTAACTACTACAGTGAAGCCAGCCAATTAACTACTACAGTGAAGCCAGCCAATTAACTACTACAGTGAAGCCAGCCAATGAACTACTACAGTGAAGCCAGCCAATTAACTACTACAGTGCAATATATTATTCCTCCAAAACAAGGCCTTGTTGTCACTGATTCAGAGCAGCAGCGATTGATTTTAAACGCAAGTGAGTTGCTGACCCAGTCACTCACCCAAACCAGGTCTGTGCTGTGGAATCAGGACTGCATGACCAGAGTAGAAACATAGCATACCCCCCCCCCCCACACACACACACACACACATACACACACACCCTCTGGGATTTTCCTCTTAAATTACTTCAAACCACCCTACAGCTGGACATGTGTCACCATCACTGTCACTATACAGCTAAAGGAACAAGGCCTGCATAAGCTCAGAAGAGTGTGTGTGTGTGTGTGTGTGTGTGAGAGAGAGTGAGAGAGAGACTGAGATGAGAGAGTAAACATCTTTGGAACGGAGCATGCACACACACACACACACTCATACACACACACACACACACACACTATGTAGGCTACAGTCCCTTCTGACTGCCCTCCCTGTCCTCAGGTACAGAAAGTGTGTGTGTGAGTTTACAGAAGGTGGGAGCTGCAACCTTAATCCTGTCAGTCCTCAAACATTTGCGAATATTAGCACACCATCTCTCTTTAATGGGTCCCAGGAATCTGTTTTTTCCTGGGTTTCGTCTTTGCTGTAGTAATATCACATATCGCTACTGTCAACAAGAAACATTTCATCAGAAGTCTTTTCTGATATTTTCCTTATTATGGCAAAAATCCGTTTTTAGAGGGTATTTTTAAAGTTTCATTTTATTTTAGAAAACAAAAATTAGCCAAAGATACAGACCAGCACTTGTCATGACTCTAGCACTCTGCTAAATGAGGACAGGTCTGCAGCGAGACAGGTCTGCAGCGAGACAGGTCTGCAGCGAGACATGTCCAGGACACGATTATCGCGTTTGGGACAGGGCCTAGTTTCCTAAACCCAGATGAATAATCACTGATTAAAACCATTTATCTCATAATATCCATAATCTTCTTCATATTGTGGTGCTTGATTAATTGCCCATCAACTCTCTCCTTTATTTGGTCCTCTAACCGGACGGGTCCAAATAAGTTTGCCCTGTGCTCAGCTGGGCTGACCTTCGCGTCCAGCCTGTGAGGGTGGCGGCTCCGCTGAGCTCTTGCTCGTCCCACGCCGGCCTGTCTCACTGATTCATGCGCTGCCTTCCTCTCGTTTCCGCTTTCACGCGAGCGGAAAAGCCACGAGGGACGCACCCATACCAGCGAGACCAAAGTGACTCTGCAGCAGTTGAGCAAACGTGATGGCAAAAGTTCTGTTGGCTGGTCTAAATTTAGCATCAGGAATATATATATATATTTTTTTGTTATTTGAATGCATTATTTATTGATGCTGTATCTGACTTGAAAGTTAGCAGTGGGGTTTTTGTGATGGCTCCTGTTCAGTTATCCGGATTAGATCAAACGCCTTTTACTGCTGTGCTGTGAAATGGATATCGGAAGAGATTTGGCCCATTATCCCATTCATCTTGCATACAAATACCAAGCTTCAAAACTTGGAGGATCAGTTTCTTTCATTTCAGAGCTGTGCTTTGGGATTACACACAGCTTCACACACACACACACACACATCCAAACTGTTAAGAAAAGACTTAATTAGTTGGGGAGAACGAGGGCTTCTAGAAGTTTCCACAAAAAAGGCCCCAACCCAAACTCTGCTGATGTTAACTGTGTCTCCATCTGTGCTCAACTCCTCCACCTGGAGCAGCTCCCCTGACTCACGTGTACGGGAAGCAGACGAGCGGAGAGCCAAACCACAGCCATGACCACTGGCTGCTGTCTCCAGCACGCCCGAACTTCACGCCAGTGCCACTTCTGAAGCACACATGCCCTGGAAAGTGTTGGTGCATTAGATTGTAAACAACACTGTGTGTGTGTGTGTGTGTGTGTGTGTGTGTGTGTTTCTCAGGTGTTCCTGCTGCTGTGTATAGCTGACTGGATGGTGCACTCCATGTGGAAAAGTGGTAAAGACCCGGACAGCTTCTCCATCCCGTACCTGACGGCGCTGGGAGACCTGCTAGGCACCGCCTTCCTGGCACTGAGCTTCCGCTTCCTCTGGGTGATTGGGGATCAGGACAGCGACGTGGGTGATTAGATTATGTAGCTTTGACCTGAAGGTGGAGCTGTCGCATGTTAACCCAAAGTTGGCCTGTGTTGCTGTCGTATTCCATCCAACCTCAATTGGTGGGACATTCTTTTGCCTCTTCTGATTGGCTGGATGTTTTTTGGTAACGGACCAATGAGATGCAGCAGGGCAAATCTGACAGCCAACAACTGTTAATGTCCGTATTAGCTGCCGGACTGATTTAATGTTCTGCTCCTTGAGATAGGGAGCCTTCTTGGATGCAGTTGTTTCATTCTGCTCTGAGATGTCTGGTTGGTTCTTAAGCTCAGAGAATCTCTGCTGCTCTTCAGACAGACAACGGCTTGCTTCACTTCTGTTGCTTCTGCCATTGGGCTCTCAGCATTGTTCTTGCATCCCCCAGGGCCACTTTATACCACGGACGCTTTGTTAAGAGAACATGGACGAACACATGCAGGACTCTTATTTTGTCTTAGGAGAGCTCTCTGCTTTCTAAACCACTGTGTTGCATTGTGTTTTGGACTGTTAGGTCAGTCTAAAGCAGTCTGGCCATTGTTTACGCAATTTATGTATGCTGTTTACATGTATACGGCTGTTAACGACATGGGACGTATGTGCCTGAGAGCAGGGGTACGTGGGTAATGGGTCAGTATTTATCTTTAATGTAAGCAGCGCTTCAGTTTTCCTTTCTACAAAAGCTCTTCTGAAGCGCCATTATTCAGAAGCCCTTCTAGCTTCAAGGGAGACCAACTCAGTTTATCTGTTTGTGTGTCTGGATATTTTTATACTTACAATAAATGTCTACAGTTTGTTTATGGTCCATCTCTGACGGACACGCCTGCTTATTTTACACTCCGTAACAAGATGCAAGATACTTTACAAAATGAAATAATGTCTTCTCCGAAGTATAATTTTACTGGTCTATTTTACAATACGCTAGCAGTACTGTCCTCACCTCTGTACCACAAGATATCTAACAAGGTACTTATAATGTCATTTATCTTGTACCTGCCTTACAATGATCTCGGGGTGTTTATTTTAATTTCATACTCATTAGTTCATAGTTACATTAAACTCAGCATATGTCTTTAACCCAGCTCATTAACTTATTACATAGTGCTAACAGACTGGAACAGGTACGTCATGGATTGTATTTACAGTGTATTTATAGCAGCAATTGTTGCAAATTAAAAATAAAAACACATTAACCTGTTGCAGTTATAGATCCCACAGTTAAAGCCCCAGGGAACCTAAACCTGTCGTTTTCCTCATTTGTTTCAGCTTGGTTTTCTTCTGTACACACAGTGTACGTGCACAAAATCCTAAGTAGTGTTCATGAAGTTATGAAGGTATTTTCAGTGGTATGAAAGCTGATTCCTCTCATACACACTGTTTCCCAGTTTCTCACCCTCTTCTAGTTAGCCGTAGTCGACCGTACAGTATATTTTGTGGTTTTGGGGGGGTTCCTTGAAGAACGTAAAGCTACTCATAGGCATGCTATCAAAATGGGACGTCGATTGTAACCTTTGTATACGTGGATCAACACGTGGCTTTGTTTAATGGCTAGGTTTAGCTTTATACACTGGTGTCGTGGACATTTTTTAAATGCTTAATCGTGTTCCTCTGGTTCTTTAAAGGGCCCCTATCATGCAAATAAATATTTTTTATTAATCACTTTGCTGAAATAAAGAATTTTGAAGCAACATGTAAATATTGTTAGTTTTAAAACACACCACTCATTGCCTCAGTCCACACAGTCCACATACGGAATTCAAGTGGCAAGAACGGCCAATTTTGAAATCACCGCTCCTTTGATGTCGCGGGAACGAACTCATTTTCCGCCTGTTAAGCCGACAGCAGTTTGGCTCCGCCCACTCACTGTGCGTCTTCAGGTGTGCGTAGAATTTACTCTGAAGCTTGTTTAAGGCCTGAGTGCTTTTTTAAATGAAGCAGTGCAGGGTAACCAATCAGAACAGAGCTCATTTATCTTATAGCCTCTTACAGCTGCAGTAACCGAATACGCCCATTTAATTCTAAGGCATAAAGAAGTTGGAAAATGGTCGTGTGAAATGAATTACGACTGTTTTTGGAACATAAAACCACACAAACGTTGTAAGTGGACATGCACAATATAAAATCGAAAAAAAATTTGCGATATGCGGGCTTTAAACCCTGCTGCCGTACCACACTACGAAGGTTCCTGTTCAAATAGTCTGTCTATCTGTTCGCGAGTGCAAGCGCACAATAATCTCTTTCAGCGATTAATTTTATTCGGTTTTACTTTGTGGTATGTGCTACGACTGGCACGTACACCGTGTAGATGCGTGAAGGGATCACTTTGTCCCTGTGTCTAGACGGTCCTCATTAACGAGATCTTCTGCAAAACTGAAAAGGCCTGTATGAACGCAGTCGGCGTGCCATGGGAACCCTGAAATCAGAACGTGACCCTGCGAGCCCTGCGAACCCGTCCCTAAACTGACCCTTTGTCCGTTAGCGCCTCATTAAAGACGAGCCAGACGACAAGACTGAAAGTGCCAACATAACAGAATCTGATTCAAGCATAATTTGATCCAGATGGCAGTCAGTACGGCTAAACTTCCAGGGCTGGGAAAGTCGAGTTGCTTTTCAACACTGGGAATTACTTGTACACCTGTGGTTTCCATCGTGCCAGATTAATCAGTTTTTAATGTGTTTTCTTGATTTGCCTGCGATTACTGCCAATTAATTTTTAGTTATCTTAGTCAGTCTCTAGTTTGGCATCTAGATGTCTCCGGTGCCTGAGAAAATGGTTCTCTAAAATTAACCTCATTGCCGCATATTACTAGATATTAAAATATTCATTTAAAGTTTTGTGGCAAACTTCCCAGTCGATGTGTTCCAGTCTGGTTTTATAATCGTGCTATAATTTTGCAGTTTGTCCCCTTGCTATGCACTTCAGGTAAGTGTTGGAATGGCACAGAGTCAGGAAGGACTCGTCCTATAACGCCACTTTAATCCGAGGACCAGATCTGAGAGGTCCACTACACGGACTCACACCACCGCAGTCCCGAAGACATCGTACATCGTTCTCCTATTTCTTCTGTACGTGTTGGTGGAACAAAGTGGCGGAGGTTCCTTGACTGTCTCGAGTGATATTACACGGTCGGTCTCAACGGAGTATGATCACGCGCGCTCAACGAGCCGCTTTCTTTCTGTCTGCGTCTTCGTTTGTTTTTTCCGTCGCTTCAACGTGCTCGGCCGTGCGCGGCAAAAGATTCGGCCTTGATGAAGGGCAGCAGGGCAGAATGATGTCCTTTCGTTCTGCGTTACGCACATACTGTAGTAATGTAGAACAGTATCGGGAGGTCGTACAAGCCGTGAAAAGTTCCTAATACTTGTCTCAGAGATTATGTTCTCGCTGAAGCCGAGACAAGCAGATTAAGAGGGTTTGTCGCTCACGTGCCTAGATGGTGCTTTTCCGCACCATTCCCAGAGCTCCCTGGGCTCGAGGCCGATGTAATTGCATTTACATTCTAACCTGTAAAAGGGTCACGGCTGAAGGTCAAGTACATGACCCTGAATATAGTTCTACATTTCATCACTTCGTCTTACTGTATCTCCACAGAACTGTACCTCCCTACGTACATCACAGTGCCTCTCTGCATTACTCTGCCTCTACAGTACAGCTCCTCTCTCTTCTACAGGCTGAAAAAATGAAAAATACAGAACTGCTCTCGACAGGCTTGTGGGCTGGAAAACCACCGTCAAAAAAAACCCAATTAGCCAGACCCTGCTGCTGGAGAATGAACGTGGATGGGGGAGCAGAGCTGAACTCTGGGATCTTTTCAGATCAGCGCAGGATCCTGCATGATCCTGCATGATCCTGCATGGAAGCTTCCAATGAGACACCACGACCCCCAGGTGTCCCGCTGCCACAGGGGGGACTGGCTGTCGTCGCAAACCAGATGCGCTGATCTTGCCGGTGGGTGGGGAGCCATTTTCCAAAGTGGTGTGTGACCATCATCTTTTTCAAACGCCAGACACGAAGACGCTCGTGCTGACAGCACTGCAATCTCCTCATCGCGGAGCGACTCTGCCACATGGGTGGAAGGGACAGATTTTTAGGGTTTTGTTAAGTCAGCCACATTGTCAATTGTGATTTTCACCCCAATCGAAATTTGTCCTCCGCATTTTACCCATCTGTGCAGTCAGAACACACACACACACACACTAGTGATCACTAGGGGGCTGTGGTGCACACGTGCCCAGAGTGGTGGGCAGCCCTAGCCCGGCGCCCAGGGAGCAGTTGGGGTTAGGTGCCTTGCTCAAGGGCAGTTCAGTCATGGCTGCTTGCGTATGATGAGCAGAACTGAAGCCCAGAGTGGGATGAAGTCTTGGCACCCTCATGCAGTCCTGCCCCACCCACCAACACTGGCTTCAAAGGCTCCACTTCAAAACGCGGTGGGATTCAGCTCAGCACACACATATAATCAGAGATCAGGCCTTTGCACAGAGCGCAGACGGCAGCACACACACACACACACACACACCAAGGTCAGCACGCTGGCGAAGCTTCAGTAACACTCGCTCGGCAAGACGCTGTGGCAGGACGGCCAATCAGCTCTCTCGGAAAGGTTCGTGCGACAGATGCGCAGACATTTGTATTTGCATATTCCAAGAATAGTTTTTTTATGCAAATCCTGCAGTGTATGTGTAATTAAGACTAAATGATTTTTTTGCTTGGGTGGTGATTACACATCACATTGCTCAGTCAAAATGTCACTGTCATATGAATATATTTTTGGCTATGCCCCCAAAATAAATTTGTAGCGCATACTGTATTTTTTTAAGATTTATAGGACGTGTGGGGACTGGCGGTGTTAATGCTTAATGTATGCGTTTGATCACTCATTTGGTTATTAGCCTGTTGTTAGGGATGAAGACGCTGTAGGTTTGAGGTGACGTCTGCAACAGTGTTGTGGTTCTGTTTGGCAGAACCACACGGGTCATCCAGCTGCAGACTGCAGTGCTTTGAAGCCCACGGCTGGTATATCCATGAACGGGTTGACGTGAAGAGTGGCAACGTGACCGTGTTTCACGTGTGCTTGGACTTAATCAGGTGGCCATGATGGTGGATGCCAACCAAGAAAAACATACACATGCATTTTCAGTTTTTCAGCTTTAATGAGAAAACAGCATAGAGAGAGAGAGAGAGAGAGAGAGAGGCGGAGGGATTCAACAAGCAGGGTTGCCACTGATCTAATAATCCTGTACATTTGCATGTTTCCTTATTTGGTGAGCAGGGGCGGAGCCTATGAGCCGACTGTTTGTCTGTCCCACACGAACAAGCGCAAAGAACAGGAGTCCATACATGTTGCCATGGAGACAAGGAATAAATAAATAAATAAGACAGGCCGGTGCATAAACGTTGGACGTGTGCTTGAAAGAGGCAGAGAAGTGTGTGTGTGTGTGCTCGTGTACACACACACACACACACACACACACACACATACATACATGTGGATGCAAGATTGTAGATGCTGTACAATAGCATGATGGTGCTATGTCCACGTATGGTATGACAGGCACATTCTGCAGAGGTACAGAGAGCTCAGAGGAAAAAGAAGAATTTGTTGCTTAAGCGTGGTTCTACTCCACCTTCACACTTAAGCGTGGTTCTACTCCACCTTCACACTTAAGCGTGGTTCTACTCCACCTTCACACTTAAGCATGGTTTTACTCCACATTCACACTTAAGTGTGGTTCTACTCCACCTTCACACTTAAGCTTGGTTCTACTCCACCTTCACACTTAAGCATGGTTCTACTCCACCTTCACACTTAAGCCTGGTTCTACTCCACCTTCACACTTAAGCGTGGTTCTACTCCACCTTCACACTTAAGCATGGTTCTACTCCACATTCACACTTAAGCGTGGTTTTAATCCACATTCACACTTAAATGTGTTCTACCCCAGGTCTACACGTAAGTGTGTTCTACCCCAGGTCTACATGTAAGTGTTGGCCATTAGCCACTCTTGTTGGAGAAGCTGTGTTTGGGCTCAAGACCCAGAAATGCATGTGTGTTTGTGTGTATGACTTTCTATGAAGGCACTCTTGTGTGTAAGGATGAGCTCTCATCTGTGTGTGTGTGTGTGTGTGTGTGTGTGTGTGTGTGAGTCACACAGCAATAATGGGAGGCTGAAAGGGACCGTGTCTAATTTGTTTATTTAACTGTGTATTCAACATGCCACCATGTTGCTGAACACTGCTGTGTGTGTGTGTGTGTGTGTGTGTGTGAGTGTGTGTGAGCTGTCGAGGTGTGTAGAAGAGAAATGAGTATAGCATTACATCTAGAGCAGCACCAGAGGGGCAGGAGTTCTGTTCTCCATACACACGGGATCTAGCAGGTCCTTCAGGAAGCAGGTTCCCTCCAGGACAGACTGCTTGTCTTTTGTTACCACATCAGGATTTCATGACAAACCAACACAAGAGCTTGTAATTTCCATGTAAGTGTGAGTTTTGAAGGGTGTGAGTGGAGACAAAGGCGAGGCTTGAATTCTAACTGCAACTTTTAGGGAACTACCACTAGGTTGTAAAGCATGTGTTGGTAGATGTGTGTGGATGTGTGTGGGTGTGTGTAGGTGTCTCCTGTAAAAACCTCATGCCACAGGAGGTGTAATCCTGCTGATTAGCATATTCATTTATCAAGGCACACTAATTCATCCAGCCATCCGGAGAACAGGGGCGAGAAGCATGTCATAAGCTAGCGCTTAGCCGCGGTCAGCTTTAGCAGTGAGGGATTTCTGGAGACAGTCAGACACACCCATCTGTGGACCCCAGATCTATAACTAGGTGATTTCATCATTTTCAAAGATCCTCTAATGCAGAGTCAGATCACACAGAGAGCGTGAAAAAGTTCAATTAAAGCTTGCGTTCCTTTTGAGTGGGAAAGATGTTGGGTGAACAGGACAGAGCACTCGTGTGTCGGACGGTTCTGTCCAGCCATCTCTCTCACGCTCTGTAACCTTCGACTGAACCTTTCTGGTGAGAGCAGTTCAGAACCGACAGGAAGCCCCCTGAGGGCTGAACAACGTACCGCATAAGTAGCAGGAAAGAAACATTACAAATCAGAACATTCTCGTTTATAATCCTACCACTACATTTTTTTTTTAATTTTGTTGTTTTTTTCGAAAAAAAAAAATTAAATCTTTATTGTTTGTTTTCACAAAGTAAATTTAAATAAAATTTTGTTCAGCTGCTCGCAGCTTCTTCTCATAAAATAATAAAAACACAGAATAAAACTTAAAAAATACAGCTAAAATCAAAACCTCTATCAAACATGGCAGGGGGTTTGTGGGATTGATGGAGCGTAATGTGCCCACAACCCCTTGCTGCCCTCTGACCTTTGACTCCAAGACTGCCACAGGCAGCCAACCGTACTGGGAAACGTCCACATCACGAAGGCACGACCCCCCCCCCGACCCCCCCGTGGGCCAACCTTTCTACACGCGCTGTGTCAATACACACACACAGGCACTGGTCTTTAAAGGATGGAGGCAGAAGGTTTCAGGAGCTGCCATACGCAACACTGAACTGGGAGTGGAGGATGGCTGCTGGAGACCAGTAGGACATGGGACAGAACTGAGGTCTCTTTGTCTTCCTTCAAGTCCAATACTAAGAGTCTTTTGCTCTGGAAGAGGTTTTATACATGAAGCACTGAAAATGGACGTACGTGGGTAACGCTGATATTACTTCTGATATTAGTGATAATACTACAGTAATTAAGCCAGTGTCTCAGACTCTGTCATATTGCTTATTGACAACTGGAAATATAAACAGTAATATGATCTTTATCTTACAATTCAATGGACAAATGTATCAACACAGACACAGCAGTTTTACTCAGTGTACCTGATTGCTGGACTCTTCAAACGTGACATCAAGAGCAAATACTGTTCATATCTCCCTCCTCCCCTAGGGGGCACTCTGCCCAGTCACAACACCTTCTTTGAGTGACAGCTCCTTGCTCCAGTCACAATGCAGCAGATGCCACACCCTGTACCTCAATATAGTCTTCAAAAAGCGCACGTTTTTTGGTCTGTCCTCTGCACCTACGCCAGCCAATCGAATCCCTCTCCTCCGCTCCACCATTTCGATCGTCGTCCTGTTAAGCTCAGCCACGGGTAGGTGCGTGCGGAGGTTCGCGTGTGTGTGCGTGTGTGTGTGTGTGCATGTGTGTGTGTGTGCGCACGCACGCACGTCCCCCCCGCCCCGCCCCCACCAAGGCCACACCCCCCTCCCCCTGCCTACTGCACCTTCAGGTAGCTGGGGGCGGAGTAGTTGAACATGAGGAAGTCCATCTTGTAGAGCTCGTAGAGCTGGCTCTGCTGCCGCGCGCTGATGTTGTGGAAGAACATGGCGGCCATCTGGTCGGTGGTGCGGGTGGACTTGGCGTAGGAAGGGAAGCGCAGCGAGTCTCCCGCGCCGGCCAGATGCAGCACGTAGCTGGCGTCCTCCTCCAGCGTCTCATACTTCCCCACCAGGTCGTAGTGGATGTGGCAGGGGTGGCACAGGGCGTGGACCGTCTGCCAGTGCTCGTTGAGCGGCGCCTCGTGACGGGTGGCCGGGTCGGCCAGGTACTCGGCGAACTCGGCGAACTTGACGTCGGCCCCGCTCTGCAGCGCCTCGGCCGTGGCGTTGCGGCGGTAGCGCCGCACGATCTTGGTGCCGTAGCGCTTGTGGAAGGACGTGTTGTAGCGCAGCGTGAACTTGTTGCGGTATGCCGACACCAGGCGCTCGAAGGGTTCGCGGACAAACAGGAACTTGAGGTAGTTCTTCAGCCGGTGGTTGATGTCGGCGATGCTGTACTGGTTGAGCGTGCGCAGGTTGGACGGAACGTGCGCCTCGTTGGACGGAATCTCCATGGGGTCGGTGTACTTGCCCCGCCCCCCCAGGACCATCATCACCCTCTTCCAGTTGGTGCACGCCACCTTGGGCACGTAGCAGTAGATCAGCTCGTGGTCCTCATCCACCACCAGGTGCTTCAGGTCGGAGGGCGTCAGGACGCGGCGTTTGCGGCTGGAGGCGCTGTGGGCGCGGCACGTCTCCACCACCTGGTCTCGCCGCGCCTGATGGAGGAGGGCAGCTCTGGAGAACTCCACCTGTGGGGCAAGGGTGGGGTGGAGGCAAGCCAGGGGGAGAGAAATGTGAGCTCTGAGGCCAAAATGAAAGTTCAAACGTTAAAAAGTGTTTAAGGGTTGTAATGTTTGAGTCCTGCAAATACCATCTAATTACTCCCTTTAAAAAATGTGTCAGCACCTTAAGAAAACAAACAATTGTCTAGGTCTAGGAATGTGGAGTGTAAGATGAACTCTATAGTCAACGAGACCATCGAGTCCTTCAGAAACAAAGGCTTCTTCTGCCCTTTCTCCAAACATCAACATGTTTTCGGTTCTTTTTCACATTTAGCCGTAAGCGCACACCGAACATGCACGTGCGCATACAATTTCACGTGCATGTGAGACTCAGAGCACCTAACAGCCAATCATCTGAAGCGGATCTCTGCGTATCTTTAAACTGCGGAGCGCCCCGAGCCGCACCAGGTCACACGAATGACAGACTCTCTGTTTAAGCGTGTCATGGCCGTTGTTGCCAAGCCGACCTTAGTACCCACAGCACGTTTCTTCGTACTCACGTTCCTTTTCCTTGACCCTTTCCTCCTTCACCAGATGTCTGAAATGATCAAAGGATGGCCAGGAGACGAACAGGCAGGCCGCCGCCGAAAGGCCATGTGTTCATTTGCAGGTAAACGCTTCAGACGTTGGTTTAATCCAGATAATGCCTCTGGAGCTTGTAAAGCAATAAGGCCAGTAAAAGCCTGATCACCACAGGCATTTCACATCTAATAAACCAACTCTGCAGGAATATACGATACAAAAAAAAAAGAGAATCCACTTATATATGCCACTTTAGTCATGTCCAACAAGGTTTTATTGTGAAATTGCAGGGTGCAAATGGACAATCCATCCAAATCTGTAAACTTGCCAAGCTACACGTCTGTAAGACTGGAAGGAACATGGTAATGGTGTCTGTCAGCCGCACTCTAAATGATCTTCCCTATAGGTCAGCAGGGTCAAATGTCAAGGGTCTTCCTCACAGGCCAGCTGCGAATTTCACTATTAACCAACAATGAAACCTTTAGTGCCCAGATCTCCAGCCATACCTCTCCCACGACAAAGACACACAGAATACCCAACAACCCTTGCTCTTCACGCTGCTGTTCTGTCATCGCAAAACACGCATTATTGAAAAGGCTATTAAAATCAGCCAGTGTTAATATTCTGGGAACAGGACCAATGGGGCCTCATTGATTGATTATGGATTTCCAGGCCTCGTCCTTCCCAGATCCAGTCTGCTCCCCTCTCTCCCCTCCCCTCTGCCCTGTCAGAAGTGTAAGTTCTTTGTTACCATGGAGTTCCCCAGAGCCCCAAAGCCCCCTCTGTCTGCTTCGCTTGTGCACCTTATCAGATCATAAATCAGACTGACTCTGTGCTTGCAGTGTGCAGTGGATGAATATGACAGGAGAACAAAGCCAGGGGGAGGCCATGATGTCAGGGAGGGCTCCACTGATTAGAGCGGGAACGTGTCTACGGATATACGCACGCCATTGGAGAACAGGAACTCTGAGGACGAGAGACACGGAAAACGCCCACATCCTTCACTTTTATCTCCATCACTTGTATCCCTTTATGTGTGTGTGTGAAAGTGTGTGTGTGTGTGTGTGTGTGTGTGGGCTTCACAAAATTCATTAGGACACTTGCCACAACACAGCTTGACTCATCAGTACCAAATTATACTCAAAAAGCTCATCAGTTGTGAAGCGGCTGCATTAGCCACGCCTGTTTAGGCCTGCTGAGAGCTTTCCTGGCCATCTCTGTTAACAAGCAAACAAAGATGGCCGTCACTACATCCTCAGAAGCAGTGGGAAAGTGCTGAAAAACTGTGTGTGTGCGTGTGTGTGTGTTTTCTGATGGACTCATCATACCCTCTCCAGAACTCTAATATCAGTGTAATATCACTGCAAAAGCTCTGTATGTTTGTGCATGTGTGTGTGTGTGTGTGTGTGTGTGTGTGTGTGTGTGTGCGCGTGTGTTAAAGTGTATATGTACTATATATCTGGGCCATGCTATGTGTGTGAGCCTCACTCTTTTATCATGTTAGGAAATGAGCAGAAAGCCGATCATTACTCATCACTCGCTAAGAGCACAGACCAAAGGCATCGTCTCAGTGAGCCACAGAAGAGCAGAGGCACGGCCATCGTCTCAGCGAGCCAGAGGAAAGACATCATACTGCCCAGGTAACCTGAAGTGACTTGCATATAGAAGTTTGAGGTGATGTGAAGTTTCACTCCCCATCACTCCTGTGTCTCCGTTTTGGTGCATGAGCAGGAAGGCGTGAGTCTCACACACCACGTTGCCATGGCTCCTGCAATGGAGAGGGAGAGATCTGCTTCAGAACCGCCCTCGACATAAGGAGGAAGGCCACTGTACACATCTCTCTCTCTCTCTCTCTCTCTCTCCCTCTGTCTCTGTCTGTTTTTCTCCCTGTGAAGAGGCACTAAACAAACAGCAGCAAAACAGTTGAGGTTCCGTAGAACAGACAAACAAATTCAATTATTTTCTACAAAAACAAGAAGATAGATAAGGAGAAGGTGGACAGCCTGACTGGAACCTGGAGACCATCCTGAATATCTCAACCTCCTCCCGTCTCTCTCCCTGTATCTCTCACTCTGTCTCACTCTCTCTCCCTCTCTCTCCCCCTCTGTCTCTCTCTCACTCTGTCTCTCTCTCTCTTTCCCACTGCCTGGCTCTCTATTTCTCCATCTCTCTCTCTCTGACTGAAAGTAATCTGCATAGGTACACTCCTGTAAAAGGCTTGTGGTTTTTCTATGAATCACTGCATCCCATTAACCACACACATTCACAACACACACACACACACACACACACACAGAGTGAATAATCACAATAAGGTAAAAACAAACACTATCACTATATCACATACACCCTCATATGCCCTCCTATCATGTGTGGACTCTTTTCACATTACAAACACGCTGCATTATCCCAATTCAATTACCCACAAACCCAGCAGTAATGTGCTAATTAACTATTGCTACAATTTACCAGAGATTATGTGCACACAGCATGTGAAGTCAAAGTGCTGTGAGTATCCAACTTTGCCACCCAGCAGATGAGCTGAGACAGGACGTGTTGCCAACTCTACAAACATTTATTACTATTATTGAGAAATGCGACTCGCGCCCCAGCTGGAGAGAAAATGAGTGGAAGTTGTCACATCTGCACGAGACGCTAATCTTGTAGTAATCTTGTGCTTAAACGCAGCTTCACTAGCCCTTGAATTTGTAGGGACTCAGTGGGGTTCCTCGCAGACTTCCCATAAGGCTTTGCGCTTGAAAAGCATAGAGTGTGCTGTCCCTAGAGAAGCCCCCACCAGGAGGTCTACGCCACAGTGTGCTTGAACTTAGCCAACCTCAGATTAGTCCATTACAGCTTCTAAAGATCCTTGATCTTGGATCTTTCCAGATCTTTTGGAGATCTTGGTGGTCACATTCCAGGCTTTATGTGTTGTGCTGTTCTTGCTACTTGTAAATGTGTGTTGCTGCTGACTGCAGTAAACACAGAAGGCAATCAACGCTGGACAATCCGCACTGGTAAAGATGTTTTTGGGTGTCAGTCAGTCTCCTGGACGACAAATAATGCTTGTGTGAGTATGAACAGGTTGAACCTCTTCATCTCTGCTTCAATTGTAAAGGGAAATGGTGGCAGACACCACAGAGATGGAACCTGTATAACCATTTACAGTTGCGTTTCTGTTTATTTTGTTATTTTGAACTTTTGTTTGTTTTCCAATTTAATGTACCTGAAAAGGTTTTCTTATGTAGCTTAATCTTACACAGCTGTTTGTAGCACGCTCTCTCTAGGGTTACATTTTGGTCCAAAATGGGGAACACCAACCAAATTTCAGAAAAACACCCCAAATGACCTTTATAAAGAGCACATGGCCAAAGCAGGAAATAATAAAGCCCATAGCAACACGCGTGAACTGAGAGCATAGCTGGTGTCAGGGACGTCCCACTAACAGCAGTGAGCGTGAGTCCTGAACGCCCACTCCTCTGTCTCTGACACAGTCCTGCCTCTGTGTCTCTGTGACACGCGGGTGTCTCTCTGACCTCCTGACTGAGACGACCCCTCCGCTCTCAGACGTCTCCCACCAAGGCGTGTTGTGGGCTGAATTATTAGCGTGCACTCACACTGCCTCCATCTGCTCTGTGTCCCCCATCTGCACACCCACTCTCATCACTCACATGGGTGGGCGGGGTCAGGGACGGAGGCGGGGCAGGGGCAGGGCCTGCTGCTGTAATGAAGGCATAGATGTTTCTCTTGCAGAGAAGGCATCTGGGACCAGTGAGCACACTATTCAGTGACAGAGCACTGTGTCCAGTCCTGCCTTCAGTCCCGCCTTCAGTCCTGCGTTCAGTCCTGCGTTCAGTCCCGCGTCCAGTCCAGTCTTCAGTCCCGTGTTCAGTCCAGCATCCAGTCCCGCCTTCAGTCCTGCGTTCAGTCCCGCCTTCAGTCCCGCCTTCAGTCCTGCGTTCAGTCCCGCCTTCAGTCCTGCGTTCAGTCCCGCCTTCAGTCCTGCGTTCAGTCCCGCCTTCAGTCCTGCGTTCAGTCCTGCGTTCAGTCCCGCCTTCAGTCCTGCGTTCAGTCCCGCCTTCAGTCCTGCGTTCAGTCCTGCGTTCAGTCCTGCGTTCAGTCCCGCCTTCAGTCCTGCGTTCAGTCCTGCGTTCAGTCCTGCGTTCAGTCCCGCCTTCAGTCCCATCTTCAGTCCCGTGTTCAGTCCCGTCTTCAGTCCCGCGTTCAGTGTAAACACACGGCAGCTTTGTTGTGGTGCTGGCATGTGCAGACATGCCAAAGAGCAGGACAGGAAAGCCACAGTGTGCTTTGGTACTTTAATGCTTTAATGCACATGAGGAAATGGAGTCGGTGCTTTCAGCTGTGAGGAGACGGCCTGTTCATCCTGTTGCCGTGGCAATGATGACTCACGACAGCTGAACTCTAGCTGTGCGCCTATCTGAGTGTGTGCGTTTGTGAGAGAGATATAGAGAGGTTGTGTGTCCAGTCCTGTGTTATATTGTGTTATATTAGTAAATATGACACCAGTCAGGTACAGCACACAGGTACACACACACACACACACACACAACATGCACACATATCAATGTACACATTAAGCCATAGCCAAACTTCCAAACACATGTATCTTGAATGAAATTCTGTCCACAACAACTTCCGATATGTTTTGTTTCCTGTCTCTCTTCTCTCTCTCCATAACCACACTAATCTCTTCCTCTGATTCCGTTCCGTCGCACAGGTGATCTCTGTCTTTCTCACGCACACGTGCTGTGAAACCCATCCAGCAGCAGAGGGACACGTGTGATCTCACCCTCCAGGCCGTGCGTATGCACCTCCCTTCCACGTGAGCTCCTTGGCCCCCCCCCCCCAGACCTGCCAACCTACCCACGGGTCTGCAACCCCAGTGCAGCTTGCTGGTGAGCAGTCATGCCACCAGGGCACCTTTACAAACCCCATCATTCTAAAATCACAGTTTCATTATGCAATTATCCCCCTGTTTCATCATCTTATGTGCCCGTGATTACATCAGCCCCTGGTTTCCCTGCCGCATTCAGTCACCTCAGATCATCTCCTTATTCCATCACACCAAGGAGTCACAGAGGTTAGTCATTACACTGCGTAAAGGATATAGATGACTCACCATAAAAACCATATTAGCATTCACCATAACCTTGCTGCATGTAGTGAACGTGGCAGACTGCTGTAGCCTTCTGGGCTCACAATCAGGCATCATCACAGAGAAATGTAAACTAGTCTTTTTTAACCCGAGCTATTAAGGGTCCAGGTCTCTGCCTCTGTGGAGAGTGTCTGGAGGAGAGGGGGTGTACCACAGTGTCTGGAGGAGAGGGGGTGTACCACAGTGTCTGGAGGAGAGGGGGTGTACCACAGTGTCTGGAGGAGAGGGGGTGTACCACAGTGTCTGGAGGGGGGGGGGGTGTACCACAGTGTCTGGAGGAGAGGGTGTGTACCACAGTGTCTGGAGGAGCGGGGGGTGTACCAGTGTCTGGAGGAGAGGGGGTGTACTACAGTGTCTGGAGGAGGGGGGGTGTACCACAGTGTCTGGAGGAGGGGGGGTGTACCACAGTGTCTGGAGGAGGGGGTGTACCACAGTGTCTGGAGGAGGGGGGGTGGTGTACCAGTGTCTGGAGGAGAGGGGGTGTACCACAGTGTCTGGAGGAGGGGGGGTGTACCACAGTGTCTGGAGGAGGGGGGGGTGGTGTACCAGTGTCTGGAGGAGAGGGGGTGTACCAGTGTCTGGAGGAGAGGGGGTGTACCACAGTGTCTGGAGGAGGGGGGGGTGTACCAGTGTCTGGAGGAGAGGGGGTGTACTACAGTGTCTGGAGGAGAGGGGGTGTACCACAGTGTCTGGAGGAGAGGGGGGTGTACCAGTGTCTGGAGGAGGGGGGGTGGTGTACCAGTGTCTGGAGGAGAGGGGGTGTACCACAGTGTCTGGAGGAGGGGGGGTGTACCACAGTGTCTGGAGGAGGGGGGGTGTACCAGTGTCTGGAGGAGAGGGGGTGTACCACAGTGTCTGGAGGAGGGGGGGTGGTGTACCAGTGTCTGGAGGAGAGGGGGTGTACCACAGTGTCTGGAGGAGGGGGGGTGTACCACAGTGTCTGGAGGAGGGGGGGTGTACCACAGTGTCCAGTGGCCTTAGGAAGTTTCCACTGGTCTGCCTAGTGCTGCCAAGGTGTATGTTCCACTACACAGACATGCACACACACACGCACACACACACACATGCACACACACTCACAGAGGTTATGTAAATGTTAATTTACCGATTACATAAAGGTTTAAAGGTGTGTGTTACAGTTGCCTGTTGAGATGGCAGTGGATGCCAATGTGCTGTGTAGTACTTCCATGTGTGTGTGTGTGTGTCAACAATACCACAAAACGCACACACACACACACACACACACACACACACACGTATGCGTGTATGTGCATATGGAGGTTTCTCAGCAAGGAAAACTGGCTTCAAATAAATAAACAAAACAAACAAACAGGCTCTCTGTAAGAGAGAGAGAGAGGATGAGTAGAAGAGAGAGGAGAGAGTATGGATGAAAAGAAGAGAGAGGCAGACAGAGAGGATGAATGAGTAGAAGAGAGAGAGAAAGAGGAGAGAGAGAGAGAGAAGACAGATATTGAGTGAGAGAGAGAGTGAGGGATCTTGGGAAATGCAAGTCAGTGATTTTCCACCTTATTCATGTGAAAATCTTCCACTGAGCTTCTGAGACCCCACATATGGCCTTCAGTTCAGCAAGTTCACATTCACAATCAACCAACATATAACAATAGTGAGAGTGTGTGTTTGTGTGTGTAGATGAACTTGTGCGTGGATGAACTGGAAGATGAAGGAAGTTTAACGTTACTTTCACTGCAGAATCTGAGCACGGTCACCAACAGCAGGCATTCTACACAGACTTTTCTACAGACTTTTCCACAGAGACTTTTCTACAGAAACTGAATGCCTGGTTTAGTCTCTTCACTGCTGAACACTCTCTGAAGGAGAAACAAACATGGCTGCCAAGTACTCAGAGAGAAGACTTTGTGTACAGTAAACACCTCATCTTTTATACAGTGGGTGGAGCTGTTTTGTGTGGCTTTTCGACTGAAAATGAAAAAGCAGCATTTTTGTAACCACATTTCAGTTCATTTTACGTCTCAACATCTCCTGTGCTAGGAGCTCTCAGATATCACTGAGGTCTATGATTCATTCCATTGGTGACAATTTTAAATGGAGCAACAGAGGTGACACGCTCTGTTTTTCTTTGAACCATGATAGGAGCTCGGGGGGGGGTTCCCCCTCTGATGCATCTGTGGCTCCTGGTTGGCTGGGGCACCAGCTGAGGGCGGGGCTTGCCAGGGGCCCGTTGGCTCTGCTTGGCGCTCACAGAGTGAAGAGGGTTGTGGACATTATAGCGGCAATAAAGCCATAAAGCACTTATCTGGATCCAAACGGCAGCTGTAAAAGTGCAGCCTATGGAACATAAAAATGAGAGTGTGTGTGTGCGTGTGTGTGTGTGTGTGTGAGTGTTAACAGGTATAAAGCTGCAGCTCTAACATTTTTAGTACTTGCCACGCTCCCCGGGTGGAAAATGAAAAGCCAAATTGCTTTATAAAACTGCACACTACATCTGAACCACAAACAAAATGCTGGAACAACACCTCTGCATGTGTGTGCGTGTCAGCACACACACACACACACACACACACAACCAGCACAGTTGTTCTCTGTCTCAGTGTAGGACCACCGTTCCGAGTGTGAGGTCAGACCGTGTGGGAGATGCTTCAGGTCTTTCTGACTGCTTAAATCCCACGCTAATTGAAATATGCACTCAGAATATGAGCAACTGCCCAGACTAGTCTATATATTTACACGCTCAGAAAATCTTTGTTTGGTCTGTATATCTTCTACCACTGGTCTGTTTGGCCAGGAAAACAACCCCTGCATTCTAAGTAACAGAAGGAATTTGCCCACTGGCATTATGGGAATGAGACACCAAGATTTCAGCTTTAAAAGAAGTGTGACCTAGCCAGTGACAATCCCTAGCACGGCTTTACTGGAGCTGTGTGATTTATGATTATAATAGTAGCACATGGATTCTTACTGAAACCTCATTTTGTTCTGTTTTATACTAATGTGGTGTATATAGTAAACATATAGCATTAATGTGGTATATATAGTAAACATATAGCATATGATTCTTTTGGTTCTGTTTTCCTGTTTTTTCCAGGTTTCAGTAACAGATGATCAGAACGCCGTGGCCAAGACACTGGACCCCCGGTACTGCCCCTCCTGCAGGTGGTGAAATATCTGATTTCCACTTGTGAAATCTCCTGTATGCTATCTAAACGAGTCAAGTACAAAACGAACCTATTGTCTTTAACCTGCTGACCTGCTGGTCTGTTAAACCACAGGGTCACACTCACACACTCTCACACACACACACACACTTCCTGCTTTGCTCAGCTGCAGAAATACGAGTGCGTCTTTTGATTAGCGAAGCGTTTCAGTTTTAGAAGCATATGGAACAAGCACGTGCTACATTTATTCTCGCAAGTAAAGAGTGAATTCTGAATGCAGCAGTGGTTCTGTGAATTCCAACTGTATGCCACAGGTCCGTAAAGCCATGTGACACCCCCATGCATTAACCCTGCACGGGTCTGTATGTGGCTGAACAAGACAGCCTCTGAAACCACCTTGCTGCCTCCATCACCGCACAAGCCAATCAAGTGACAGGCCTGGGCAAGCAGCATCCAATCAGTGGAAGCAAAGACCTAGAGAAACGGTGGCAGGAAGTCTGTGGAGTCCACCAGAGCTACGGCTACATATTTTACCTTCTGTTCTACTTAAGCAAACCAGATTGTCTAGCTTCGTGCGGTGGGTGGATTCCTAAAGGCCAAGGAATCAGGGTGAAGCTAAAAAGGTGTAGCAAAAGGGTGTAGCTGAGGTTTGCTGGAAAATGCACAGCAATGCTTCAGGGAAGGGGCACAGACCAGTGGAGGGAAGGTGTGACAGCACATATATTCATGCAACCAAAAAGTAAAGAAAGAAATAAAGAACCATGCACACTGCACACATCTGTGGCTACGGTAAATGGAACCGTGTGATCACAGCACTCCTGGTGCAGGACCTCTGGAGATGGCATGAGGCTGCAGAACTGCTGTGTGAATACGGCAGGCAGCGGAGATGCCCACGCGTGCAGGGGACCCTGGGGGCTGACCTTAGAGCCTCGAGAACCCAGACAACTGCAGCTCCCTGGAATATCAGGCAGCTTCACCGCGGCGGGGATAGCGTAGCCAATCAGACGACAGCACACACCGCCGCCAGACAACATCTATTCTTACCTACTGTACAAACAGTCCGACAGTGTGGAGTGTCTCAAGTCAAGAGTTCTGGATGCTTCCGTGTGATTTGGCTGCTCGATTGATTGCTACATTCATTCTCCTTCAGGCTGTGTTCACAGGTGCTACGTGCACTGAAAACTCCAGGTCTGCTACAGGCAAACCCAGCGGCTTCAGGAACCAATCCCTGCTAGCGACGTGTTTGTTTGTTTTCGCGAGGGTGTTTTTTTGCGGTTTGCGGACGAGGGCATTTTCCAAACTGCTTAGCAAGCGAACAGAAAGGCGCCATATGGCGGGAAGGATCGCTACCGTGAGACGAGAGGAGAAAACATCACCCCGGCAAAGAGGGTCGAAACAACAACTCTAGGCTGAAAGGCTAAACCACAACTTAAGATCGAACCCCCGCGAGGCCAACGGTGGAACCCGAACCTTTAGCCTGCGTTAGGTGTAGCGTCTGCTGTGCCTCTCGCTACGTGATCATTACGGTGTAGACGTGTCCGGAGGCAACCACGAGGAATGAGACAGAGTGAGTGCTAAAAACGTAAGTTTGCACTTTCAAGGTCAAATGTCCTTCGCGAGGTCCAGTCAGCAACGCATGATTACAGCTCAACCCCCTCCCCCTCCCATTTCTCCCCTCCAACGCAGGACAGTTGGCATGGCAACAAAGTATAGCTGCCAATCTGAGAGAAATGCAGAGTTGGACAAAGAGGAGAGTCACCCGGGTGAACTGAACCCACACACAGCCATCTCCGTACACCGCGCTAAGCTCTGAAAAAGGAGATTTGAATGTCCAGTTTTAGCCATATACACAAGCTTCACACACAGGGTCCGGAGGTTACTGTCTACTCTCATCTCAAGCTTCACACAAAGCCAGGCCAATGTGTTTCCACTGCACTAGTTTGCCATTGTGCAGAGTGTACGATGCTGTGACAGAATAGTGCACATCACTCTATTTCCATTTTAACCCTCAACCTCTCTTTTTTTTTTAGCTGCAGTCAATTCAGGGATAGAATCAACCAATGGCATGCCAGATAGTTAACAAGGAAACCAATCATTTGTGAAATCAGTAGATCGACAAGGGATGTGGTCAATAGCACCAGCACCTGTGTGGGGTTGTAGAGTTCCTGAAGAGCGTTTCTAGAGCCTTTTCGACAGCAGCCCTCTGCCGCAAATGGATTCCGCCTCATTACTGCAGAAGAAGAGAGAGAGAGAGAGACAGACAGTTAGGTCAGCCAATCACAGACAACACCAACTCTAAAACCTGAAAAGCAAGAAGCTAAGATAAAGATGTCATGAATATTCCTCATCAGAAATGGCCAGCACCATAGCTGAGCACCCTATTATTGTCCTCTGATTTATACATTTTGAATTCAGTTCTTCACTGGCACTAACGTCTCTCCTTTATTAGAGAGAGTGCAGTATCTATCAGTAAGTAAGGACAGGCATCTCCAGCGTCCTGGTCCACCCCCTTATACGGCTGTGCTATACCGCCGTCTCTCATGTCCTCTATATGATGAGGAGTCCAAGGCCCTGACAGTCACATGACTGAAATTCCTGGATTTCAGCTGTAGATGCAGTGCAGTCCAAAGACAGAGCGTCTCATTAAATAATCCCTATGGCAACTGGGAGTGATGAACTGAAAGAGCTCAACTGACATAAATGGACATCCAGGGTGTCTGCAAAATAACAGTAAATACAGTGTAGTACAACAGTTTAAGTGGCAGGATAGCTGAGTGTTTATTCAATAACAAGGTGCATAATTGAGGTCACAGGAACCTGAATGGTTTGGTGACATAAAAGTTTGCGTCTTACAAGCTTTTCTTGTTAACCGGGTTACTCGAAAAACAGTAGCATTACGATCCAAACGGCAGGAGCGTTACAGCAGGACTGGCTCTACTGATGGTTCTGAGGAACCAGGACGTGCTCTGTTTGCTAAAGCCGAGTGGACATGCTGGACCCATACAGGCGTCCACGACCACAAGGCGGCTGTGGAACCCAACGGACAGACGCTTCTTGTCCGAGATGAGCTGTCTGCCTTTCAGTACTACTGTCACCTGCGTTACCGTGGAGAACGACAGCTCCTCCTCGGTCAGTAAACGTAACGATAAACGTTAAACGTAACACGGAGACGTATTTTTTTCACCGATTTTCTTTCAACAACTTTCAAAAACTACTAACAAAGATGGCAGATCTTTTAATGGTTTCAGCTTGCATATATCACCCCATACCCTGAACTAATTAATATGCTGTAGGCCAGTGTTTTTCTTGCAAAGGTCACTTGGTCATTAGCCAATAAACAAGCAATTAACAACACACACAGCTGCAGAAGAGGTGTATAGAGTGTACACCTGTGTACGTGCATTTGTGCTATAGTGAATAACCCAAGCATTTTAATGAGTCATGCTGTAAGTCAAAGGAGTGCTCTTTGCAATTTGGCACACCTAGAGTTACAGTACTGAAATACACCACAGTGTCCAGTGAGAGTTACAGTACTGAAATACACCACAGTGTCCAGTGAGAGTTACAGTACTGAAATACACCACAGTGTCCAGTGAGAGTTACAGTACTGAAATACACCACAGTGTCCAGTGAGAGTTACAGTACTGAAATACACTAGTATCCAGTGAGAGTTACTGTACTGAAATACATCACAGTGTCCAGTGAGAGTTACAGTACTGAAATACACCACAGTGTCCAGTGAGAGTTACAGTACTGAAATACACTAGTATCCAGTGAGAGTTACTGTACTGAAATACATCACAGTGTCCAGTGAGAGTTACAGTACTGAAATACACCACAGTGTCCAGTGAGAGTTACAGTACTGAAATACACAAGTATCCAGTGAGTTACTGTACTGAAATACATCACAGTGTCCAGTGAGAGTTACAGTACTGAAATACACCACAGTGTCCAGTGAGAGTTACAGTACTGAAATACACTAGTATCCAGTGAGAGTTACTGTACTGAAATACACCACAGTGTCCAGTGAGAGTTACAGTACTGAAATACTCTACAGTGTCCAGTGAGAGTTAAAGTACTGACATACACTACAGTGTGCAGTGAGAGTTACAGTTTGTGTGTGTGTGTGTGTGTGTCTGCAGTGATGCTGTGTTCTCTGCTTTTGATGCAGAGGAAGGTGAGATGTGACAACAGCCACATGGAACGTAATGACTTCCACATGACATGTAATGACATGAGGTGGGCGGGGCATATGAGGCATGGGCGGGGCATAGGAGGCATGGGCGGGGCATAGGAGGCCAGACTGCAGCCGGCACAGAGCCCCTTTCATCACAGCGCACTTTACAGCTAATCAGGCCTAGAAACAATGGAGTACCCACAAAATAGCAAAGCCCAGCATCTGTGCATGTGTGTGTGTGTGTGTGCACGAGTGAGTGTGTATGTAGCAGGGTTCAGCATGGGACCACACTGACAGAGAAAGCACCTGTGTGTGTTGTGTCAGAAGGAAGCTATGCACCAATCAGTCATGCCTGGCTTGGGGGAAGGAGAAGGGGGCAGAGTGAGCATAACACACCTGTTCTCATTTCCGAAGTGCTGACAACACTATAAAGAGTGCCACCCCAGCGTCAACGACTCCAAGTCCCAGCCAGCTGACCTTCAACTCATACCCTCATCATCCAGTTCCACTGGGGTCACACAGGGAAGCTGAACGGAGTGACTTCATGCGGAGGGCTTGCGCATCGGGCGAGAGCTGCTCACGCGAGTAAAACTCGCGCCTGTGCATGGCACGCCACAGCAATCTGCTGCATCTCAGAGTGACAGCGTCAGGGCTGAACACTGGATGACGTAACGGGAGGACGCGTGCGGAATAAGTATGGCCCTGGCGAGATGGCGAGGGAGTGTGTGCAGATGTGTGTGGGAGAACTCTAAAGTATACCCTGTGTATAAGTGATTACACTACAGTCCATCTACAACCACACCCTCGCCCCGCACACGCTCAGTAGCCTATTTCCGCCCAGGCCGTGAGGACATACATCATACATCAGCAAGGGATTATGGGGCAGAGGGGAATTAGTTAATCCTTATCTCACCTTCGCAGATACAAAAACACATTACTGCTGACAGCTGTGGCCAACACACACACACACACACACACACAACCGTATGACAGATGAATAATCCGAGAGCATGTTCCAACATACACACACACACACACACACACACACAACCGTATGACAGATGAATAATCCGAGAGCATGTTCCAACACACACAGCACACATAATAAATACATTCACATGTATTATCTCATACTTAAATGAACATGAATAACCGGAGGAAGATTGTTGTGTGTGTGTGAGTTTGCTCTATTATTTTCTGTAATCCTATGCAGAAAAAGGATGATTGTCAGTCACTGAAGATTACAGAGATCCCTTTGGCAAAATATAGGTCAATTAATTCTCGCGCAAATACACCCCCCAACACACACACACACATACACACACTTCATTAATACGCTTTTTCAGTGACTTCCTGCACTTACATTCCAGTCAACGAGGAAGGGAAGCTGTCAAACTAGCTGGAGTTATAACTTCATTAACACTCTTCAGGAGGCCACATAATTAAGATGTGTTTGGCGGGCCTCAGATAAGAATTAATTGGGAGTGCATGTGTGTGTATGAGTGCGTGTGTGTATGATCCTGTGGGACTATAGGAGACACTGTGTGTGTGTGTGTAGGTGTGTGTGTGTGTGTATGTGCTTTGTGCTTGTTCTACTGTTGATCAGCTTAACTTTGCACTTCTGTTCAAGTCTTTAATCTTTTAATTATAATTTACAACAATTACAAACATGATGATTAGAGTTTTAGGGAGGTGCTGAAAGTGTGTGTGTGCGTGTGTGTGTGTGTGTGTGTGTGCATTTGTGTGTGTGTGAGTGTGCGTGAGTGTGAGCGCCAGATGCAGTATCCCAGAATGGAAACACAGCCCGGGCCAAGCCCCGCCCACACAGCTCACACAGCCCGGGCCAAGCCCCGCCCACACAGCTCACACAGCCCGGGCCAAGCCCCGCCCACACAGCTCACACAGCCCAGACCAAGCCCCGCCCACACAGCTCACACAGCCCAGGCCAAGCCCCGCCCACACAGCTCATTCAATCCAGACCAAGCCCCGCCCACACAGCCCATTCAGTCTAGACCCAGCCCCGCCCACACAGTCACACAGCCCAGACTAAGCCCCGCCCATCCAGCTTAGACGTCTGTCTGTCTCCTGTCCTCACAGACCCCTCTGCTCATTAGGTCACAGGTCACCTAGAGAGGTCAGGGTAAGGTCAACCCAGGTACCGAGTCAGTGCCACTCACATGCCAAATTCACATGCTCAAAGAAAGAGAGCAGCCAAGAAGACAGACCACACACACACACACACACACACATGCATACAGATGGGTTATGAAGCGATGAGTTACCAGTGCTGCATTATAAGTGCCACTCCTGTATCCATGATATTTTGACCTCTAACCTACTGTACAGGTTAGGTTGCATTCTGTGAGGAGATGACGGAGCATTACTGTAAATCCCTCCGGATGAGAGGGGTCCGCACGCCATCCGGATCAGTGTCAGAGTAAACGACATTAGTGTCAGTGTAAATGATACGGTTCCATAAACAGCACAGGTCTCTGGGTGTGACGGGGTGAGACTGGCCTGCATTACCTCACATCATGTGCATGTGGAAACACATCAAAACACCCCAAAACAATATCAGAATTAACCAAGCAAAACTTCATCAGGATTCATCAGTAAAATCAATATTATGATAATGATTAACAAACAACCCATTTTTAGGGCCCTGAACGCACGGGAGTGCCGTGTGGAGTGTGGAGGATGTCCCAGCTGGAGGCCCAGCAGGGCCATGTAGCACACTATTATAACTGCACAGTGAATGCCAGCACACACACACACACACACACACACACACACAGACACACACACACTCACTCGCTGTTTCAATTCTGCCATTCTGTCAGCTGTTCCTGAAGAGAAGACGGGCTCTATTTCTTCTTTATGTCCTCTTCCCCTCCTGCCCTAGAAGCAAGCAGCCCCTCTCTGGCAAACACACACACACACACACACACACATCTCTCTAAGGGTATTCCCATGTCATTGTATGTTGCAAGCTGTCACTGTTCATCTGTCTCATTTTACCCAGACTCCCTCTGGCCTCCACATGACAACACACACACACACACACACACACTCAAAATCAGAACTGCAACACAAACTCACAAGTCAAACACTGTTCTTTAAAATGCACCTACACTGGTCTAATGGCTTGTTCTGTTTATAAAAGATCATCTTCCTTCTGCGGAGTTCATCTGGAATACTGTGTGTGGTGAGGTCAGTCTACTCTGCTCTCTATGGACTGTAGGTGCACCAAGGATTAGCTACAACTGACACACACTGGACAAAGGAATAAAGGCTTCACACAACTGAATGCACATGCACACATGCACACACACACACACATGTGCATGTCTGGATCATGCATCTGAACTGGATGTCTGAGTTAGTGACCAGGGACTGAGGTTTAAGTTCCTACCAGCAGGCAAACTCCCCCCGCCACACACACACACACACACACACACACACACACACACACACACACACGACTTTCTCTGATTAGAGCTTGTGGAGTGCTTTCTTCTGAACTCAGTGAAATGTGAAATAAAGCTTTGGCCATGACAAAAAAACACAGCCAAACAGCCAGTGAGCTCAGCTCAGCGGAGCCCATCTAAAGCCCGGGTGGGTGAGGTCAGGGGTCAGCGTGGAGATCAGCCCCTCCCCCCAGAGACAGACGCTCTCAGTTGGACAGCCACTGGCCGCAGGATTTACGGAATAAGCCAGCTTGGTTAACACTCCGGGCTCGTGGCAAAATCCAAGGTATGAGCTCAGGACTCTCTAGCTTTCAATTAAAACACACAGTGAAAGGGATCCACCCAACCCCTGAACCCCTGCATGGGCATGGAGAACATCTTCTCTCTCTCTAACAATCTCGCTCTCTCTCTCTCTCTCTCTCTGCCTATATATATTTTCTCTTATTCTCTCTTTCTGTGTTCACAGAGTTGCTAATGAAAGGAAGATTTTAATCAGATAAACGGTCTAATGACCGGTAGAGGACTGGATCACCTCTACCACCACATCAGTACACACACACACACACACACACAAGCATTAAAGCAATGCGTTCAACCATTAAACCTGTTTGTCCTTCCAGCACTTCTGTGATCAAGAACATGGGCAGATACATCTCTCTGAGAGTCTGGTGGTCTGTGGTTGGGTATGTATGTGTGTGTGTGTGTGTGTGTGTGTGTGTGTGTATGTGAGAGAGAGAGAGAGCAGAGATGGACCCCCTGTTGTGTGATAATGCGTCTGCAGACTGGAAAGCCATCTGCCACTCAAGCTCTCCATCCATCACAACAAAGCACCAGTGGCAGGCAAACAATACCCTCCAGCCCACACACAGTGTGTGTGTGTGTGTGTGTGTGTGTGTTTATGTGTGTGAAAGAGAGAGAAACAAACAATACTCTCCAGCCCACACACAATTACACACAGTGTGTGTGTGTGAGAGAGAGAGATGAGAGCAACAGCAGAGACACAGTGAGGTTGGGGTTAGGGAGGAGTATAAAACATCCTCCATATCTCTAGATTATCTGTTGATGGTCTATGACATAAAGCCAGTGAGGAACCAGTGATGACCCAGCATGTTACCAGTGTGGAACCAGTGTGTTACCAGCATGTTACCAGTGTGGAACCAGTGATGACCCAGCATGTTACCAGTGTGGAACCAGTGTGTTACCAGCATGTTACCAGTGTGGAACAAGCATGTTACCAGTGTGGAACAAGTGTGTTACCAGTGTGGAACCAGTGTGGAACCAGTGTGTTACCAGCATGTTACCAGTGTGGAACAAGTGTGTTACCAGTGTGGAACCAGTGTGTTACCAGCATGTTACCAGCATGTTACCAGTGTGTTACCAGTGTTACCAGTGTAGAACCAGCATGTGTGTGCTGGGCACCCAGGAGCACACGGCTGCAGTGTTCTAAGATCGCACCGCTGGACAGATGCCCCTTTGCTCTGGTCGTCGTTCTCCTTCAGCACCAGCACTGCAGAGGCTGTCGGCCGAAGGGAAGCAGCCCGTGGTGGAGCTCGCAAGTCATGGATGAGTCATCAAAAAAATAATAAATAAAAAAACACGACCATCACCATGGCAATGCAAACCTGTGTGCTCATGTGTCTAATTAGTAAGTCATGGAGGAAAAAAGAGCTGCTTTAGTCAGCAAAAACACCCATAATAAAGAGAGAAAGAGAGGGAGAGGGAGAAAGAGAGAGAAAGAGGGAGAAAAAGAGAAATAGAGAGAGAAACAGAGAGAAAGAGGGAGGGAGAGAGAGAAAGAGAGCAAGATAACTGAAGAGTAGGGCTCTCATCCCCATGGTTTCTCATTAGGAAATTATAATTTCACAATGGCCTGCTCCAATGTCACCTCAGTGCCAAGTGCCAGAACCCCCCCTCCCTCGCTCTCTCTCTATCTCTCCCTCTCTCTCTCTCCCTCTCTCTCTCCCTCTCTCTCTCTCTCTACATGAACATTTGCATCAGCATCCTTTTTTTACTCCTTATATTCAACAGGTTCTGTTTCTCTTCTCATGCCCCCTGAGCAAGGACATAACCCTCCCATATCGAAAAACTGCCCCTCTCTCTCTCTACACTTCTGTCTCGACGAACTGCCCTGTCTCTCTCTACACTTCTGTCTCAACGAATTGCCCCTGTCTCTCTCTACACTTCAGTCTCGAAGAACTGCCCCTGTCTCTCTCTACACATCTGTCTCGAAGAACTGCCCCTGTCTCTCTCTACACTTCTGTCTCGATGAACTGCCCCTGTCTCTCTCTACACTTCTGTCTCGAAGAACTGCCCCTGTCTCTCTCTACACTTCTGTCTCAATGAACTGCCCCTGTCTCTCTCTACACTTCTGTCTCGACGACCTGCCCCTGTCTCTCTCTACACTTCTGTCTCGACGAACCGGCACACCCGTTATGCTTCTTCTACACTCCGTCATTGTTTATTCATTATCTCTCTACACATCTGGTATTCCATTTTCATCACTCCTCATATCTCTCTATGTTCATATGTTTTCCAAGAAGATAAGATGAATGGCAGCATAACTGTGTGAATGCGTCTCCGCTGTGTGAATGCGTCTCCGCTGTGTGAGTGAGTCTCCGCTGTGTGAGTGAGTCTCCGCTGTGTGAGTGAGTCTCCGCTGTGTGAATGCGTCTCCGCTGTGTGAGTGAGTCTCCGCTGTGTGAGTGCTCTAAGGTCCTGCTCTAACACAGTCACACACTGCAGTCACAATGCTTCCCATACACTGAAGTGACTCGAGAGGAATTCTGAAGGGAAAAAAATCACAAGGGACTATTTAGGGATGTTTTCCTCAGCACTGACCCCCCCATCTTTCTCTCTCTCTCTCTGTCTCTCTCTCTGTCTCTCTCTCTCTCACTCTCTCCCACCCCTTCCTGTCAACTTCAGTGCACTGTACTGTCATTTTTAGACGGATAGCCAGAGTGCTCAAAAAACTGGATTTTTTTTACATTCTTTTACTTTCCCTCATCTGTCTGAAAGTAGAAAACGAGTCAAAGGTCCAACATAAGCCCTGAGGACAAAAAGAGAGTAAGAGAGAGTCAAAGACCACATGAGCCATACAGAATAGTTAAAATGATCTGTGCCCTACACACCCTTATATACTGTATATATAATGCATACTTTTATATGTCTATCTATCTATCTATCTATCTATCTATCTCTCTCTCTCTCTCTCTCTCTCTCTCTATATATATATATATATATATATATATATATATATATATATATATATATATACTGTATGTATATATATAGTACACATACACACACACACACACACGCTTGGGCTGAGCTGCTATGCTGTCTTAGACTGGCCTCCACCACAAACCTCTCGCTGTATGTGCCACACCCTGAGAGCAAAGGAGAGAAGAGCAGAAAGACAAAAAAGGAAGAGAAGAGAACAGAAAAGGCAACTTTACAAAAACCCACTCACACCAAAGTGCTGGCACTGGAAAATAAACGTCCTTGACAGAGCAGCCAGTCTGAGGGTCGGTGCGGGCAAAGTCACACACCCGCCGAGGGGAACAGCAGTCAGACACCCGCTGAGGGGAACAGCAGTCAGACACCCGCTGAGGTGAACAGCAGTCACACTCCCGCTGAGGTGAACAGCAGTCACACACCCGCTGAGGGGAACAGCAGTCAGACACCCGCTGAGGGGAACAGCAGTCAGACACCCGCTGAGGGGAACAGCAGTCACACACCCGCTGAGGGGAACAGCAGTCACACACCCGCTGAGGTGAACAGCAGTCACACACCCGCTGAGGTGAACAGCAGTCACACACCCGCTGAGGTGAACAGCAGTCACACACCCGCTGAGGGGAACAGCAGTCAGACACCCGCTGAGGGGAACAGCAGTCAGACACCCGCTGAGGGGAACAGCAGTCAGACACCCGCTGAGGGGAACAGCAGTCATACACCCGCTGAGGGGAACAGCAGTCACACACCCGCTGAGGGGAACAGCAGTCAGACACCCGCTGAGGGGAACAGCAGTCACACACCCGCTGAGGGGAACAGCAGTCAGACACCCGCTGAGGGGAACAGCAGTCAGACACCCGCTGAGGGGAACAGCAGTCACACACCCGCTGAGGGGAACAGCAGTCAGACACCCGCTGTGGGGAACAGCAGTCACACACCCGCTGAGGGGAACAGCAGTCAGACACCCGCTGTGGGGAACAGCAGTCACACCCGCTGAGGGGAACAGCAGTCACACCCGCTGAGGGGAACAGCAGTCAGACACCCTCTGAGTTCTTTGCATTGAAAATCTTCATCCACTCGTTCACTCACAGACACACACACACACACACACACATCCAAAATATCCTTATGTAAATATTGCTCATTAAAAATGATGAAAACACATAGTCCTGTGGTTGGGGATTGGGAGTCCATAGAGAGGTGCAGTGTGTGTCTGCAGTGGAGGGGTTTGCGTGCTCTGTGTGTGTGACCAGAATACGGCTAGACGTCTAGAGTGAGCGGCTTCGGTCTGACCTGAAGAGCATGTCGCCGAGGCCCCTGGTTACGCTTCTGTGAGGAAAGTGTGAGACTGTAAATGCATAACAGCCCAAACATCTGACACACACACACACCCCACCACCCCCCACATCCCAGGACACCCATTACAATGATCCATGTTGGGTCATTACCACAGGAACATACCATTACTGCTCCCAGGGGGAGCAGGCGTGAGCATGACCAAAAGAAACATCTATTGAGCCTAATCCGACATCCCACCACCGTTTATGCAAAATCAAAAGACGAGTCACGTGCTCCGCCTCAACAGATTGGCCGATGGTGTGGCCAATGAAAGCCATAAAGCAAATGTCCAAAAACACGCTGCCCCTGACGACCACTGCTCCCTTCAGAGAGGAAACACCTCTGCTCGCCGGACGTCAGCAGAGAGGACACGGCCGCGCAGCTGCTCACAGGAGTCACGGGTCTTTACTGGGGCCGCATGCACAGACAGCTGAGCACGTCTCTACTAATAATTAGCTGTGTACATGTCAGGATGGTAAACCACAACCCACAACCCCGGCACATGCACATACACACACCCCACACACACACCCCACACACACACTCCACACACACACACCCCACACACACTCCACACACACACTCCACACACACACCCCACACACACACACACCCCACACACCCCACACCCCCCACACACACACCCTGCCAGCCTTCTAAACTCCCCTCATGCCACACAGGCAGTTGCCATGGGAACCTGCTCAAGGAAATGACAGCATGTGTCCACGTCTGCCATTAATGCGGTCAACAGCAAACAGTAGAAAACAAAAGCAGAAGCACATGCTTCATAATCCACACGCCCGGAGTAAAAATAATCCTGTCCACAACCGCTTCAGTCTCTCCTTAGTCTGTCCTGTCCATCGCTGGTGTCTGTCTGGCCAGCTCCTGCTCTCTCTCTCTCTCTCTCTCTCTCTCTCTCTCTTTTATCCACACACACACATCACATAATTACACTCACTGGAAATTCTCTGAAAAAGAAATGCGCACACATGCACACACACCACAAAATTACAGTGCATGTGTGTTCTCTGTAACAGTGAGCTCCTAAAATAGCTGGTGGGGGAAGTGACAGCAATCATACAGCACTGATCGTGAGACACACACACACACACACACACACATTTCCACGTATGAAGGATTGTGTGCTAAAGTGGACATGATTCTTCTATACATTCCTTTTCAGATATCCCCAGAGATAACAACACCATCGTGCTCTAAAAACAGAAAATGTTCTGGTGACATTTTGACTGACTGACAAAAAGTCATGTGCACAAGTGCAAAATACTGGTGGGTAAAATGATCAAAGTAATACCAGCAGCGCTGCACAGCCTCCCAAACGCCTGTAGTATCATCTAACCACAGCGAGCTTGCATACGCTCCCCTGCTCAGGGACTCAGACAGACTCCTGCGCACGACAGCAGACCCTGAGAATCAGCACCTCCTCGTTCATCACAGTCCATGCGAAGATCAGACGTCTTTCCATGTGACAATCTGTCTGTTAATACTTTTCTCAGAGGAACAGACAAAATCCACTGGTAACACACACACACACACACACACACACACACACACACACACATACAGTATAAGCTTTCACGCATACCCCATCCCATAAAACACATGATACACCCCAGTTTCCATGGTGATCCTCTCCGAGGAGCTGTCTCCCTCTGTCTCCATCTTTGTCTCGCTCTCCTGTTCTTTCCTGCTGCCTCTACATCTTCTGTCTCCCCTCAGTCTCGCACTTTCAGACTGCAGGACCCATAAATATCTTTTGATCAGTCAATATTGTGTTTCATCAGGGACAGAAACACTTCAGACGGCGCACACACATACACACACACACACACATAGCAAAAGAAAGAGTGAGGGAGATAGAGAAGGAGAGACAGTGACAGACAGACAGACAGACATATAAGACAGGTGGGCTTGTGGGATTTCTCATCAACAATTCTTCCTGAAATACCATTAACAGCTAGGCTGTCAAACTCAAATAGGACTAACCAAGACAAACACACACACACACACACAATAAGAGAAGGTAGAACACAATAAGGAAATATAAGACACACATCATCAGAGATGTACAAACCTCAACAAAGCAGTCATGGACGTTAAACTCTTAACCTCAGCCTCCTACACACTAATACTTACTCACACAAACACACATGTACACACACAGCACATTTTAAATATCTAATTAACCTTATGAGATGTCCTGGAATTAAAACGAAAACCCTGCTATCCTCTTAAAGGACGTTGCCTTATTCTCAGCAAACCACTGATTATACACGACACAGCCCGGATGTCATGAGGTGCACTTTCCT
>JAGXOD010000135.1:3180000-3217500 GCA_020368025.1 Brachyhypopomus occidentalis
ATTATGCGTGTACGTGCGACTAAGATTCTCCTGGCCATCTGATACTGAAGATCAAGCTATGGATATAAGATGTCCTTTAGATATTCCGTGCTTGCTGGAATATTGGACATTCTTTACAGATGAATAATAGGTTAGTTAATACTGCGCTTCTCTGCTAAGATCAACATGTTCTCACCCTGCTGGTCAAATTAATGGTCAAAGAAGGAAGACCGAGAGATACCTTCATATTTAAAAGGTTATGAGCATCTTCTCGGGTTAGACACGTCCAAATCATTTTGAAGTTGCGAAATTCTTCGCTCACACATCACGTACCTTCTCAGAAGGGAACGGTGAAGCAATCTTCATAACTGAGGGACCTGTCACTGTACCAGTGAGATGCTGCAGTCCCCTCGGGCCATAGGTGTGCCCTACGTAGAGCATTTTCAGGCCCAAAGGGGTAAGAGCGAGGGTCACACGTCAAAGGCAGGAGGCCAACATGCAGGAATTAAACTGCGCAGCCGAGATGCTGGATCTGCCCTCACTGCATGGGTTGCTGTGATTGTTCTGATTATACACGGTGGGGTGGTGTCTAAAGTTTACGAATATTTTAATTAAAATATAACGTGTGCCTACCAGCTTTCTGGAGAAAAAGAAGAAGCACAACCTCAATGGTGCATAAGAGATCCTTCTCAACTGTACGCCTTTGGCCACAGCCACTGATTTAGCGCCCTCCTGTGGCCAACCAAAAACATAGCATGGGAGCGCCATACCCCTAGGCACACCAGCGTCACAACAAGCCAATCAACGTAGCTATATAGAGCAGTGAAATTTGCATGAATTATAGAACTATAGAAACAGAAGCTATAGCATTAAATAATGTGGGCGTGGCTGAGTGTACAGATGCAAAAGACTGTTTTAGGATGGTTTGGCTTTTGTGTTAAAAACAAATTTAATCCCCATGATCCTTCCCCATACACTCTGCAGTGTTTCATTTAATTAAGGGCTAAGGGCCATTTAATCATGGCCCTCGGCCCCGGGTTCTAGTGATATAAAAAGGTTCAGAATTCAGCAGTGACTATGCAGGCTCGCTGTGCTGAAAAGGGCTACTTCATATCTGTGCCCTGGCAAATGTATGCACACTGGAAATTCTCCTGTAATTACGTGGTGTGCTCGTGTGCGGCAAATTCACTTTTGCTGAAGAGCAAAAGAAAAACAGACACGTCTCTGTGGAGGAGGACTGCAGAGGGCAGAGAGGGACCACGGAACTGTGTGTGTGTGTGTGTGTGGAGGAGTGTTGGAGGAGAGTTTTAATGAGCACATGAGAGAAATCATCTTTGTTATCTTTATTGCTAATATGGTGCCTTTCTGGTATCTGACATTGAACACAGTAAAATTAATGACTGCACCTAGAGGTCAATGCAGCCTTCTCAATTATAATCAGCTGTCTAATATGCAAACCACAACCATTTTATGTTATTATAAGATAAAATAAAGATAAACATCTGTATGACATAAGGTGGCAATCACATATTAATGACACCATAGCATAAAGCAGCTCATACACAAATAAACTTGCAAATGGTGCATTAGTCATTTATTTAACCACTGTACTTGCCTTGAATTTTCAAGACTGTTTCAGAGTGAATATATATTATTAGAGTAAATAAATTGTCACTTTTCTCATTTCTCTTTCCTTGTATCCGTATAACTTCCAACACAACACTGGGATGATAGACTTCTGTGCAGTATGTGTATGTTTAGGATTTTTTATTTCTATACGCAGAGTCAATGATGCTAGCATATCCCAACGGGGTGGCAAACGTAGTAGCACCAGAGAAGATTGTTTCACTGTCAACCAGATCATGCAAAACAGCAGCTTCAGTAAATTCATCTTCTGTGGTTCCACTGGGACACAGCCCCATAGCCTAACTCTGAACGTATGAGACAGGGGAGAGAAACAGAAGAGACGTGGGAACGTTCTTATACTCACTCGGCTGCTCAGAAGAGTTTTTTCATTACCATAAATTCAATTTATATGATAATTAACATTAAAAATATGTTTTTTTGCAATCTGCCTAATGCCCACCCAGCTCATTCAAAATTAAACAACTTTATGTGGGGATAGGATTGCAGAAAGAGAGAAACTGCAAATGTCTTAAGGTAGAGGTGAATGGAGTGAAATATTGTAGAAAGATAAAATGTAAAGAGATGGGAACCATAGCAGGTGTCACCCCGTTACTCTTCCTAAGGTCACCGGGTCGTACCAGCAGGAGTGGGGAGTTTGTTGGCTCCATGCTCAGGTACTGCCTTACCAGGGCCAGGACCCTGCATGTCTGCATGAACTTGAGATGCAGCATTTTTTTGGATTATACAAAAACAAAATAAATAAAGTTCCATATTTATACACAGCTGATGAAGGACCTCTGTCCGAAACGCCCTGTTTCTCTGGAAACTTTGTGAACTTCATTGTGATTATATATTGTAATATATATTAATTACAGAATATATTCAGAACAGTTCAAAATTAGTTGCGCGAACCAGAATGGAACTTGTTCCTTGTTGGTGGTGGAAAAGGGATATAAGGACAGCCATCCCTGTAGATTATTTTTCCAGTAGTCATATTCATATATATTTCATATTTTATGCTTGGAATCTCTTCCCTGGATATGTAGCCTGTTGTAGGCAGAGAAACACTGACGGAGGACATACAGTATACTGGCTATAGTTTTCCGCATTTGGCTGTGACTGTTGGTATATTTTCTTTATATAAGTAAGGATGTGATAAACAAATTATAAAAGCTGTGAATATCATCTGATCTATCAAAGGTACGAGTTGTAACGTTCCCACACTTTCCACCTAGTGGGTAAAGGAGGCGGTGCAGTGCGGACATGCAGCTTCGCGCTGGGACTGGTTCTTTCGCAGCCATTTTTTGTCCAACCACACGGCCGTTTGGAGAAGGTAACCAACCAGGGCTTCATTGCAGGTTTGTATCTGGCTCCGGCCAATGATTGCTAACCGATTTCTCGTTAGCTCGAATGAAAATGTCCGTCTCTGACTGATTTTTTACTTGTTGTCTATCTGAATGAGCGATTGAAAGCAGGAAGTATCAAGAAAAATGGTTAATTACACACAAGTTGTGATTGAGGTCTAGGGCAACCACAAGGCCCATACTGAATCCCGAGCAGAGAATTTCTTTGTTGGACATCAGCTAGCTAGCTAGCAAGCATACATTTTCTAGTCTAAAGAAGCGGGCAGCTATCTCGACTAAAATTCGCTCTCCCCATCAAAATGCCACCGCTATATGGCCAAAGGATGATCTCAACTAGCCTAGTGAATTCACGCATCGCTGGTATGTAGCGTCATGTAAGCTAAGCTAGCTAACTAGCAATCTTCTTAACCGTTAACGTCATGTAAGCTAAGCTAGCTAACTAGCAATCTTAACCGTTTAGTAGAAGCTAGCTAACCGTTTACCAGCGCTCGCGACGACCTCGCAAGCGAGCTCTCGAGCTGCTATTGTGCTGGTTAGCTAGCCTGCTCGAAAGAAAAACCCGCCACACTGTAAAAATAAAATAAACAAATGACGTCTGGCTAGTTATAGCTATAGCGAGCACACGATTTATGGCGTAACTCGAGTTGTGTTGTTGAACTACTGCATACGTTATGTTCGGAAAATATATGTCCTGTTTTAAGTTTTCGTGTCAGCTATCAGCTAGGTTGCTAATTGTTGAGCTGGCCAGCCCATTAGCTAGCTAGTCTAGCTTAGCTAGCTAGCGGCGGCTATGCAGAAATAGGCGTGTTGTCCGATAACGTTATTCCTAGCTGGCTACCTATATGTTGAGCGCAGTCTGCAGTAATGTAAAGTAAATTATTAACGAAATGTAACCAGTGGAGCATCATACTCTGTATTAGACCTTGTTCTTTATGGAGTCGCTCTAACTTTCTTTTTTAGCTAGATGGACGGAGACAGTTCCACCACCGATACCTCACAGTTGGGTATAACGGGAGACTATATGGCAGGAAGCCACTATGTTTTGCAAACTCAAGAAGGTAAAGAGAAACATTAAAGTTAGCTAACATTTATTCCGAGTCTGGCAAGCTGTAAACACTGATATATTTTCTCTGTCTAGATGATGGTGAAGAAAGTCTTCATGACCATGAGGATGGAAATGGTTCAAAAGACAATCTGAGAGAGCAAGATATATATCTGCCTATTGCAAATGTAGCTCGCATCATGAAAAATGCCATTCCCCAGACTGGAAAGGTTTGTCTCCGCCACTCAATCATTTAGGCACATGCATTATAAATGTATTAAAATCATTAAATGGAAAAAAAAACAATTGTTTTTACTTACAGATAGCAAAAGATGCAAAAGAATGTGTACAAGAGTGTGTGAGCGAGTTCATCAGCTTCATCACATCAGAAGCCAGTGAGCGATGTCATCAGGAAAAACGTAAGACCATCAATGGGGAGGATATTCTGTTTGCCATGTCCACACTCGGCTTCGACATGTACGTGGAACCCCTCAAGCTCTACCTGCAGAAGTTCAGAGAGGTATGGTTTCCACACGTGTGTGTGTGTGTCCGCCCACCCACTGAGGTCCCTATGGAGTAGATAAAATGGACGATATCTGGTTTCCTAGGCAATGAAGGGTGAGAAGGGCATTACAACTGTGGCGGTGTCAGAAGGTCTGGGTGAGGAACTTACAGATGACAGTTTCAGTAAGTCACAAACATTCTTACTTGTTTAGCCAAACCTGCCTTAAATGCGTTTTTTAAGGCATAATGTATCATAGAGGTTGATTTCTTGTAGTTTTGGCTGTCTTTGGGAGTCATTCGTCCTTATTGGCATGTCAGGCTGATTACTGGTGTCCTTTTCCTGTAGCAAACCCGTTGCCTGCAGGGCTGATCACAGCTGATGGTCAACAGCAGAATGTCATGGTGTACACGACCTCATACCAACAGGTGAGCACAGAGAACACGATATCCTCACCTGTTGTATTGATGCTTGGATTATACCTGTGTTGGTGGTAAGGAGTCATACCTTAGTTTGTTAATAATTTACTTAGATTTTGCTAAATGTCTGAAAATGTACCATAATACCATTTATTAAATAAATCGATCTAGCAAAGTAAGATTTAGAAAGCCAAACGTCTAAATCATGAACATTCCTACTAAAAATAAACGCAAAATAAAGATAAAATACAAAAATTTACATTCCTAACTCAAGAATGCTGCCTTGATTCACAAAGGTTGTGATGAACTTGGAGAACTAATTAATCATACATTCCTGTTTTTCTTTAGATCCCTGGCGTTCAACAAATCCAGTTCTCATGACCCGATTCATCTCCAGACCATGAGGTCTCTGACCTGATAAAGGACAAATTGGTCTCTTGCCTTATAAGGCTTTACAGGCAGTTTTGAATGATGGTGGATTAGGAGGGCAGGGAAAGAGGAACCTGCTGGTAGAGAGCTTGAATTTGTACATTTGCTTAGCGATGTCTGTAATTCATGAAGTAATCATTTGTTACAGTTATAATATGTATTCATTTTAAGTAGTCTCTGGCATCAAAACCTGATGAAAGACTGCACTTATCTTTCCCCCCTTATATTTGTTAGAAGTTTTTTAAGTGGGTGGGCGGGGAGGGAAAATGGTGGAATTACTACATGTACACAATAAAGGGATTCTCGTTTAATTTCCGTTTGAATTATGTAAGTTAAATAATTTAATGTCTGTTGTCAATTTTGTGTTGGTTCTTAGAATAAAATGATGTGCTGTAGCTTGAATGACCAGGAGACATCCAAAGACACTTTAACCTTTTTATTTTGTTTTGCTAAATGCATCTAACACATAAGTGGAACAAAGTCGCAGGTTGTCTGAACCAAAAATGTGCTTGAAAATCTGTTCTTAGCAGACAAGCATTGTAATGGTCCTTTAAGACTTTTATTCTGAAAGGTGAAAAACAAAACTAAACACCTTTACAGGTGGTTACAGACTTTGACCATAGGGGAAAAAAAACAACATAACTGTGTTTGTGAGAATAAATGTGTGATTATAAGTCAGTAGACTTGCACAAAAAATAAAACATTGATTACATTTAATGAAAATGATCTTCCACTTACTATCAAGAATCTAAAACGTTAAAAAGCATAAAACACCATATTAAAGCTTAGTTTATGATCTGAGGTGCAAAAATATCTACAAATGTGATCTGGCACGTGTGATAGGTTTTCTGGGATGATTACCAAACTAAAGCAAGCAGCTCACTAACCCTTAGCAGGATGAAAGGGTTACTCTGGTCAAAGTGATCTCTCAAAAACACTTCATACCCGAGTAAAGACTTAAAATTAGCTGCAAGTGATCTACAATAAGGCACAAATCTCCCATATCAGGCTAGATCAGCATAAAAATGGAGTTGGTACTTATTACTGCACATAAAGCAACAATATGATACATCTAAATTCAAATGTGCTGTCTGTGTCCTGACTGGGGACAGACCCCAATACTAATAAAAGGTTTTGGAACAAGCACTAGTCTAGATCAATACTAACTTGTGGAAAAACAAAGTTTTACATATTCCTATGTACAATAATTAATACACTATAGAAAAATAAGTTAGGAAATTTACATATACAATGAATACAAATCAGAGGTGCACCAAGTTGGTAAATGGTATTGCTCTCTTGACAGCTACAGCTGAACAAGTAAAACCAAAACAGGCAACATTTAGAGACTGCACAGCCTTTTGAGGATCAGTGTGTAGAGGAAGAGTTTACCCATTAGTAGCACTGGGTTCAGCCTCCGTAAAACTGGAGTCTGGTTGCGTCACTGACGATTTGAGTTTACTGGCATCTGTGGGGCAACAAACACCAAGTTGAGAATTTTTATGGCTTTGTTTTAAAAAAAAAAACGTACTCTGTTTTACAAAAGCTAGCTTGTTAGCCATAATGCTGACCACCAGTCTAGAATACTGCTTTATTTTTAAAAGCCATCCTCCATGCCACTGAAAGATACGTCTCATCATGAGGAGTCTCTGTCTGCCTCTTTTCACACACACACACACACACACACACACGCACGCACCTTGCAGCCAGCGGATCTGCGTGGCCGGGCCGTAACCCTGCTCGTTCTTGGCAGCGATGCGGAAGACGACGGCGGGCCGGGCTGAGCAGTCGATGTGTGCGTTGCTCAGGTGTGTACTGCTCACTGTGCAGGAGGTCTTGGTGCCGCGGTATATGCGTATGAATCCGAGGTCCCCGGGCTTCTCCGTGTTGCTTCCTCTGGTCTTTCTCACTGCCAGGTACATGGAATATTCCAGAATCTTCCCTGATGGAGATGTGGGTGGCTCCCAGGTGATGTGCACTGTGTCAGAAGCCTGAACAATCAGGTAAAGCAGGTACGATCAGTGCAGGTAGACGATGCTCTCCTTACTTTAAGTGAGTTTAGAGGAAACCTATTTCCTTTACTCTTGCACCAATAGCTATGCAAAAAAAAAACACACACACATAACAAATGGTTAAAGCAGACGGACAAATCTGATATTTCTGAAGAAAAGGTGAAACCTTGGTGATTTTAACAGCAGAAGGTGCTCCAGGGAATCCTGGCTGGCAGGTCTTAAACTCGCTGACTGGACTGAAGTCTCCTTGGCCACAGCTGTTCAGACCCGCCACCCTAAAGCGGTAGGAAACTCCAGGCGCCAACTCCTGCTTCTCACGCCCTTCCAAACTATGAGTTCCAGGCATCTTCCACTAACGAGAGAGATTTAACAGTGTATTACATGGCTATAATGGAGATTAGCATTAAAAATAATGGTTTTACAGTTACATAAGTAGTTTGTTACAAATGTTATTTCTTTCTTGATTGCAGTGTGATGCAGACTGACCTCACAGTCATGAGAGTTTCGGTTGGTGATGGTAGAAGCCACACCCTCACAGGGTAAATAGTAGTGTGTGATCTCAGAGAAGAGCGTTTTAAATATACCCACATCGAACCATGTGGAGTCTTCACAGCTCTCAGGCTGCAGGGAATGGGACCAATAATCAATAATTAATTATTACAAACATTAATACACTCACATGCAGACACACACACACACACAGACTGAGCAAACTTGTACCTGCTGAGAAGGGCAGTCTTGTTCTGTGGATTAAAGAAAACAGCCGGTTTATAAGTGATAACCAGATAAGCTAAGCCTTGAAGAGAAGGCATGTCACGTTCTCTGTGGGAAGAGCCTTTACCTTGCTGGGATGCCCCATTCTGCTCCTTTGCTGAACCATGTCTCACTGGGTCAATGGGCTGGCCATTTACTACAGATACTAGGATATATACAGGGGTATATATCATACACACACACACAACTGTAGAAAAAGAGGAACTTAAGGAAGGAAAAGAACTGCAGCAGTGTCTTACCAGACTCAGCTGCGCAGACGTCAGTGTCTCCTCGGTTCAGCTCCTCTGTGGAGCAGATGTCTACTCTGCACTCACCTACCACACCCTCAGACACAAGTCTCTCCTGTAGGCCACAGAAGGCTTTCTGAGAAACCCGCTTCCTTATTGATGACGTTACTCACACACAGCGTTACTGCAGAGTGTGTCTGAGTCACAACGCTGTGAAAAAGCTCTTATGGAGCCTACTGTCTTTAAAACACTTACTCCATGGTCAGATAATCTGGTTACATTTACACGTTATCTTTTTTTATAATATTTACACGTTTCCATAATTCTAGCATGTATGTCGTATTATGGAGTTCTGACCTGTAGTGATGTGCCATCAGTTCCTGTGTCTTGCGCTGTCTCAGACTCTGGAGGGAAAAAACATCTAGAATTAACGTTGTCAAGGAACTGCCATTTGCTTCAGTGTTTCTCTGCAGAAAGGATTTTGTACTTTAACACCAGATGCTAAACCAATGCCTTGGAAATGAAAGTCCTCTGAGACTGCATTTACATTTCGTTGAAAGGAAATTCTGTTTTCATTAGGAAACACTATTTTCATATTCAGTTCAACACCTGCAACACATACTCGACTGAACGGGTTCCTGTAGATGCTCCACCTCCTGTGCCATACCGGGAGGCGGAGCTGACGTGTTGGGCAAATCAAAGCCACTGGTGGGCAAGGCCAGAGAGGGAGTGACAGGCTGCAGCTGAAGCAAGTAGCATTCAGCTGCAGGTAGGGGGCGCCAGGCCACATGAAGCATATCGATGGTGGACTTGACCAAGAACACAGCGGCTGGGGCAGATGGCTTCTCTATACATACAGAAAAGAGGCTCTTAAAAACAATGTACTTTTATGGTGAATGCATCACTGTTGTCACTATTATACTACAGCATAACCATCTTGAATTCCTTCACCAATCAATCAATCAATTTAAATAAATTCTCTTGTGCCATCAGCTCACCATCTAGACTCTTGCTACAGCGATCTCACCTGTTTCTAAGTACCACAGGTCTTTACAGCACACTTGGTAGTTCCAGTTCTTCCTGTAGCCGTCACGCCCACTCCAGACGTACAGCCGGGTGCCGATGGTCACGGTGCAGTGACCAGCTCGAGCCTTGGGCCAGAAGCTGCCCCTCTCGTCATCCATGCCCACAGGCTGAGGAGCCAAGGCTGTCTGATCCTCGGGGTTCAGACTGCTCCACGTCATGGTGTCTTAATGAGGCGAAGGATTATAGTTTATAGGATTATACGCCACTTAAAAAAAATGAAACGGCATTTCATGCACGCGGATAAAAACGAAAGTTACTTGAGAGCTTTGTGCTCATTCAACCTGGAAAGGGATGTGAGGTACCTACCCAGGTTTAGTATCGCCATCGAGTTTGTGCAGATCCACTCAGGTCCTAAAGTGTTTATTTTGCCATCCGACTCCTCGGCAGGGACCCAGCCCCCAAACACATACATCCTACAGGCAGAAAGGAGGCACTTTAGCTATAATGCTCTACAGCTCTCCCCTTTTCCCTCTTTCACACACTTCGCACACACACACTTCACACACACCAGACTATTCTGTACTGTGCTTTAATGCACCTTTATAAACAGGGTAAAAGAACAAAAACACAAGTGTAAAAGTTTTCATTACTGGTTTCCAATCACATTCGAGGAATGGAGGCTTCTCGGTAACGGGACGCTGCCCGTGGTCTGAGGTAACGACCACGTCATCGTCTCTGAAAGAGAGGAAGACAACAGCCGTTAGAGGTGTAAGAGGAGACACAAATGCTGTTACTGTAGGTGGCCTTGGTAACCATAACCAATAACGCAGTGAGTGGCAGGTTCATCAGTAGTCTCCCTGCTTTCCCTGAGGTGAAACGGTGGCGGTGTGGCTGGTCCAGGTTGCAGTATGAAGCTTCTCAGCGCACACTCAGTGTAATATTACGATTCATTAACATTGATTTGATACCCTCCAGCACCCTTAAGGCCCCTCGCTTAAAGCTCACCAAAGTCCAGCTGCCACAGGTCTGAAAGCCTCTGTCCACACATGCCCCCGAAAACGTACAGCTTTGGGGAGCAGCTGGCCCGGCCGCCGTAGACCACGCAGGTGTGGGACTCCCGGGGAGAGGGACCCCCACCTTTCGTGTCAGGGATACTCCAGCCCTTCACCCCCGACTGTGTCTGCAACTCCAGTTCATAGAAATCACCCAAGTACCTACAGGGTGCCCGAGTGTGGACGTAGGAGAAATGAGATAAGTGCACGTTCACACGTGAATTAACCTGTAGCTTATGAAACTGTAATAACTGTAACTGTAATGCCCCGATTCTACACTCACCTTGGCACGTTGCCATTCGGGTCTTCACTGTCGTTGGCCAGCCCTCCAAACAGGTAGCACTTATTGGCATGGAGATTGAAACTGTGCCCCAGACGAGGGCAAGGAGGCAAAGCGTTCTTTGGTGGGCGGGGCTTTAACTTTTTCCACAACCAACGACTTGCCTAGGGGATAATAAGGCAGAAGCACACGTTGGTTCTGGTACTGTACACGTGTAAAAAATAATATTAATTAATCAAAAACAACGTATGTCTTTTTCGATTGCTTAGTTAAAGCTGCACAGCAATTAACCAGCGTGGCATGCGTCCTAACCTGCAGCTCATAGAGGCTGTTGCTGTACTTGCCGAACTCCACCATTCCTCCAAACACAAGGATCCGTGTGCCCTCGCAGGCAAAGCCGTGCGCGGCGCAGCCGGGGGGGATGTCCCCTCTGACCGCGGGCAGGAACCACTGTCTGGAGACTAATAAAACGAGACGAGAGGGGAGTGAGTGTAGTGAGGGGAGGACGCGCGCGAGAGAGAACACGCGTGGGGACACGTCTCGCCATGTTCCCGCTGCTTCTGGCTACCTAGCAACCCGCTAACGTTCCAGCTCTATGGTCAGTCAGTCAAACCGGCCAATACGACGAAATAACGGTCAACAAACCGAGCTGGCTAACCAAATAAACTACAATTAAGATTTTTTAAAAGATGGGTTAATGTGTACGGATCAACGTTATCCAGATAACTAGCTGACCAAGTGCCGTTAAGTTGCTAGGCGAGACCGCGGCGGTTTTTACCCGTGTTATAAACATGCAGCTCCTCTGCTATCCCTTCGTTTCCACCTCCAAACACTACGATTAACTCCCGGATCGCCGCGGCTCGGTGTCCGTGTCTTGCTCGAGGAATCGGGCCAGTAAAAGACTGGACCCGCTTCCACAAAGGACACTCAATGGCCATTACAGTGTGTCCATGCGAAACCGAAGTGGGGTTGACTGGTTTATTCTGCTCTCTTACATCCGGCAAAGCTACAGTGCCGAGATAAATGGCCGTCCTTTTCTTTCAGAACAACAGTGCTTGGTGGCTTTGTTAAGGTTCTGTGTGTTGTCACCGGTTAAGTGCCTAAAGTCCTAGCTAAGAAATATGTCAAGACGTCTAGGGGAAGTTTTGGGAGTAGTTGAACTCGGAATTGAAATTACACGTTATATTCGCTTGTTCGCGCCCCAGCAACATGTCGCCCCCCTGTGGCTGGTTGCTTTAAAGCGTTCGTGTTGAGATTAATGTGTTATCGGGACGCTGAAATAAGTCTATTGCACCTGAGATGCTGTTGCTCTCTTTAAATGATCCTGTTAAAGAATAAAAATGTCGGGAAGGCTTCTGGGAAAGGTCTTTTTTCATATATTTAATTCTTGCGTTGCTAATCATTAAATTCATATTATTTTACTAAAGACTAACTAGCCAAATTAAGCTAAATGTGCTAGGTTATAGGCATGTTAACTGTTGCAAACTAATTTTTAAAAACAGTCTATAGATTAGTAAATCTTTTTTGTTAATAATCATCACTACTGTATTTGACATTCGGTCAATTTGGTCATTTGTATAAAATACATTAAGTACGCAAAGTACCATATTAAGTTTAACTGGTTTGTTAAAAATGAATTGGTTTGAAAAAATGAACAGCTCGTCGTGTAATATTTGATGTCTACTCAAGAGGTCAGCAGAACCATGCGTAGTGTCTGTGTATTTCTATTAGTGCGTGAACGGACTCACAGTTTCTCCAGTGAAGATGCATGTTACTCCAAATACACTCCGAGTTGCCAGTTACATCTTATGAAATCTGTTGTCATATGTCATCTGTTACTTATGTAACAGAACTACACACATACCTCACAGACCCTCATACTTATTTTCCAACACAACTGACTGGTTTTAAAGTTATGCACGTGCGCACATTTTTACACACATTTAGAAAATGACAACATTTTGCTCAAACTTATTCACACATTCCTAGTGAGTAACAAATGGCACCTATCTGAAAAAATAAATCATAAACACTAGCAATACTGAGTGATTATGTGGTCCAGCATATAGTCAACGGTTCAAGGGCCGAATTTATGGATTAACTGTGTCGGGTTTGATTGAACATTTTAAAGACCATTTGTAAATTTTAAATATAATCTGTTGCAACTGAGAAACGCAGAAAACCTAATTGGATGAAATATACAGCAATACAAGGAATACAACAAGATAACATGGGCAGTATTTTATCTAATCAGCACTATTATGCTTGCAATGTGCAGTCTGTGTGGTGTGAGTCTGCTCCAAGTCTGTCCAGTGTGTGTGTGATACAATTCCTGTCTATACTGTATATCCCAGTCTTCATTTGGTGGGGTGCATAGGTAAAAGTTAGGAAATCTAATGTGTTTATAGCTCTGTGCAGATGGTTAACTTTTTTGACACATTAGCACATTCTGAAATAGAGGTTTGTATATTTAAAGTGCCTGTAAGCAATGGAAAAAATGGACAAATGGAAAAAACTTGTCAGTAATTTTTAAAATGAGGTTATTTTCTCATTGTGAAAGGTGTTGAAGAGAGGGGATTGCAGCACTGTTAACAGGTCTTTGACATCCCCTGGCAAACATTATGGAGTCAACACGCTTACATGATGTTCACCAGGCTTTTTAACTTTGTAGCAAATAAACAAATCAAATATATTACACAAAACAATTTTTGTTTAGTAGATGAACATTATGATTTTGTGAAACATACATCAAACAAATTAAATTAATAGCACAATTCTTTTCCAGATCATGTACAAGAATAAATGATAATTAAATCACTCAAATCAAAATAAATCACAATTAGTACTTTTTGGACCTACTCTGGCTTTTATGTTGGCCTGAAGTCTTCACTAATGAAAAACAATATTCTACATCAAGCTGGTTCAAGTTTTCTCGAATAGCAGTTGACAGATGGCCTTTGCAGGACGGGGCAGTGTCCTGGGCCAAGTTTTTAAATTTCCGCCATAAATTTTCAATGGTATTGAGATCCAGACTGTTTGCTGGCCATGTCGTTAAGTTGATATGCCTTTTCTTAAGAAACGTTTTTTGCTATGTAACAAAGTATTTGCTATGTGACAAGATGCAGTATCATCCTGAAAATGATGATGAACATCACCACAAATCCTATTTTCTATTAATATAAGGGGGAAACGTACAGTTAACATTTGCATTGAGTGTTGACTGCTGACTTTCCGAGATCTTTACAGGATAATTTCCTTGGCCAATATTGATTTGTGATTCATCATTAAATATCTGTTTAGGTTTTAGTGCCGGTTCTCAATTGGCTTTTCTCTATGTAAATCCAGTTTTATTCAGCTGATTTCTTACACGTCTGTCACAAACATTGATTCCTGTTCCTGCGTATTTGTTTTTCATTTGTGCATTTTATTATTTTTTTTCAAGGTATATTGCTTTGAGCTTTTTCTTGTCCTGAAGCTTTGACATATTATATTTATAACCTTCCCATTTTGTTTATACTTACACCAAATGTTCTGCACAGCTTACTAGGAACCACACTCTGTGTTGGATGTTCTTCTTTAAGGAGCTTTATAATGATTTCAATTGTTTCAACTCCCTTGTTGGTGCCATGTTTTCTTTCAGTTAGCCAAATCCAGCGGATGAATGTGGTCTGTAAGCATTTCGTCTTAACTGCAGACTAAATGGAAATTTTAGACATGTGCCAGTATTTGTTTTAAGAAATTCTTCTATCATTTTTCCTCAATATTTAGTGATTATATACATTTTTAAAGGTTATCTCCAAAGGTAGCTCAAAAGGGCTGAAACACTGTTAACTGCCATCAAGCAGTTTAAGATGTTGCTATGGTTGTTGGGTCTACAAGTAGACAAACCAATATGTTCTTACTATTGCAAATATGCAAATTGTAGAAGCGTACTCATTACAGTTAAATGTTTTTTATATATATATATACGTTTCCTTCCTAACTTAAGTAAGATAAAGATTAAATAAGATAAATCGTAATGGAGGCCTGTTTCGAATTTCAGGCCGTCATTTCCTTCCAGTGAATCAAAGTGACAGAGGATGCAAACAGCCACCCAGCTCCATTCATAAATAATAGTAGGTCTACGTGTCATTCATAAATAAAAGAGATTTATGTGTCACTGCTATGTCTGCAGTCGTCAAGAATAAAGTGAGTAATGGAGTTGTTTGTGTGTATTTTCTGAATTCAATCAGTGATCTTTGATAGCCCAGAGGGGCCAAACTAAATCTACCGACTAAAATCCATCGTAACCCAAGTTCAGATATACGTTCCCAGAAGCTGGAAGGCTCAATACAGGATGAAGAACACCTGGCCATATGAAGTAACGAGCAGGCTACAGACATGAGATGTCTGGAGATAAAACAGCAGTGGAACAGATGGAGAATAATGCAGAAGTGATTAATGTTGAATGATGGTGTTGTTAAAGGGATAGTGTGGGTGAGCTGTTGTCAGCTAGGGGGAAAGTTTTTCCAATTCCATCTCTTAATACTGCAACTACTATGTAAATATTTATGATTTATTTGAAGCCCACTGTTTCATTTCAGATGCAGTTATGTAAAAATTAAATATTTATATATATTTTTTGTCATTTAGATCTCTGCTTTAAGCCCTATGAAACAGGCTAATCGTTTAGTTTTTAGTTTTTAATTAAATATTAGATTTTGTTAAGAATTTTCTCATAATGTAGTTACTTTAATGAGGTGGCAATTCTTAGCAACCTTGTCGTTTTAAGAACCTTGTAATTCTAAAGAACCTTGTAATTCGCTCAAAGTGGACCTGTTCTGGCCCGAATGTTATCCACGTTCTGCAGTTGCTGTAGAGCTTGTTGTCTGGCTTGGGGTCCTACTCAGAGAAATCCAGTCATAAAAAAGAGACATTTACTTCACGGTAGGCGAAGCCTGAAAACATCATATTGCTCTCATTTATGTGTCTGTATGCAGCTTTCTCCCAGAATAGTTGGACTGTGCAGTATTTAGTCTTGTGTAGAATCTCATGTGTCAGGTTATATTACAGATGGAAAGACAGACACTAAAAATGATTATAGAACAGCGCACAAGCACAAGATGTTGCTTTTTATTTTCCAGGTCTTCAGATCTGAATTTGGATAGAATTTCATATCCAAAAATTCGTGCAGGTGTACTAGCCTCTGAGCCCAGCAAATCATTAGCATCACTATGTTCAGACTTGCTGGCACTTTAATACAGTTTTTAATATCTTTAAATGCCACATGGCCCTTGCCATTATTAGATCTGTGCACCCATGACGAAGGCACAGGACTCCCAGACAAGGAATATACTGTGAGCTGAGCACACGGATCAAGTGAGGAGCTATACATTACCTGCCAATTGGATTACAAGCCCATAACAAGATGTGAAGATATAAAACATTTTATGTGACCATGGTGCTTGGATCTTAGCTGAGCCAGACACCCTGTGACGAGGTTTGTTTGGGGGTAAAATAAAAAAAAAGCAAAGCCTCATATTCAGTGACTGCAGGAAAGCCGTGAGGAAATCTTCAACCCTCCGCTGGAGATGAGAGGGGTTCATGCCTAAAACCCAGAAATCCTGAGACAGACTGTTTACTTCATATCTCAATAAGTGCAGAGCAGTTTGAGAGGCTTTTCGGTTTTTAAAAAAAAATCGTGCCCCCTGCTCCAGTTTCATGCACGGCATGCCTGGTGTACTCTGGGATAAACGTCACGTCGGAGCCTCCGAGCGTATCTATGGAGAACAGAAGCTCAGTCTAACACAGCGCTGCATGAACCAGAGGACTCCAGTCCCCAAACTGCAGCTTCCTCCCAAACCTGAACCTAATCTCTACCATAGTCCCCCTAATGGAAGTGTGTAGGCACCTCATTTATGATCGTGTTGTTTGGATGTGAGATGCATTGCCGCCTTGTAACAAGTTTCGCTTGCAAGCACTAAACCTGACAGACTGACAGTGAAATAACGGAAGGGTTCCAGCAATCCCAGACATGACTAAATTGCGACAAAAAATACTTTCCTTAAGTGTTGTTTGTCTTCTTTTAAATGTACTGGAGACTTGCTGGTATTTTAATTCATTTATATTTATATATATTTACTTAGAAGATGTGACAGAAGATTTATTCATTATGAAAGCCATGTCACTTAGGCATGTGGAATAACACAGCACTGGCAAACGTTTCATTGAATACGCAGAACTTTATTTAAATCATAATATTTACATCAAATATGATCAATGTACCAAGGACCAAGCTTTCTGAGTTTATTATATTACTCTGTTGTAGTAACATTTTGCACATACAATGAACACAGGATGGATTTAGACTTTACCCAAACATTCTCCACAGCATAGTAAACAGACTGTGAACTTACACAATCACACACAGACACACGCTCATACAGACACACGCACACAGACATGCATGCACACAGACATGCACGCACACAGACATGCACGCACACAGACATGCACGCACACAGACATGCATGCACACAGACATGCATGCACACAGACATTCTTACAGTCTCTCCCAGCAGCAATGTAAAAGCTTCATGTTATAACTGTAAACAACTCGGGCTAAATTCAGGAAAAATGTGAATAACTCACTGCAGGATACAAATGTCCAGTCAAGAAATATCACCCACAAACACAGGCGTGTAGTCACAAAGAAAGTGCAGTTGCGTTCCAGTGTGGAAGCTCACAGTGAAACTGTAGTCAAACAATGGTGTGGTTGTAGTGCGTGTAGTTCTGTAGTTTCTATGGGAACCATGATTGAAGAAGAATGCTGGTAGTTTCCTTGTTTGTTTGTTTACCTTCTTCATTGGCTTGATCATGACACACTGGCATGCAACAGCTCAAGCAACAGTCTCACACTGCACTGGCACGAGACAATGTCTTGCAAGCCTTCAGCACATCACAAAGCAAACAGACTGGAGGGCTTTATACGCTGCTTAGCTTTATCACAGGCTCATCCGTACCTCACTGCACTGAGAGTGGGAGAGATCTTAAAATGCATGATGCAGACGTCTGCGGTTTGGTTTAGCTTTTTTTGCAAATGGAGACATAGCTTGGAAATGTTTTTGTAAAACATAATAATGATGGAATGATGGCTTGTTGGTCCTGACTTTACCAAGTGAACAAAGTAAAAATGCTTGTTAAATCTGGATACGGTTCATTACCATGGTTAAATATGCGGTTTTTATTTATTCCCATCAAGGAAGGCTGTTAAATGAACTATGTCTAGAAGCCAAATGCATATACCTATAAAAGTACATTAACACACAGGCCTAAAATGCATTTTAAGGCAACAAAATGAAACCATGTTTGGAATTACAAGTGGCAGATTGACACCTCTGTGAAAAGGCGTGGCTTCAAGCCTGTAAACACTTAAGCGTTTAATTACCTGTATCTAAGACTCTAGCGAGGTAGTATGATTAGTTTTTCTCGTACATTCCAGCGGTGTACACTGACTACACTTGCTGGATCTTTGGGAATAGTCTAGCACCACAGACTGACTAGACTTGCGGGAGTTACACGGGTCCTTCCATGAGTCATTGGTGGTCGTCCGCGCGGCAGGCAGTTTGGTCAGAATGGTGGTCCTCCTGATGCTGCTGTCCGAGTCCTTCCGGATGGTGTAGCGAAGTCTGTGGCAACAGGGGAAGCAGCGCAAGAAGTCGTGGAGGAGGTGACCGCTGAAAAGCATATAGATCCATGGGTTGCAGCAGCTGTTCAGGCTCGCGAGCAGCGCGGACAACGTCACCGCTGTGTTCTCGGAATCTGACGTAAAGAAAGTTGGGAAAGTGGAATGAGAGTTCAAAGGGTGAACACGCGCATAAGATTAATGACACTGCTGTTCGCGCGACTCTCCCCTACAACTATGTACCCAGTTCGCGAGCGCATTCTCGGGGAATTGTTCCTACGTACGTTTTGTCCACAGTGAGAATATAAGTCCTAACGACGGTAACTAACCCTACTGCCACTTTCACATCGTGTCATTTGTAAGCATATGTTTTGATTCTGCGTGACACCTGCACAGCCGACAGACTCAAGTACACGTGGACGACATAAACCACAGTGGGTTGTTAATGATCGAATTAAACAAATGAACAGGCTGTTTGCACTTAACCCAAGATTTCTTTAGATAATACGCATGGTTTACGCACGGTTAAATCTAGATATTTAGAAGGGCGCTGTGTGTTGATAAAGAAGAAGACGAGAAACAGAACATGTCTTGCAGAATGTTTTTTTCTCTGCGCTCGTGAACCTAAGTTTTCAGAACGCTCTGCTTTTCGAGCGCACAACCCTCCGGATTTGGAGAGAATAGCGTCAACATTCCCCCGAACATCCCAGAGAAATACAAAACGCCTAATACGACATTCAAATGGTCACGGGCATAACAAATATTAGAGTTTAGAGGTTCATTTATTATTTCGTTTTTATTTACTATTGTGTAAAACAGCAATGACCAACATACATTGATTTCACAGTGTGTGCTAATAGTGCAATACTGAATACTTACCATCCCAAGAGAAGTTCTGGTCCCATACAGACCACATTTGCACGATGAAGAACGGAGCCCAGCACACGATGTACGCCAGCACAATAACGAACGTCATTTTCACCGTGCGCAACTTTGCCCTGGAGATGGTGGTAACGCTGCTGACCGATGCCTTCCCGATCAGATCCTTTTTACCGGCGGCGATGTGCGGCGTGCTTTTTTTGGTCTTGTACTTAATATTCTTCCAGATGCTGCGACAGATGAATCCATAGCAGATCACGAGCACAATGACCGGGATCAGGAAGATGCCAACCGTTATCCAGGTGATGTACGCGCGCACGCCCCACGGCTCGATGAAGTGTCCCCAGCAGTCGTACACGTTCGAGCCGTTCTGGATCTCGCTGAGAGAGAAAATGAAATACTGTGGAGTGCTGAGCAAGAGGCTGCAAAGCCAGGTGGACGCGATCATGATGTAGGCGCGCTCCGTCGGCTGCTGCAGGGTCTTAAGCGGGTGGCATATGGCGATATAGCGGTCCACCGTCATCATCACCATCATATACGTGGAGGCAAACATACCAAGAACTTGCAGGTGCTTAACGACTCGGCAGAGGAAATCTGGTCCGTAGAAACGGAAGGTGATCTCCCAGCATAACTGTGGCAACACCTGGAAGAACGCAACTACCAGGTCCGCGAGGCTCAGGTGCTTGATGAAGAGATGCATGCGCGAGCTCTTCTTGGTATTGTACATGGCCATCAGCACGCTTAGGTTGCCGACCACGGCTACAAGGAAAGTTACGCTCAACACTGTTATCTCGATTTTAGCCACATCTTCGTTTCGGCCGAACGGGTCAGCACTGTTATTTGTTGCCAAACTGAGATTACCTGAACTGCTCATTGTTGGATTCTCCGATACGCTTAAACACACGTGATATTCGCGTGATAGGGACTCTGCCATGGGGAAGCACATAGCCGCGGTCCTGGCTTGGTTAAACCATCGCTCAAGCGTGGGGATAGTTAAAAGGTATCCCCACCTTGGTTGCACGTGTCTTGGGTAACCTGGAGCGCGCAAAGTACACCTTCGCGTTTGTAGATTGTTAACGAATGCACGTGCCGATCAGACTCGGACAGTATGTCTGCTGCACTGACGTGCCTTTCTCTGTAGTCGAACCATTTCTGTCCATGAGGGCTATCGGACACTCGTCTAAATCCAGCCCTGTAGCACTCTTTAGAAAGGAAAGAGCAAAGTGCCGCCCTCTCTCCCTCTCTCCTCCTCCCCCCTCCTCTCCTCCCCTCCTCCCCCAAGAGCCCAGAAGAATAAGCGGGAGCATAACACCCTCCAGGGAATCTTTGCAAACCATGACACACATTAGACGCCAAACTCCGCCGCCAAATTCGTAATGAATGAAAACAGGGTTATTTGAATAAAACAGTAAAGCCCTGGAAATATATTTGCAACAACATATGATTTGATAACCCCAAGACCCGTTTCTGCTGGCACTTTACCCTCCGTTTAATGTAGAGCCAGTACTCTTTATAAGTCATTATTGGGTGCTCTTTGGGGTACGTTGGGTCGTTTTACCTCACCGATTAGGGTAGTAAGCAGGTGTCTGTATAAACACGAGCGGCAGCGCGCGCAGAGTAGGTTATTTGCGCACCAGGTTCGCAGTATTAAAAATGTAGGCCTAATGCCAGTTTAGATTAATACACCACGCGGGAAACTGCACTGCAGAGATGTTTAAAGTACACATAAGGCTCGCGCGAGTGACGTTTCACGACTGGATGCTGTAGATTGTATGCGAATACATAGATAAAAATATAAACCACTGTGCACGAGAGACTTCGGGAGCATTGCAACAGGGAGCATTGCAACATTGTGGCGGTCGACAATAATAATATGTGACCTTTATGCTGAGTTTGCGCGCTGAGGAAATTGCTCCTGTGCCATTGTTAATTAATGTACCTTGTTCTTAATGTCAGGAAAGGGTGGATCATCATCTGTTGTGTTCCACGACCTCGCCCACTTCAAGACCTGCGATTGTACTGTTGCATAATGTTTCGAAACTTAGCGCAACCACCAGCCATCATTTATTAGCGTGCATACCTAATAAATCACCTGCAGCACGTGGGTGGAAGACTCCACATTTTGAGTAATGTAAGCCATGCACTTATGCATTCAACAGAGGTTTCTTAAATATTACTGTATAACTCAAACACAGTGTTGAACAGATGTTATGTTTATACTGCCCCTGTAGTTCAGACTTGGCTTGTTGTAGATATGGATTAATTGTTAATGATGTCTGCTCATAATTGTATATACTGCACCATGCTGGCCTGGGAGATAGAGCCACCCCACGCTTGCAATTAAAAAAATACCTAAGCTTATGTTTTCCAAAACATTCATGCATTTACCAAAATGTTAGGCAAGTTTAAGAATAATTATTGCAGTTAAAGGGGATGTTCTAAGGAATAATTAAGCAGGCTGTGTGGTTCTTGTGAGGCAACCTTTTGCCAGGTCTGTGGTCAAGACAATAAACTAATGTTTCTTTTTATAAAACAAAGAAGAGTTCATTATGCAGTAATCCTTTCATTCAAACTTCCGTCCTATTGCCTTCAATTCAACAAACTGATCGACAAGCTCATTTTGCAGAAACCTACAGCATGTTAGTAAGAATCACTCACAGCCAGAGAGCTGCTCCAGCAGAATCTGCGTCATTCAGTTCCCGCAAGGTCTGACAACAGTAAACGAGTCATTTGCTTATTCTACGGCAGGGGCCATCACACTTCAGGCAGTTTATTTGGGTACTAGTCCACTCCAGACCTTATTAAAATACTTGACCTGCTGTGTAACAGGGACTTCCAAAAATAGCATTGTGTTGCAGAGTGGAAGTTAGACGCTTCCCTCGACAGGGCTCTGCCTCTCCGTCCGCTGAAATGTTTGAGATGGGTCACCCATCACACATTAAAGTGTTTCATTGGCTTTCCAGTGGTGTTGGTGTTGACAGAATACATTGATTTGTATGTTCCAGTGTAACTACAGGGAGGGGCAGACAACTGAACATACAGAGTGAGTTTATTAGGACGAATTCTTAAATCCTCCAACAGGCAGGCAATCATGTACGTACTCAGTAAACAGAACCCAGAGCCAAAGCATGCACGCTGTTCTCCAGGCAGGACGGACCAGGACAACAACAAGAGGCGGTCCGGGTGGGAGGGGCCACATGGTGCCTGGGAGGCCTTTACTCAGGTGGGAGGGGCCACATGGTGCCTGGGAGGCCTTTACTCAGGTGGGAGGTGCCACATGGTGCCTGTGGAGGAACAGGAAGCAGTCATGCATGTGGCGACCCCTGGAGAAGAACGAGCATGCTGGATCCGCTGCACACTGTGAGGTTTCAGGGATAAGTGTCATGTGTACTGTGCACCTGTTAAAAGGTTCAACAGAATTCACTACATTTGCAGCTGTAAATCATTTATTGGATCCTTTACTACCTACTTTACTAGATTTTTACAGTTCACAGTTTCGGTTACTGAAGGCCAGTGTTGGGAGGGATATTTTAAAAAATGTTACAGATTACAGAATACCTCTTAAAATGTATCTGTTACCTAATCCAAAGCATTACCATATTACCAAAGCAATCCAATTACTTTCTTTTGGGTTACTTCTTAACCCTTTAACTGCCAAAGAGCTCCTGGATTTTCCGTGTGCAGACTCCTGGATTTTCCGTGTGCAGACTCATGAACAGCTCAGCAGACGTGTTGTCCATAGAAATGACATGTTCCTTCCCCAGCCATCCAACATGGTTCAGAAGGTCCTTGACTGCAGAACGTTGAGTCCCTGCACTTCTGTCCTGATGGTAGACCCATCAGGGTCACCAGTACAGACAGGGGGAGGGCGATTTGGCATTGGTGAAAACAAGGTTTTTCATACTGAACCTGTAATATTGAATAAAGTATATAAATAAAAAAACACATCCAGAATAGACAGAGAAAGAGAGAGAGACAGAGAGAGAGACAGAGAGAGACAGAGAGAGAAGCAATAACCCACAATAATAAGATTGTTGGTGGAAGAGATGACTGGCTGTTTGAAAGGCCAGTAATTGTGATTTATTGTCAGCTAAATACGAAAGAAAATTGATTTCATCATCTTTTACTTAACATGCATGAAGTCATATCAAACAAATAACCTACCGTGTTCATGATAAGCAAACATCACCCACAGCTGAAGCAGCCCAGGTCCACTGAACAAAGACATTAACACCCCTGTTGCATTGTGGGTGTAAATGAGAGCAAATCGAGGCATGCATGACAGTAGCCGTGGCTCACACCTCTATGCCCACACTGCAAGCCAATGATGTACCAGATCCTAAACCCACCCTGGGTAAGAACAGGACACAGGGGCAACATTTCAGACCTTTACACGACCACAGGGTGAACGCAGTCACGGGGGCCGTTCACTCAGACTGAAGCATTAAAAAAAGGTAAAACAATTTTAAAAGATAAAAGGAGAAAGAAAGAATACAGGAGTGACTGATCCTTGTTAAGATGTAATGTAATCCCACCGTAATCACCGTACTTAAAATGTAGCAGTAATCGAATTACTGCAGTTTTGTATCCTGGTTACATAAAGCTGTTCCGTGTGTTCTGTTAGTACTCAACCCTGTTCAGTGGTGATAAGCAGTCTCAGCCGTAATGTAATTAATCTGACTGAGTATAAAGAAAGTCTAAGGAAAGTGGACTTGCTGGAGCCAAAGTTTGTCTTAAAGTGTCTTAAAAAGGTGAAGCAGGCAGACCTTTGGATTGGGGCAGCTCAATTGTACATTCGTTTCAGCTTGCTCTCAAATGAATTGCATTCTAACTTCGAATGCTTGTAAGAGTTCTTAAAGAAGGTTCAAAAGAATCTCGATCTAACTATGTAGAGTATGTGAAGGGGGAAACAGACAGACACAGAGGACTCGTCTCAGGCTGGGCGGTTCGCTGGTGGGGAGAGCAGCCACGGCCCAAGACATTCAGTCAGTGCCACGTTTGCCAAAGAATGAAAGAAATAGAACAAGGGAATGTGTTTTTGCACGAAAGCACTTAAGAGAGAGGAGAGAGCACCTGATAAAGGAGAGAGAACGCCCGAGAGAGGAGAGAAGACCTGAGGGAGGAGAGAGGAGAAGATTTTAAAAGAGCAATAAACATGTCTGCCCTGGCCTTCATCTCATCTATCTCTTCCATCCATATGTCTAATAATCTTTTATTGTGGGTTATGCTCTCTCTCTCTCTCTCTCTCTCTTTCTCTCTCTCTCTGACTCTCCCATCTGTCTCTTTTGATCCCTCTCTCTCTCTGTTTCTATCCCCCACCACCACATACCGTACACATAGTAGCGGCTGTGTAAGTCCGTGTATTGGGGTTCCAAGTTCGGCATGAAGACGTAAGATAATACGGTCAGCACACTTCAGGGCAAAGACACCTGGCCTGTGTAGCCATTAAAACATGGGCTTGTTGTAATGGCCAATCTATATGCAAAGGGATACTGGCTGGATAAATGTGTAGAATGTTCAAGGCAGGGAGTGAGCAAGAGTCAGACACAAACAGTGAGTTATGCAATAATGAAAGTGTCATGCTGGTAGATTAATGAATGCATTCCTCCAGGGTATTATTTAGCATTAATAAATGATGGCTGTTATGCCGTGAAAAGATTTTAAAGATTTAATGATGAAGGCATTTTTTTAGAATTTGCATTAAATTGCTGTCTCTGGTGTTTTGGAATGTTACGGTTCTGTTTAGAGCTTGTCAACCTGCCGCATTTACACTTTTGCAGTTTGAACAACGAAATGAGACTGACATCTTGACATGTGTCCCACCTTGTGTGTGTGATTGTCTTTGTGTGTGTGTGCAAACAACTCCTCAAACATTTTGTAAGCAGAAGACTGCAATTAATTTGTAAATGTGTATACCCTCGAGGTTCCTGCGTGAGCTTGCCGCACAGTGATGTCTGTTGTAATCTGCTCTGTGGAAGGGCCTTCCCTGTGTGTCAGCCTTCTCACACACACACCATGTGTGTCTCACTTTTCCTGATGATTTGGTAATAACACAAGGCAAGGAGTCATAGGCAATCACCCATTCACACAGGCATCGGTGATCACAAATGTGTATATAAACATATACCCAGAATAAAGGTTCATTACACATGCATACACAGTGAACCATCAACTTCGGACTTCCAGTAATCCTACTACATGCCAGTGGATCCAAATTCCTTCCACTCTGTTCCAGAACATTTAATGAGATCTTCTTCCATTTATCTCAGCCATCATCAACAACTCCTTAGTTTTGGGACATGTACCTACCTTGTTCAAGACAGCCAGGGTGGTGCCAATCTTAAAGAACAACTACAGACCGGTATGACTCCTACAGACTGGTATCACTTTCTTTCTTTTCTATCAAATCTCTGGAACAAGCAGTCTAAGATCAATTAACTTTTTTCCTACAGAACCAGCTCCATGATCCCAATCAGTCTGTTTTTAATCAGGCACACTCAACAGAAACGGCCCTCAAAGCACTGGCTGATGTACCATGCTGCCAAGGCTATCAGGATGTCATTAGCTTTAATTTTAAAGGATCTTTCTGCAGCCTTTGACACAATCAACCACAACATCCTCCTCTATTTTCCCTTTAGCCTTGGCATGACTGGATCTGCTTGGGAATGTCTGATCTGGAAGGCTGATCTGATCAGATAACATGGAGAGGATCTACATTCAATCCATGTAAGCTCTCCACCAGTGTCCCCCAAGGATCTCAGGCCCTCTTCTCTTCCCTTGGTGACATTATTTCGTCTCATGGTTTCTGCTATCATTGCTATGCTGATGACATCCAACTATTTTTTTCTTTCCCATCCTTCTGACACTCAGGTTTCTGGGTGTATGTCAGCATGCTTGGCGGATTTTGCTTCGTGGATGACAGCTCACCTGAAGCTCAAGCCTAACAAAACAGAAGTTCTGTACATTTCAGGAACCACAAACCCACTCAAAGAAAACCCCCTGTCATCACCTGACTGCTTGAAGACCCAGGTGCGTAACTTTGGAAACTGGTTGTCGTTCTTAACATGTTTCAGACCTGACCAGATCCTGCAGATTTCTCCTCTGCAAAATACGGAGAATACGACCCTTTCTTTCAGAGGAAGCCATCCAGGTGCTTGTGCAGTCTTGTCATCTCTAACTTAGACCTGCGGGTCTTCCTCCGTGAGTCATCAAACCTCTACAACCACAGCACCAATCAGATTTAAAACCTCGATGCTTGCCTTGATACTCAATCTGTACCTCGAGTGCTTTGTACCTCAAGTACGGCTCAGCTTGAAACGCCATGCTTAAAGTCTCACGGAAGACAAACCTCAACACTATTCTCTGTCCTGGCTGCTGGTCGAATGATCTTCCACTGGATGTCTGGACTGCAGAACCCCTTGTGGTCTTCAAACGTACTGAAGACTCACCTGTTTGTTGAGTACTTAAATGACCAGCATTTAATGACTAAATATGTGATTTATAGCACCGTAGAGTAAAACTCTTGCGCTTGTCATTGTACTTTACAGTATATGATATAGTATCAATGTTCATTTGCACTTCTTGGTATCGGTTTTCATTTCAGAAGATTGGTGATATTGGGCCTATGTTTATTTGCACTTCTAGGTAATGGCATTGATTCCTCTGGATAAGAGCGCCTGCTAAATACCCTAAATGTAAACATAAATGTAAATGAACCATGGAGCTATTTGGCTGTAATAAACACTGTACACGAATCTTCTACTCTGTGGATGGAACCATTTAGATCTTCAGTTACCTGTAGCCTTTGCTCTCTGTCTGTCTCCCTGTCTCTCTCTCTCGCTCTCTCTCCCACACACACACACACACACACACACACATGCACACTCCGTCTCTCTCTCGTTCTCTCTCTCACACACAAACACACGCTCTGTCTCTCTCTTTCTCATTCTCTCTCTGTGTGCTTCTCCTTGAAAGCATATAAAATGACTGATTCTGCCCAGTTAATATTTCCCCAACAGGTCACAATTCCTTTGAAACAGAATGAAGTAACTGAAGAGTTCAGAATCTCTACAGAACCACTCGTATTTCAATAAATCTCTGGCAAAAGAGAAATGAGATAGAAAGACAGGGAGAGATTGAAAGTAGGAGAGGAAAAGGCATGTTTATGACCACAAGTGAAGACCCTGGGATATCGAAGCCACATGTAAAAACCTTGACAGGGTGAGACGTGTCTGGGCAGGAGACCTTCAGGGCAGCGGCTATATCCCAGCAGGGCAGGATCTCTGTGGGCGGCTTTTGCAGAATCCTCCCCTGCTGCCCAGACGCTTTGAGTGGAATATTAGCAATGTAGGGCTATAGTGCGATATATCATGTGCAATGGTGTACAGAAAAAGAGAAGAGAGAGAGAGAAAAGTGTGTTTTTTATTTGGTATCTGTGAGAAAGTGATAGTAGTTTGGCTTCTGGCACAAGAGAAGGATTCCTGAATCAGTGAGAGCCGACTGGTAAAACACAGAATTGTATCATCTTACAGTCTGATATCACTGATTAATCCTGAAGATAAATCTTCACAGTCTCATTTCACTGATTGATCCTGAGGAGTTAAGATTGGACACCCGCACGTTGTTTTTCAAAGAGCTAGTTTACAGCTGTACCTTCTGCCACAGGTCACCACAATGTGTGTGTGTGTGTGTGTGTGTGTGTGTGTGTGTGTGTGTGTGTGTCTGTGTGTGTGTGTGTGTGTGTGTGTGTGTGTGTGTGTGTGTGTGTGTGTGTGTGTGTTACAGTGGCACACTTGCCCCTTCACTCAGAACACAGATACATGTTCAGACATCTCCAATATGTCATCTGGAGTTAAACACTATTTTTTGCCACATCTGAAAGGATGTGGAATGGCAGAGGTTGTTGATGTTGTCTTGGTAACAACAAGCTTTTTGAATCCGGTTTGGGGCCTTAGCAGATAGGAGGTTACAGATAGGGTGGCTTGCAAACGTCTGGGGCTGAAACCAAGCAGCATCCAGACTTTTAACTGGGTGGGAACGTCAACAGACTGACAGCGACCAGCCAGGATCCATCCATCAAACTGAGTGCATCCGTTTATGAGTGTTGATGTTTGTGTTTGTGAGCACATGTGTGTTCATGTTTGTGTGTGTGTGTGTGTGTGTGTGTGTTTGTACTTCAGAGGCTGCTAGTTCACATCCTTATCAGAATGTTAGAAGAGGCATGAAACATGATAGCGATCTTGGGCTGAATATCCACGAAGGACTCTGTGTGGTTGGTTGTGCACACTGTGTCTAGGGACTCCTGGACGTCCTGGTGTAATTATAGAGAGCGTGTGGAATAATTTTAGTAAGAACACGTGAACGGCAGCACAGCGATCATGTGTACACGTGTGTTCCTCCCGCAGGGCCGAGGCCGATACATTCAGGTCCGCTTGGCAAGGCCGCAGCAGAGTTCTTCTGGATGTTATTATCACACACACGCCATCAGATGGGCTGCACGTTAAGGAAGCCATGAGTCATCGGTCACACCAACATGCTGTTGGAACTGAAGTCGCTGAAGAATTCCCATCACCCCTGTGTGTGTTTGCATATGTGTGTGGGTGATTGTGGCGGAATTTATCACCTTGCACCATAAAAACTGCAACATCAGTTGCTGGACCTTGATAGCCCCTCGGTCCCTGGGCACGGCTGCAGAGAAACGATCAAAGCTTTGCTCTGCTGGAGGCAAACAGCAGCACACCTGTTGCAGCTCGTCCAAGCCTCCGTTGGTGGACTCAAGGTGTGTGGGATGCATTTAAACTAGCGGCTGCATGCTGATGGGTGTTTGTGGGCAGGTGTCATGACTACAGATGATAACAGCTCTCACCTCTGCTAATGTAGAACACGGGGGCTATTTCATGAAGACCAAAGCAATGCTGCACCAGTGTAGAACATTAGCCAGGGTGCATGTGTTACAAATCCTGTTGTATGTGATAAAGTGCTCTTCAGATTCCTTGCACACTCTCTCTCCTGCACACACACTCTCTCCTACACACACTCTCTCTTGCATACACTCTCTCTCCTGCACACACACTCTCTCCTGCACACACACTCTCTCTTGCACACCCTCTCTCTCCTGCACACACACTCTCTCCTGCACACACACTCTCTCCTGCACACACTCCATTCCCGATCACATGCGACTGGCTGATGCACCTGCCTTTCTGGAACATTCCGTAGCCTTCAGGAGGGCATATGAGGTGACTTTTGCGTGTACCTGTCAATGAAGTCAAGCTTCGTTTCTTATTCAGAGATCTGGCTCAAGGGGGCAAACGAACACATTTTCTCATGCCTGTCTGTCACGTTCTTCTGTATATGTTATCTGAGCTTGCTTACAAGTGAATGGTTGCGTGAGGAAGCACCTGTAGAGGGCGTAACCAGGCCTTTGGCCACTTCCTGCCTCCGTGCTCCCCTCCTGCTGTTGCTTCCTGCACTGTCCCTACTTCCCTTTGGCCCTTTGCATGTTTCTGAACTCTGTATCTGTTACCAGGTTGCCTGCTTGTCTGGCCATATGTGAACCTAAGCTTCTCTCTTTCTCGCATTCTCTCTGCCATTCTCTGTCTCTCATTTTGTCTCTCTCATTTTCTCTCTCTCTCATTCTCTCTCATTCACTGTCTGTCATCATTCTCTCTCTCATTCTCTCTCTCTTTCTCATTCTCTCTTTCTCATTCTCTCTCTCTCATTCTCTCTCTCTCTCATCCACTCTCTTTCTCATTCACTGTCTGTCCATCATTCTCTCTCTCTCTCTCTCTCTATCTCTGAGGTCACCAACCTGAAATGCCTGCAGCTATTATAACCAAATAAAATATCCTTTGTGGAGACTGTGCACGTGTGTGTACTCTGTTTCATTACGCTGTGCCTTTTATTGTGTTGTAGGGTGAGCGTTTTGCAGTTAGACTTAAGTGTTTGTGTATGTGTATGTTTATGTGTTCAGGAAATGGACTGCAGACTAAATGGCACAGTGGAGGAAGGGAGTTTGGCGGGAAGGTAACATGTCTATCCATGTCACGCTACAAGAATGCATGAAGAGAAAAAAACAGCACTGCTGCTCCATCAAAAATACTTAAAAATACCTATTAAAATACAAAAACAGCACTGCTGCTCCATCAAAAATACTTAAAAATACCTATTAAAATACATATCACTATACCTATCACAATACCTAGCAAAATACCTATCACAATACATATCAAAATACCTATCACAATACCTATCACAATACATATCACTATACCTATCACAATACCTATCAAAATACCTATCACAATACCTATTAAAATACCTATCACAATACCTATCACAATACATATCACTATACCTATCACAATACCTATCACAATACATATTAAAATACCTATCACAATACCTATTAAAATACCTATCACAATACCTATCACAATACATATTAAAATACCTATCACAATACCTATCACAATACATATCACTATACCTATCACAATACATATTAAAATAATACATATTAAAATACCTATCACAATACCTATTAAAATACCTATCACAATACCTATCAAAATACCTATCACAATACATATTAAAATACCTATCACAATACCTATCACAAATACATATCACTACCTATTAAAATACCTATCACAATACATATCAAAATACCTATCTATATACATATCACTATACCTATCTATCAAAATATCTATCACAATACATATTAAAATACAATACATATCACTATACCTATCACAATACCTATCAACATATCTATCACAATACATATTAAAATACCTATCACAATACCTATCAAAATACCTATCACTATACCAATCAAAATACTTATCACTATACCTATCACAATACCTATCACAATACCTATCACTATACCAAAATACCTATCACAATACCTATCACAATACCAAAATACCTATCACAATACCAATCACAATACATATTAAAATACCTATCACAATACCTATCAAAATACCTATCACAATACCTATCACAATTCCTATCAAAATACCTATCACAATACCTATCACAATTCCTATCAAAATACCTATCAAAATACCTATCAAAATACCATCAAATACCTATTAAAATACCTATCACAATGCCTATCAAAATACCAGAACTTCCCTAGAGTGCTTTACTGTAAAAAACTCTGAACTGTTTTAAATTCTACAATGTAGCCTATAGTGCAGAAACGTATGGAATCCCATTTACACAGATTAAAGAAAAAAACTATAGGCCTATACAATAATTCAGTAGTATGTGGTAATAATTATGAGATACTCAGTCAAATTAAGAGAAAGTACGTCATAATTATGACTGTATGTACTTTTTCTTTCTTTTTTTTAAGCGGCGGAAATAGGCTTCCACAGATACGCACGTTTTCGTATATCGATAAATAGTTTTGATTGTTCATAGCTCGTGCACAGCTATACAGGAAGCTGAGTTTCTCCGGTGCACGTCTTTACCCTTTTAGGAACCAGCGATAATAATTAAATTAAGTAACTACATTTGAAATGGCGTTTAATGGTAGGAAAATCTGTATAATAAGCAAGATGATTTACAATCATGTTGTTCCATTTGTGGATGGAAAAATGACGGCCACTATGAAGGTTTTGAGCCGTTCGCTAAACCGAATGGCATTTTACCGGCTGACGTGTGGCTGCAGAAGGCGATAAGGTCCACGTGTTGCTCTCCGCGCGAGCTGCCTAGTGCCTCTCTTATCTATGGCTGCCGCGGACGGGGAAATAAATGCCGGAAAGAGCCCATCGCGCTGGCCATTTTACTTTCACAACCTCCATTAAATGCAGACCAGAGCACCTCAACCATAGACGCACGATTAGTTTTAACTCTCGCCTGCGAAACAAGACGGCTGTTTGAAAGGGTATCTCGGGTTAGGCGGTTCAGAGCCTTATTACTGGATGTAATGGAGCAGCTTGGCTGCCCTGAGAAATTGTCTTATTTGCATTCAAGCTTGTTTTACTCTTATATTTAATCTTTCCTCCGATGTGTCCCACAACTGCTGCATGCGGCAAAAAGCAGAAGTGTGGCACAGTTTGGGCTGACGGGGCCTCCACTGAATCACAGCCAGGACCGTGGTGAACCTCCGTGCAAACTGGGGCAGTCTGGGTGAAGCTCATATAACTGTCAGACAGAGCCATCGTGAAAAGAATTTTTTTAATCTCCCAACATTTAGGGAGTTGAGTGCATCAGAGAGATTGTGTGTGTGTGTGTGCCCTTTAGAAAGGAGAGAGTTTTAAGAGAGTTCTATGAGAAATCATCTCTGTCCCCAGGGTTAGCTTGTGTACACAGCGGCTGATTGGCTTACAGCAAGGCAGGGGTCCTGCTCTGGAGATCTGCTGCTCTGTGGAGTTTACTTCCAATTTAACTTTAGATCTGGAACTAAAAGCTGCTAGTGGCTACATCTCCAGGAGCAGGTCCTGGCAGTCTGCGCTGATGGAGCTATAATCACATTTACAGGAAATAATCAAATCCTATCGTTCCTAAAGGGTTTTAAGCAAAATTTACAGGAACCTGCTTGCAGCTGAGTGTTCAAAACTGTTGTACTGAATGACCAGTGTCACATTGTGCTGCCCAGTATCACATTGTGATGCCTCCCAGTGTCACGCTGTGTTGCCCAGTGTCATGTTGTGTTGCCCAGTATCACGTTGTGTTGCCTCCCAGTGTCACACTGTGTTGCCCAGTGTTACACCGTGATGCCTTCCAGTGTCACGCAGTGTTGCCCAGTGTCATACCGTGATGCCTCCCAGTGTCACGCTGTGTTGCTCAGTATCACATCGTGATGCCTCCCAGTGTCAAGGCTGGTTTTGAACAGACATCCTTCATCAGCTGTGGAAACCCTGTGTTCAGATCACAGGCCCAAGCCTACCCACCCACAAGGCCATGTAGATGTGTGTGGATCACCAGGGCTGTCCAGAACCAGGGCTGTCCAAATCAGAATCTGCAGAATCTGAACTTGCAGAGCAGTTTGCCGACATGCTGACTCCTTGATTATGTCCACGTTCAGAACACTTTGAACCCAGGATTAACCTGGAGCCTGTGGTACACACTGCCGTGTGCTGAAGTTCATGAGCTGCAGAACACGCAGGCTGAGATGAAGCACCCGTGGGGCCCCGGCAGCCTCCGCCAACAACCCCTGCTCAGCAGTTTGTGTAGTTGCGAAAATACATACAAGTCATATGCTAATAATCACATCACCATATGAGCTGTGCTTATATTCACAAATTCATTGGACTTACCATGGAACTTTAAAAAGTGAGGCTGTTTGTCGTGTTCTGCAGAAGCAGCCGTGCTGTTCACTCCTCCAGTTCGCCACGATGGATCCAGTGCTGATTGTGATCTCAGTGCGGCATTATGGCTGCCCTCTGCTTGAGAGGAAGGGCAGTGTTGTATTGGAGTGCAGGTCTTCCTTATATGGTTATGAGAAAATGTCAAGTAAAGAAACTGGACGTAGTGTTGAAAAATCCGTGCGGTACGTCCCACCTGAAACCGTACCCTACATCAGCTTTAGTGCATCGTAAAAGAATGCATCGGACACAAACACACACACACTCCTATCCATCTGCTATAATCTAATTATGTTCATGTTTGTGTACAACTTTTGCTTAATGGTTTTTGATTAAACATTGTTGATCTTACCCTGATCTTGTTTGTCAGGAGTTTGTGTGTGTGTGTGTGCGTGTGCGCGCATGTGTGTGTGCCCCAAAAGGGCCTAAAGTTCTTACAATAATAATACAGACGAGGATCACTGCTGCCATCGGAGTGCAGCAGCTGCCATATTTATGACACGCCTGTGCTCTCCGTGGCCATATTCCACACGGCCTCAAGTCGCTTCAGCTCTATATATGACCTTTAGGAATCATCCAGGTTCGCTACTACCGTCATGTCTCTCAGCAAGAGCGCTGGCACCTTCTGGTGTGTGTGCGCGCCCGCATAAACGCTCACAAATGTCTATAAATTCACATCTGTGTTCTAAGTTGCCTTTCCTGTCCATGACATTGCGAGTCTGCCCAGGGAAATCTATCACGCAGGGCCGGCTGACAGACTGATGGATAATCCGTTTGCTTTCTCCCTGTGCATGCACAGAACATTGATCTCTGCGGAGTAGAGCCAGGCTCTCCTGGCCTCCGTCAGCCCCGTCTCCGCACGTCCGGCGTTGGAGGAGGGGACTCCTTAATGAGACCCTACATGTGGACACTACCCGCTCTTTGATCCAGTCCTCTTGTTGGGACGCAACAGCAGATGTTTTTATATGCGTCCGCACATTTGTTGCTCTCCATGTCCATCGCCAAACACCGCAACGACGCCTGTATGTCCAGTGGCGTTTGGTCCGTCGGTAAAGCGCTGCGGCTGTGGCTCAACTGATACAAACAACATTAAACATTAAAGCACTTCACACTTTGTCATTATTTGCTCTTTCAGTTCACGTCCAGCGTGATGAAGTATTGAACCAAAAGCCGCAGCAACTGTGACGCTGTCCACTTATGCACAGATTGCTATAGTGATTGACTGAATCAACATATTGGTTGTGAGCGCAGGGTGGACAGACACAGTCGTTGACTCTTAAACCCACACCGACACTCACAACCCAGAATGCATAGGGCACCATGACACACTGCATGACGTTAGCTGACGTTTGCACCATTAATCTTCCGTCATGATGAACTCCACATGTCAGAGTGATGGTGATCAGCATTTCGAGATGAATTGGGGGCATTAGAATAGCCCGTCGAAACCTCAGCTGCATTATTTATATATGTAGCTAACACACTGCTTCTGTCTAATAATAATATTTGTGTAACGCAAAAGATTTTAGCAACCTGAATGACTTTGTATTAAAAATGGATGACATTGATCCGTTTGCTGCATTTTGTGATGAGAAATAAGATTTGTAGGTTTGTTTACAGAGTTTTGTGGTCTCAGACAGATATCTACATTTTCAGTCAAGGTTAAGCTGTGTAATTTAGCGTGTGTGGGGAAGGGGGTGATAATTATGCGAGCACATCTGCTCATGCAGCCAATGACCTGCAGCGATCGCCTCACGGTTGCCATGCTCCTGGTTTTCTGATTGGTTTTGGTCTTGATTATTGGTCTTTTTAAGCTCTGGCTATGATTTTCTTTACTGCCCGTTTTTAAGAATAATCAAGGTGATGCAATTAAAGTCTCAGACTCAAAATTCATGCATTATTTATGCATTATTAATGTGTTATTTATGTGTCATTTATGCGTGGCTTTCATTGTAAATCTCTCCATAGAAAAATAACGGGCAGGTGAAGACATTTAACAGGCATGATAATCAATCCAGATGTGGAGAAACTCCACATCTGTGACCGATTAAAATACCTGCTGCTGGTTCTCTTTTTGATTTAGTAAGAGCCAATAGAAAAGTGGGAGCTTCTGATGTTGATCTTTTTTCAGAGATGTTTTAAAGTTTAGGATATATGAAAGAAACACAGTGGAACATAATCTCCAGCTAACAGGATCCCAGCTGATCTCGCAAGCCTCCTGTAGCCATCTAAAACATACATGAGAGATGACACAGGGTAACAGAAATGCAGAAGGTATACAGCGTCATTTCAGACAGGCAAAGGAAAGTGGTTTATAATTCTGTTTTGTCTGAATATCATGGTTGTTTACTCAACAGAGCAGGTTTCCCAGCATTCTAAACATGTCGCATTACACAACGTTATACTTCACTCTGCAGTTCTTTAACAGAAACATTGTAGGGACACCTGGTGGATGTCTCAACACGTGTGGCGTTAGACATTATAACCCATCTGCCACCATTCACTATTTATGATACTCCTACAACCCTTAGACGTTTGCCAGTACATCCTCTGCACAGCAACAGATGGTCCATAGACTCTAATTGTACACATACAAGGTGTTGTTAATAAAAAGATGATTATAACTATTCCCTGGTGAGCGTATGTTCCATGTCCAGAGACATGCCTCACTTGAAGTTGTGCTTTTGTTGCCAGTCTCCTGTCTCTGATAGTGAAATCCCTGCAGTGTGTAGGAGTGTATAACAGAACTGCCCTGCAGAGTCATCAGAGAAGGTTGCCCCACTGGACTAGAAGGCTTGGGCACCAGGATTTCTGAACACATCTCTATAATTAAAACTCCAGCACCTGAGGAAGACACGTACAAGCTGATAATGAACTCTGATTGTGGCCAGTATAGCATGCTCAGTGAGTGTGTGTGTGTGTGTGTGTGTGTGTGTGTGTGTGTGTGTGTGTGTGGGAAGGGGGGGAGGTACATAGGTTGCTGGATTCTCTTAGTTCTATGAGGAGCTAAAACAAAATGATGTCTCTGTTTGGTATTCCTTGTCCTTTCTGGGTAATAAAGAGTTATAATCTTAACCCACACAGAAATTATTGCACACCAGGCCTCTGCACACTGCACACCAGCCGTCTGCACACTGCACACCAGCCGTCTGCACACTGCACACCAGCCGTCTGTGTCCGTATTTATGTCCTTAAATTATTACCCTTCGAATGAGCTCAGCACTAACAGCCAGTTTGATGTCACGGTTGCGTGTAATCCTGCTGTAAAGCAGGCCAATGAGTAATCTGACCCCGAGTATTGCACACGGATTGGGAGTGCTTGGATTGGGAGTGCTTGACAGCACTGTTCCAGGGTCTAGAGCTGCGACTTTGAAACCGTAAGTGTTGGTGGTTTGCTAGCACACACTGCAGGTGCGGAGTGGTTATGTTTCTCCAAAGTGTTGTAGCGCTAAACAAAATTTATTATTGGAACAAACATGGAGTGTACAAGCAAAAATAACTGAAAAGAAAGTATTTACAGATCTGGTGATCGGCCTATTGAGTTATAACCTACTCTTAAGTGACTTATAGTTCAAAGTCGCTAGTAGTCGCTAGTACATTGGAAGATGTGTTAGCTGCAAGGCTAATGCTTCTCTCCTCACAGAGACGTGACATCACCACCCAGTTCTATTGAAAAGGGACCCCCTGCTGTCCGCCAATCTGGGCCTAGAATGTTCTATTACAGATTAAGAGGTTAAAACAATTTAAAAGCTAACCCTAACCCTAACCCCAACCCCAACCCTAACCCTAACCCCAACCCCCAACCCTAACCCTAACCCTAACCCTAACCCTAACCCTAACCCTAACCCTAACCCTAACCCTAACCCTAACCCTAACCCTAACCCTAACCCTAACCTAAC
>JAGXOD010000135.1:3220000-3247500 GCA_020368025.1 Brachyhypopomus occidentalis
TCAATATATCATGATGATTTGGGGAAATCCCTGGATTTGCTTTCATTCCCAACTTGCTTCATTTTCAATAGTTTTCATTAGCTGGATTTTCCTGCAACATCACCCTTATTTTACTGTTAAGGTATTACTCTCACTTAGCTAAAGAGGCAGCACTAATCAATTGGTTAGAACCCCCTGTTCATTACAGCAAGATTATGGGTCTGCCTATCACGAGTGATGGGATTGGGTTGTCATGGTAACAGCAGAACCTGCTCACTTGCATTAGTTTAGTAAACTGATCAGTAGCCGATGTTGTTATAACACACTTCTGTGTTGACAATATCCAACATGAAAGGCATAAGTGCTGCTTAAACGTACTTAAGATTGATTCAACATTCTCTTTCACCATTAGATGTGGCTGCCATAGCGATGACATTGTTTAGCAGCCTTCCCTCATTTTCAGCTCATGGTAAGATTCTTTGGTAGGTTATTAAAGTTCTGAATGATAATTCTGGTTATTACAATAATAATAGGATGATTGGAGTGGTAGAAGGAACCTTCTATTTTTTAGATTTTATACAGACTTAAGATGGTCTACAGATTTAAGGAATTTTTATTTTGTAAGTACACACCCAAAATGTGGCAGACCGTGCCAATGCTAGAGCACAGTGTATGAACTCACTCTACACACACTCCACACACATTTCACACACACTCCACACACTCTACACACACTCCACACACTCAACACACACTCCACACACATTTCACACACACTCCACACACATTTCACACACACTCAACACACACTCCACACACTCAACACACACTCCACACACTCAACACACACTCCACATTCTCCACGCACACTCCAGACACTCAACACACACTACACACACACTCCACACACTCCACGCACACTCCAGACACACCACACACACTCCACATACTCCACACACACTCACACACACACCCCACACACACACACACACTCCACACACACACACACACACTCCACACACACTCCACACACACACACTCCACACACTGCAGCTCTGAAATGTGTGTGGCCAGTGCTGTGGGTGGGAACACGAAAAACAGGGGGATGCACACAGGAAAAAGAGAAGAGGAAGTAAGGAAGGAAGAGGACAAGAAGGGTGATGTGGCACAGCGTTTGTACGCCAGGTGAAGGACGAAGGGTGTGTCGTCCTGGACATGTCCTCAAACCACAGCAATTACAGCAGCTATGTATGTGGAGCAGGACTGTAACCCTCTATTACCTGTATCACTGTAATATTGTTGTTGTTTGTCACCATTATTGTTGTTATGATAATAATTATCATATTATTATTGGTACCTTTTACCTTGAGTGACTGATATTTCAAATTTGTCAATAGATGTTTTCCCAATTGAAGCACATCCTCTGTACTTCCAGACTGTTGAGGACACGGTATTTATGTCGCTGTGCGCATTCCTGAGATGCCACAGTCGTTGTGCCCGTTTGATAGACTCCAGACCTGCGTGGGTGACTAATCACTCATGTACTGGGTGGGTGGGAGGGGGTTTATGTTGGACAGTTGAGAGTTTGCAGAAGCTCATTTGACCTCAGCTCATGACCCCACAGGGCGTGACCTGGGAGGGAGGAGCCAGGCGAACCGGAATGCTGGGTGGCAGTACAGAGCAGGTGGGGGGCGGGGTTACATGGAGGACTGTACTCTCTTTCTCTGTGTGTGTTTGTGTTTGCAGGATAATCCCGCAAAATTACAAAATGAAATTACAAGATTAAATGCTTTTTATTAAAGTTTTCTGTTTCATGAATGTTGGATTTAGGGCTTGGAAAACTCTTACCACATTTGGGGAGTTACATGTATGGCCTCGTGTCCTGTATGACCCCATGTCCTGCATGACCCTGTGTCCTGTATGACCCCGTGTCCTGACAAGGTATTAAAATAAGCATGTGAGAAGTGCGTGAGAAAGGGTAAGAGGGAGAAAAAAGCCAGCCAGATTTGACTGGGAGGAGTAAGACTCAGCTGCCTACGGAGCACACAGTCTCACGTGATCACGTGAACACAGGGTCTCACATGAACACATGGCTAGATAAAAAAGATCCTATTTCATATGTCCATCCCCGCAATACTTGGGGGGATACATATGTAGCACCTCCTTGTGAATTGTAACATTCCTTTTGTTTCAGGTATTGATTGCACTTGTTTCTAATAGTTTCTTCCTGTTTTCTGTGAATATGGGCAGATATAACAGACAGACATACAGACTGTCCACACACACACACACACACACACACACACACACAGACACTCATTTACACCTTTTCTTGCATCTGTATATCTGAATATGTCCATTATTACATTAGATATTACTTTGTGTCTATTGCTTCATTTTGCTTTCTAATCTTCTACCTTAGCAGAACTAATGAAGACAACCAATGGTCACTGTGCACGCATGTGTGTGTGTGTGTGTGTGGGGGGGGTTAGCATGCACTTTGGATGTATTTACATCCTTTTTTCCTCTACATATTGAAAGCATGTGTTGGCGTGTGTGAGTCTAAACATGGTGTGTGTGTCCAGGACCACAAGCCTGCCGACATCATGCAGAACTCATCAGTCTTCCATTCTGCCCTTTGGTCTTTCAAACTACACACGCACTCTCAAACACAAGCAACCACTCTTATTCACACTGGTGCTGTGTCGTGAATGTACCAATTACTACACTATTTTGTTTGTTAGTTAAGTGATTTATGAGTGTTTAATAAGAGGAGATTCACTGAGGTTTGTTTGTTTAGAACCCTGTTGAAGTAACAGAAAGCAGTCTTGCAGTAATAGTCCCACTAGATTTCTAACACCCATAATACACACATTTGTGTGAGTGTGTGTGTGTGTGTGTGCTACTGTTGTGTTACTGAGGCATTAGGGTGATCTGCAGGATTTACTCTTGTCAGGTTTTTCTTTTTCTAATTCCTGTTCATGACCATTTTCCTTCAGGTAGACTTAGTGCTAAAGACACCCTGACACACACACACACACACACGCACACACACACACACACACACACACACACACAGATGCATGATCTTCTGACACACATATAATGCAAACTACATATGCCCTACTGCTTTACAACCAGGCATATACATGCACACACGCATACATGAGTAATCACACACACATACACATACATGAGTAATTACATACACATACACATACATGAGTAATCACACACACACACACACACACATACATGAGTAATCACACACACACACACATACACATACATGAGTAATTACATACACATACACATACATGAGTAATCACACACACACACACACACATACATGAGTAATCACATACACATACACACACAAGTACATGAGTTATCACACACATGCATACATGCATAAACAAGTAATCACACACACATACACATACATGAGTAATCACATACACATACACATACATGAGTAATCACACACACACACACACACACATACATGAGTAATCACACACACACACACACACACACACATACACATACATGAGTAATCACACACACACACACACACACACACACACACACACATACATGAGTAATCACATACACATACACATACATGAGTAATCACACACACATACACATACATGAATAATCACACACACACACACACACACACACATACACATACATGAGTAATCACACACACACAACACACACACACACACACACATACATGAGTAATCACACACACACACACACACATACATGAGTACACACACACACACACACACACACACACACACATACACATACATGAGTAATCACACACACACACACACACACACACACACACATACATGAGTAATCACATACACATACACATACATGAGTAATTACATACACATACACATACATGAGTAATCACACACACATACACATACATGAATAATCACACACACACACACATACACATACATGAGTAATCACACACACACACACACACACACACACATACATGAGTAATCACACACACATGCACACACGGATAAATGAGTAATCACACATAACTGAGGTTTTGAGCAGGCTCATGAAGAAAACCCCTCTGCTAAATGACTGACTCTAACCCCAACTGCTTTCCCACACAACAGCTCTCCTCTGTTTTCACCCCTCTCTCTTTTCCTCTCTTTTCCATAACTTCCTTCAGCCACATCTATCCATCCACTCTCATCGTTCGTATGTCATTTTGTTTGTAAAGTTTAGCGCTCCCTTACAGCTCTGTGTTATTCTCCGCAGGTTTTCCACGTTTGCACTCAGGCCCTGAAACTAGAGCTGTGTTTTCCCCGTGTGATCTTTAACCCGCCACTTTTGTGTTATGACTACAGCCATGACTACGGACTGAAAATCCCGTGCTAGACGCCACACCTTGTCTCGGTGTGGTCTGAATCTGCACTCCTCCATGTCGCACAGCCTTTTTAGGGAAAGAACGGGATTCACAGTCAAAGGAAACTGAGAGAAAAGCAAACACTGGGGAGACTGGGAGAATGAGAAACACTGGGGTGACTGGGAGAATGATAAACACTGGGGTGACTGGGAGAATGAGAAACACTGGGGAGACTGGGAGAATGAGAAACACTGGGGTGACTGGGAGAATGAGAAACACTGGGGAGACTGGGAATGAGGGTACATAAAGTGGAACAAGTGTAAACAAGCTCTATCCATAGATCCATAATGTAAGCAGAGGCAATCTGGACTACACTGTAGGATGTACTACACTATAGGCTGGATTACATTGTAAACTGGACTACACTGCAGGCTGGATTACATTGTAAACTGTACTATACTGCAGGCTAGACTACACTGTAGGATGGATTACACTGTAAACTGGACTACACTGCAGGCTGGATTACACTGTAAACTGGACTACACTGTAGGCTGGATTACACTGTAAACTGGACTACACTGCAGGCTGGATTACACTGTAAACTGGACTACACTGTAGGCTGGATTACACTGTAAACTGGACTACACTGTAGGTTGGATTACACTGTAAACTGGACTACACTGTAGGTTGGATTACACTGTAAACTGGACTATACTGCAGGCTGAACAATGATACAGGCTGAAGATCCTGCCTGCATCATTGAACTGTTCAGTGGGCTTTAGGTCTGGACTTTAGGTCACTCAGTAAAGCTTGAATGCATTATTATCTAATCGGTGCGGGGTAGTCTTGCTTTTGCGTGTGGTGGATCATATGGCGCGCTGGGATTTTGTTGCATGACCCAACTGGCATGTGTGACCTGACCTTGTCTTGAAGAACCCAGATTCATGAAGAAGCCAGATTCATAGTTACATCATTGATAACAAGTCCTGGTGCAGCGCTGAATCCACTAAGCATCGCATTACCACCACCATGCCTCAGAGTTGGCACAAACCTCTTACCTTGAAAAGCAGTTTCAGTTCTTCTCCAGATATAATGACTCTTATGTCATCCAAAAATTCCACTTTAGATTTATCTGTCCATAACACATTGTTCCAGGACCCAGGAGGACCATCTAGGCGCTTGTTGGCGAACCTGAGCGTTTATATTTGGTTAGCAATGGTTTCCACCATACTGTTCTGCCATGTTTCCCATCCTTGCCCAGTGTTTTTCTGAAGGTTCAGTCATAAACACTGACCTTAGATGAGGCAAGAGAGGCTCGTGAGTTCTTCATCACTTATTGGATTATTTAAAGGCCAAATGGTAGATTGGAGCTCATTGGTTGGACATCAAAGACGTGAAAGAAGTGGAAACCTTTTGTTGACAATTCTCCTGTCAGAGTCTATCCATATACTACCTCAACCCACTATAAAACCAGACGAAATATGACGTGAAAGGCGTTCAGAAATTCATGAATTCAGACATAGGGCAAACACGTTTGCATAGCAGTGCAGTGCTTTGCCCTTGAGCAAGTTGTCTCTGCATCTGGCGGTCAGCGTGTGTGAGGGCGAGAGCTGTTACGTATCCCAGAATTCCCTGTAATAAGCTGGATAAATGGAGCAGAAGCTTTTGTCTTTCTTGGCTGTTGTTTCAGTAACAGATTAGCACACATAAACATTCCACCAGTCACTCTAATGGGAGAGATAGCACCAGGGGAGGCTTCATAGCTCACGTGTTCCCAAAGGGTTTATATGTTTGTTTTGTACAAACAGTATTTCCAGGCATAATTCAGGGACTCAGAGGAGGGTTTTCATAAGGTCTGTAGAGATAGTTCAGGAGCAGTGAGACCTTTAGTTCTGACTTGATGCAGGCCAAGTGGGGGAGTTTTACCCACCATGTCACCTGTTTTTACCCAGCCAGCCTGGTATTGGCTCCTAAAATCTTTCCCCTCTTTTCTTGTCTCTTATCTCTCTGCAGAAGTGTGTGTGTGTGTGTGTGTGTGTGTGTGTGTCTGTGACAGAGAGAGAGAGTTTGATAAAGAGCAGATGTGAGTTGTGATTGGCTCCATCATTTCACACTTCTGGAACGTTCTTCGCATTTGGATCTTTTCGGCCAATCACAGCGTTTTACTGCGGTACACTCCATGAAAACACTTTCTCTCGAGAGGAATTGCAGATGTTTGAGCATTGGCCTCAGCTTTCTCCTGAGTCTCTGACCCCCAAAGGGGAGTATGGCTGTGAGACCTTCTAAACACGCCTCCCCTGTCATTCCTGTGGCAAGGGCCACACCGCAGCCGTGTTCAACGAACACGCGAGTCAAGCTGCACACAGGCCAGATGCACCGCGACACGCAACATTACTATGTTACTATTCTAACACACTAGTTGCAACTCATGAGGTAATTATAAAAGCTTCTATAGGTCAATTCAAACATGCTAATGCATGACAAACACTCCCTCTCGATTGGACAGCTGGCTCCTTGAACTGGAGTAAAGCACCCCTGTTGTTTGTTGGTGTGTCTGCAGTTTGCTGTGGTGCTAAGCAGTTAACTGGTGGCTTTTCCAGCTCATTTATCACTGTCCCCATCTGTTTGTCTCTTGTCGTGTGCTTGTACTCTGCAGGGATGAGCCGGGTGGGGGGACATCCTCAGCAGAAAACGGCAACTTTCCCGTAAGAAAGTTGATAAGTCTAAAGTCTGTGTATGTTCGAACAAGCATGCATGTGTGTGTGTGTGTGTGTGTGTGTATATATGTATGTATGTATGTATGAGCTATTGACAGCCAAATGAATTGCTGCTTTCTTGTCGTTGTGCCTTTGAGGGACTATGCGCTGGTTTATGCACTGTGGGGAAATTAAATTCCCACAGCATCCGTCATCCTGTCAGGGGAGAGTGCTGCTCCGCTTTCATCACCGCTAATCCTGGGGAGACGCACTTTGGACTCCAGCGCACCTGCCGAAAGGAGGCGGAGCATTAATGAACGCTGAATCCTGAGAGAGAGGAGGCGGAGCATGAATAATTAATAGGGATTCGTTTGGAAGTTCACGACCCCTACGTTCCTTTTGCTTTTTCGGGCTGTAAACATTTGTCAAACCCTTCGTTAGAGGCAGTCCAGAGCAGGCCGCCTGTCAATCACTAACAAAATCGATCATAGTTACATTTTGAATAATAATATCATTACCTTATGCTGCCAGGGAAATTGTACAATAAACTAAACGAATGCCTTACGCATCAGAAAATAGCTGCCAATGTTACTGTGAGCTGATAAAGTGTCATGAAGGCTATAAAAAAGAATGAAAGGAATAAAGAGGATGTCAGCGGACAGGTGGGCAGGCTGGACTTCCTGGACTACCACCTGACCGGATGTTTCTCCCATTCTTTCACCGCGTTACAAATCAAACCTGACCACAATCCCAAGAATAGCCCCACCAGCCAGGTCACCACATGTTGCCCCCCACACCCACCCATCCCCGTCCGCCCGTCCCCCCATCCCTGTCCCCCCGTCCCTGTCCCCCCATCCCTGTCCGCCGTCCCTGTCCCCGTCCCCGTCCCCAATCCGTCTTCATACTCCCCACAGCAGACAGCCTTGGCTGAAAGTGACAGCCAACCTGCTTCTCATGCAGACGGCGACTCGTCTGGCCATGCAGGAAGCAGCGATGCTGAATAGAAGAGGCATTAGCAGAACCACGTCCGGGTCACAGGTCGCTTGCTGATGGAGTCCGGCTCTGTGGCGGCTGTGTACTGTGTGGTGCGGGGCTGAGGGCTTGGCCTCTCCACGTATGACACACCGTGGACGACACGGGGGCAGCAGCGCTGCTCATCTGGCCCTGGATGTAAGCTTCTCGTCTAACGTGGTCTCATGTGGGTCTTTAAGGTTGGGCTTACATAACACTTGCGTTTGTTCTCTTTCTTTTCCAGAGCATGAAGCCCACGTCTCTGACGTTAGCCCTACCTGTGCAGAGGAGAGGGGAGGGGAGAAGAGGGGAGGTGTGGAGAGGAGGGGAGAGGGGAGGAGAGGAGAGGAGAGGGGAGGAGGGGAGAGGGGAGAGGGGAGGGGAGGGATGCTAGGACTAGAAGAGTACAGAGGAGACTGTAGGAGACTATATGGGGCTGGAATATGCAAGATATATTCCTGTGATCCTGCAGATACCATCTCCTGTTCTCATTGTTGGTTTTATCATTGAATGATTATGAATGGACAAATGGTATTTTCCTAGCCATTTTGTCCCATTCTTTAAATACACACACACTTTGCTCTGTTGTGTTGTATCTGCTTGTTTGGTCTGTTGTGTTCGATTTGTTTGGTCTGTTGGGTTCTATTTGCCTTCATTTGTGGAATTCATCTGCATGCACCTGTTGTGCATTTTCTTGCATTTAGAAAGACGACATGATTTAAATATCCAGCATTGATTATATGTTTGTTTAGGTGTTTACCTGCCCTTCCCGTTGTTGTGAACTCCTCCGTTTCTAAACGCCACACCTTCTCCATTATTGTGGTTCTCTTCCCTTGCGCAGTTGAATGTTTTGGCGCCTTTCCGATACCTGTCTCAGCTCATCAGCCAATCCGCTGCCCTTATGTTGGGATGTCAGGTGTGTCTGAGCAGGGAAAACACAGAACTGTGCAGTGCTGTGCATTTGCACACATGGCTGAATTTAAACGAACCCTGCAGTAATGCCTTATTGCGCTGGGCTCGTGTTTATCTTTATTTGTGCAGGGTGTTGTAACCGCTGCAGACGACACTCAGTCACTCACATAGTGGAAAGGACATGCTGGTTTTATTATAAAGGGGCTTATCTGAAGCTGTAGCCAGTAGCAAGGTGACAGTCGGCAACCAAAGAGATAGCAACAATATACACGGCAGAACAAGAGTCAAATCCTGCTGAAATAAAGGTCAAAGCACAGAGAGAGCAGACCAACAGAACAGCAGTACAACAGAACAGCAGTACAACAGAACAGCAGACCAACAGAACAGCAGACCAACAGAACAGCAGTACAACAGAACAGCAGACCAACAGAACATCAGTCCAACAGAACATCAGTCCAACAAAACAAAGACAGAGGTGAAAAAATCATGAAACAAAGCAGATCAGAACACAGACAGCAGGAGAAAAAACACTCAGTGCACACAGAGTGAACACGGCACATAAACATACAGGTGCGTATAGTGATGTACAGGTAATCAGTAGTTAGGGGAGGCTGAATGGAGATGAGAGTTGGGTGGAGCACCAGGCAGGAAGAGTCAGTCTGTTGTGGTGGAGCAAAAAGTACCAGGGGTGCAGGGTGTGTGACTTGTACTGTATACTACACTGTATAGAACTGCCCTACACCAGGGGTGCAGGAAGTGGGACTACGTCCTACACTGTTTTGATTATGTTCTATGTTCTCCTTCCTGCATCTGCCTCGCTCGTAGGAAACGAGAGAGCAGGATCAGCTACGTGACATTTAAAGCCCTCAGACAGTCTGTGCTTCCCCCTGAGCTGTTACATACGACCTTTACAGTACTGTAGGCGTCTGTAAGAAAGTAATTTCATGATAATTGAGCTTAAGCCCCAGTAATACCAACACATGAAAAGCTTAGACGCGAAACAGCCGACAGCTCACCCAACGTGAGCCGTGCCAACACTGGCATTGTTGAAAGTGTGTGTAGACGGACAGGATCAAGAAGGATGAAGGTCTGGACATGCTGCTTCTCATTGGCGCAGAGCTGTTACATAAAAACGGCTAATTGGTTGCAAAGTTTGGACAGCTGGCATGTAGTTCCTTGTTTCCTTTGTTATTCCCTTATAGTTATAGGTCTGAGTCTTTGAAGTCAGTCAAACGTTGTCTCTCTAAAATGTAGTCCAGTGTGTTAGCTAGTGTTTAGCAGTAATAATAAGCACAGGCTTATAATCAATGTTTTAACAACAGTGGTCATTATAGGATACATCTGTGGCTGCATTTTCAGAGTTACACCAGATTATTATTATTTTTTACGTTTGATCTTCTCACTAAAATAATGAACTTAAATATCCAAGCAAGCCATCCTTTACGTTATTACCAACAGGCCTTGTGCTCGATCTGCACGGTGCTACTGGTCTTATTATGGGACAAATGGGTGACCACTGGAGACGTTTCACCATGAGCACAAGAATCTGAAGGGTTGAGTGACTCTCCCAAAAGTGACACCAACCAAAGAAAGGGTGGAGCTGATGTATGCAGGTGGTGTTGCACTGCCTGGGTTTTGAAGCTAAAGGGAGTGACATCTATCACTGATCTCCCACAAAGGCGGGACCACTGGCTTCCTGCTGAGGCATGCTACATTTCCTGTGCACTGTTGCCTTAGGGGCATTAATCCTGGTTAGCCCGTTAGGAAGGGGAACAATTAATGAGGTTGCCCAGCAGGAAATGGCCACAGAAGGGAAATGTAGGTGATAGGTGTTACTCTGGAAATGAAGTAAAATGTCATGACTTCCTATAACCAATCACAGACAAGGGGCATGGCATGGGGCAAAGAGTGGCGGCTGTGTTATTATGATGTTATGTTAATACGTGAAGATTTGGCGTATAGGAAGATATATTAAATATGCCATTTCAATGAGTTTAGAACCTGTTGCAGGGATCCACTTCAGAGAAGAAGCACAATGAGCTGTTTCACTTCTGCAGTCTGGATGCGTCTCTGGTCCTAATCCTATGGATTAAGACGAATGAGATTGAGTTTTGTCAGGGGAGACCTTTGCTACTCCGCCTCGGTTTGTTCTGTTCCGAGACTGAATGACTTCAGGCGATGGCATACGTGGTTTCAGAACCGGCGAACCTGAAACTACAGTGTCAGCAAATGTGAGAGTGAAAATTATTCCTTGTAAACAACACCCTCTACACACAATGTTCCCTATAATTATCACCATCGTTCTTATTGTGCGCAGCAGCAGATAGTGTCAATACATAAAATGATCTTTCTGATATAATTGTGGAGCAATTGACTGAGAAGGCGAACGAGACAGACGGTGATAACGATAGAAGGGGAGAGAATAAAGCAGGAGTCTGAACAGGACACTCTGTACCCGTGGCCAGTTATCTGACTGGTTAATCCTACACTGTAATTTGACTGCTGTAATTACTGCATTCTGATAATGTTGCTCCCATGGATAACGGGCACGGGCCAGTGGTGCTGTTTGGGTCAGCCTGGCCCCGGCAACAGCTAATAAACAAGGGCAGGATAGTAAAGACACACGGTCCGATGGCACGAACTCATTAAATTCGAGCCCTGCTCCATTCTCTCCCTGCAGCATGGCTCATGACTGACTGTGCAGATCTACGTCAGAGGTCAGAGGTCTCTGGACATGTGTCATTCTAACCCCTTCATCCTTCACTCCCCCCCTCCCCTTTTTCCCAGACATATAATAGCCTTTATCAGTAATGTCACAAAATACTAAATCTTTTACACACACACACTTAATGTATGTTCACTCTTGAGGTCTTGATTTTTGGCTGAGATAGTACATTATCATACAGATCTACTTCTGTAAACTGGCCATTTAGTACATGTGGAAAAAATGCACACTGACCCACAGGGCTCTAGTATCCACTGGTATCAGACCGTAACATCTTTGAACTGCTAAATTTACCATAAGCCCTCCTAACTGGTCTTCCTGTGAGTGTTGTTCAGCTAGACCCGATGGAATTCAGTAGTTCACAGTAGTTTAAAACATTAGTTATCCTTGCATATTCCAAGGGAACGATCATATCCTTTAGCATTCCTATAATCACTTATTTTTACGTATACGTATATTCAATTGAATACATATATTCTAGTGAACTATACTGTACATAATCTGGGTTTTTATTTATGAACCCGATGTTTATAGTAGAAGAGGAGCACAAAGTCTAATTCATAAAGCCAGAGGTGAGAGGACAGAGGTCAGAGGTCTCTGGATGAGTCATTCTAAACTCTTCATACTCCCCCCTTCAGACATACAATGGCCTTTATCAGGAATGTCACAAAACACTTTTTGTGCCCCCCAACACAGACACACTTAATGTAAAGGTCACCCACCACTTGTGTAAAAGTAAACATTTGTAATATAGTTCAATGTTTATAACAATCTCTTAATTGTTCAGTATTAGAAAATCTATTTGAATTAAATTAAACATTGGTGGGTTCTCTCCCTCACAAACTTTAATTATGCACATTTTATGAAGATTCCAAAAAAAGTAATAAAATAATAAAGCAGAATCAATTTTAATTGTTAATCAATTTTAATTGGAGTAAAACTTCAAAGTGTCCAAAAGCATTAATAATCAAGTATAATATAAATTATCAAATTACCGAAATCATACCAGATCTTGTAATCTGTTACGCTACACCCCGGGGTAATGCCCTGTGTAATATGTGAATGCAGACCAGTGCGAGCAAGCAAATAAGAGGCATTTTCAGTATGAACAGGTTGTGAACAGAGAATTCAGTCTCTGGCTCCCCCTGCTGTCAGTCCGCTATTATGTGTGTGTGTGTGTTTTGGTGGGTGTTGCGTCTAATTATGCGTGCTGAATTGCATCTGTCTTTTTGTATTTGTTTAGTTCAGCAAGTGAGTCATTGTAGTTGAATGCATTCAACCACTGAACAAATAAGGAGTTGGAAGGCAAGTCTGACTCTAAACGAGGTCCACTCCGCTGAAGTATACCTGACTGTAGATAGTCCATTTTACCAACAGAGGGCATTCGAGCATTATTTGAAGGGGCTGGATGTTCATCAGCCACGAAGGTTAAATCTGAGGTAGGTGATCAACATAAAATTGTACAAATGTATTATTATACAGTTCTAGCTGATTGCATTTGGTTTACTATGTAATCGACGGTCACTCCTAAAGGTTTTCATTTAATTGTGTTAGTGGTCACTTATTTGTTTACACAATCTTAGTTTCCAAGAGTGTAAAACTGCGCTTGTACTCAACACTAGCAAACGCACTTTTAGCAATACCATATCTTTAATATGTATGACAGCACACTCGTGCAAAACTATTTACAAGGAGGAACTCTAGGCGTTTGCCGTCCCTCCGTTTTCCTTCAGCGTCGTCTCTGTTGTGACTAAACACATCTAATAACGCCAATTAACCAATCAACATGTAATTAGTAATTGCGTTCCATCCGCTAGTTTCCTAGAATAGTGTAAACATATGACATAGCCATTGGATTGGGTGGCTGTCAATTCTGCCTAGTTACCCCGTCCACGCCCACAACCCGCCCATCCCCATTGACCGTAGTGTAGAATGCAGTGTAGTGTACGGGAACGTGTGGGAAACTGTTTAGGGAGGCGTAAATAAGCCCTTACGTACACACATTCGATTAGGGACCGCGTGCCGCACGGCTTCTCTTCCACCTAGTTTCTCATAACAAAGATAGGTGAGCGAGCGTTTAACTGTTTTTTTTCCGTGTATCTCTCCAAAACGTGTGCGGTGTGTCGATCGTGTCCACGGGACTTTTTGCCGTTCTTTCATAGCTTTGCCCCCCAAAAGCGCGACTGGCGATGCCGCGATAACGACGCCCTTTTGATTTCAGTGCCCATCCGGACCTTTCCCGGGATACTCGGTGACAACCGACACAGTTACCGTTTCACTTTTTAACAGGTGGTGCCGTTAGGCGTATGACAAAACAGTACGGTCGTTTTGTTGAATGCCATTCCCAATTTGGACTAGAATTTTTTGCTGTTGCCGCTGACAGCGGATCGTACCGAACCCGTGCCTTGCCATGACGCATCGGTCACTGTAGGGACGCGGCGCGGAGGAAGGTTTGGATCAGACGGGATCACTAAGAACGCATAGACAGAATCCACTGGCACTGGCCATCATGTCTAACACGGCCAAGTTCAAAAAGGAAAAGGAAATCCTTACGGAGTACGAAAGCCAGGTGAAAGGTAAGGAAGCACTCGGTTTACACACACCTGATTGTTACCTGGCGACAGCTGCACACTTGCTCACCCCCCCCTCCGGCTGGGGTCCTGCCTAGAGGTTTTCGAGAGTATAGATTGTCTTGAGATTATACAGTGCTTTATTGCTGCATTGGTTCAGTTCAGGGTTGGACTGCTATGAATGATCATTCTAATATTATTTTTATTCGTAAGCACGCGCGTGCATATGCATGACGACGGCTGACAAAAAGCATATTTCGTGCGATGTAATAACGATGCGCAGAGGTCGGTCGTGTGCCCCTCTCGTCCTTACCGTGACATCGGTGTGTGCGCCTCCCGGCAGATTTGGCGCAGGGCGGCGCGAGCTCAGCGGGGTGCATTTAACAGTATTTAATCGATAAAACACAATCTCGCGCAGCGTGAGTGCTCCATAGCAACGCCGTCCCCGCGCTCCGACTGTAGTCAGGTGGACGGAGGAGGGTTTAGGGTGACGCAGTACCGAGGCGATCCAGCGCTAAAACCTCGCCGAAAGCTTTATTCATGATTGGCGATAACATTTTAACTTGTTGTTCTGGGCTGATATCTTGCCCTTGTCTTGATCTCCACAAGTTTGAATGTTTACCGAATAGTGTAGCTTTGTTCTTGTATTCATTACTTGAATGTGGAAGGTTTGTATCTGCTGGATCAGCAAATCGGTACGTGGCCCGCAAATGTGCGCCTGGTCTCTAGGCTACTAGATTTCACAGATGCTTCAAGCTGGTACTTAATAACGGACTGTAATAAAGGCAGTTCCATTAACTGGATATTTAAATCTAAACGATGTTGACCGTTTGATACCTCTCGTGCAGTGTGTGTGGCGTGGCAATTGCGTTGGTCGGTGTGTTCCCTCATTACCAAAGACTGGCAACAGGCTTTTGCTGCACTGTATTCGTTTCCATGGATACCTTGCCACCATCCAGTCTGTGTGTCTGTCCATAGGGGACTGGGGTTTCTGACAGGAGTGGGCGGAGGGGTGGGTGGGTGAGTGGGCGTGTGTGTGTTTCACAGAGCACAGACAGCAGGATCAGGGAATCCTCTCACTGCAGCGCTGGTACTGTTTAGTATGGACCACACGTATTAGAGTCTGTGTGTGTGTGTGTATGTCTGTGAGCACGGCACAGCCGGTGTAGTGGATTAACTGTGAGCAGGTCGCACAGATGAGTGATTTATGGTCAGAAGGGGCAGCGCTGCTAATTTCAGAAAGCACACACATTCTTACTCACGGGCTGGAGCATCTGTCATACACTACAGAACACTGTGTCACCCTGCACCCTCGCTAACACAGCGCCATGTGGGCGTGTGCAGTGGGGCCCTTCCAGTCTCGCCGTTTGGCTGTCTGTGCTGGTAACCTTTCCTTTGTGTCTTTGCCTTGCTCAGCCTGAGAGAGGCTCTGTGCGCTCGTGTGTGTGTGTGTGTGTGTGTGTGTGCCGTGGGTCCTGCCGGGAGATGTGAGGTGGCTCCTTGAAGGGGTGTGTGTGTGTGTTGCTGTGGGTCCTGCTGGGAGACGTGAGGTGGCTCCTTGAAGGGGTGTGTGTGTGTGTGTGTGTGTGTGTGTGCAGGACTGGCCTAAGAGCCACTGGCCTTGCCATTCGTTCACCGTCCGACCTGTCCGTGTCCACACAGGAAACGGTTTTCTCACTGGGAGGAAGTGGAGAGGGAAATAGGGAGTGTGACTTTGGTCTCACGCACAAATAGCTATTTCCTACACACACACACACATGCGTGAGTGTATGCACGCACACACTACAGACGGACAGACTATTGCTCAAACACTGACTCGAGAAGGTTCTGGATTAGATACCCAATATCACACAAGCAAGCCCAGTGTGTGTGTCATTGTGCTGTGGGTATTAATTATGAAGGCACATTTTTGCCTCATCAGCAGGAAGCAGGACGACAGTGAGAAGAGTATCCAGCAAATGTGAGGACACATGGGACTTACACCCACCCTCGGAAAGTGAGACAGTCTGTGAGGTGTGAGTGTGTGTGTGTGTGTGTGTGTGGGGAGGAAAATGGGACAGGCAGACCGCAACAGTGCTGTAATGGTCCGCTGTAGCCCGCTCGGTTGTAATGAGATTTGATGTTGGGTTGCAGCACTGGCGACTGTCCAGCTCACAAGCCTGCGTTGTCATGGGAGACACATGCACACACGCATACGCACACACATGTGGGCGCGCACACACACACACACGACACACACACACATGCATAGAGAGAGATTTGTAGAGCGTAACGTTTATTATTTAAAGGCTCTTAATAATTTCTAGAGTTTAACCTCCATTAACTCCATGATCATTGTGACATGTTCATGAATCAGTTTCAGATGTTAACTGGGAGGTCACCCAAATTTGCCACCTCGGTGCAAGTCATATGTCTTTAATTTATACTACATTTATATAGTTTACAACTCTCTTGTGTATTTATTACACAGGAGCCCAAAGGGGAACTGGGGGGTTTGAATGTTGTCCTCCCCAGCCCTGCTGAGGACTGCGACACGGGCCTGAACGCTACGTGGGTTTTATGCTCAGTGGGCGAGAGGCACAGTGATGAGACGGACGTTGGATTAGCGGTAACGCGGCATGACTGGCCGTGTTAGATAGCTGAGTACAGCGTGGAAGACGAGCACGAGCAGCGAAGGGCAAATCAGCATGTGGATCTGTGTTTGGATGGTCTGATAAGAGAGAGCAGCGGTGTTTGGATGGTCTGATAAGAGAGAGCAGCGATGTTTGGATGGTCTGATAAGAGAGAGCAGCGGTGTTTGGATGGTCTGTGTTTGGATGGTCTGATAAGAGAGAGCAGCGGTGTTTGGATGGTCTTATAAGAGAGAGCAGCAGTGTTTGGATGGTCTTATAAGAGAGAGCAGCGATGTTTGGATGGTCTGATAAAGAGAGCAGCGATGTTTGGATGGTCTGATAAGAGAGAGCAGCGATGTTTGGATGGTCTGATAAGAGCAGCGATGTTTGGATGGTCTGATAAGAGAGAGCAGCGATGTTTGGATGGTCTGATAAGAGAGAGCAGCGGTGTTTGGATGGTCTGATAAGAGAGAGCAGCGATGTTTGGATGGTCTGATAAGAGAGAGCAGCGATGTTTGGATGGTCTGATAAGAGAGAGCAGCGGTGTTTGGATGGTCTGATAAGAGAGAGCAGCGGTGTTTGGATGGTCTGATAAGAGAGAGCAGCGATGTTTGGATGGTCTGATAAGAGAGAGCGATGTTTGGATGGTCTGATAAGAGAGAGCAGCGGTGTTTGGATGGTCTGATAAGAGAGAGCAGCGATGTTTGGATGGTCTGATAAGAGAGCAGCGATGTTTGGATGGTCTGATAAGAGAGAGCAGCGGTGTTTGGATGGTCTGATAAGAGAGCAGCGATGTTTGGATGGTCTGATAAGAGAGCAGCGATGTTTGGATGGTCTGATAAGAGAGAGCAGCGGTGTTTGGATGGTCTGATAAGAGAGAGCAGCGATGTTTGGATGGTCTGATAAGAGAGAGCAGCGATGTTTGGATGGTCTGATAAGAGAGAGCAGCGATGTTTGGATGGTCTGATAAGAGAGAGCAGCGGTGTTTGGATGGTCTGATAAGAGAGAGCAGCGATGTTTGGATGGTCTGATAAGAGAGAGCAGCGGTGTTTGGATGGTCTGATAAGAGATGTTTGGATGGTCTGATAAGAGAGAGCAGCGGTGTTTGGATGGTCTGATAAGAGAGAGCAGCGATGTTTGGATGGTCTGATAAGAGAGAGCAGCGGTAGGGTCGCTTCCAGAGAACTACTGTGGTCTTGAGGTCGTCTGTCCTTCACGTGTGTCCACAATATGTGGCCTCCGTGTTCTGGAATAAAGAGAATTTGGTTTTGTCAGTGAGAAGCCGGTAAAACGATCTTCATTTATTTATTTACAGAATGTCATGCAGCATCAGTTGTGGGACGTCTAAGGGCTTTGATGTGCATGTTTTAACTGAGTATGAATATCGATCCAGTAATCTATTCCTGGCCCCGTGGCCTGCCGTGACTAGTTGGAGGGGAGGGGGTGGGATTGCGTGTTTCGGCAGGTAGACCCATTCAGCTCAAACTGGTCTTCAGGCCATGTGCGTCTGAGCCCTCCAAAAGCTTTTCAGAGACCCATTATCTGTCTGTGGAGTCTGCAGGATGGTTATGGATTCAGACTTGTGACGAGAGATTATCTCTAGAAGGAACCAGCCACTTATTCGTGACTGAGAACCATCTTTGAGCAACATATGCAGAGGTGGTGGACCCAAAAGAAGAGGCGGGACCTACAGCTGTCAATCAACCCTTCTTACACCAATCGTGGTTAACATGGCAAATCTGACTCCCTCTGTTCCACATGTAGTCATTGTTCTTGAGCTGAAGACACATACCCACAGCAGGTACCAGCTCCCTGGAGAGCATCCCAGCAGATAGACGAAGATTAAGTTCTATATGATATGAAGCATTCTGGGATGGTTTAAGGCAATAGCCAATAGCCAACCTGTGTAGAGGTTGACGTGTGCTTTTACAAGTCTAAAAAAAAATTGCTCTGGATGCACCAGTGTGATGGGGAGACAGGTTAAATCAGCTCTGATGTGACGGTATAATAAAGACTTCATGGTCAGGCCTAGTATTGAAATAGAAACCAATTAGCAACTGTAAAAAGCATGGCTGACCGGTGAACTAAGGCCGTTTCCCGCGTCCTGTCCCATGTCCTTCCTTTCTGTCCTTTTCTGTCCTTTTCCATCTGATCTAATGATCAGAATGTGATTTCCTGCAGTTACCAACGTTTGCGCGAGGAGAAGTGTCGCTCGGCCACGCCCACCCGCACACCGCACGAGTGTGCACGGCGCAGCACTGTGGTAGCGTGTGGTAATGACTCTGGAGACCAGCCCGAACAGCGGTGTGCGGGTGAGGGAGCGTAACGGCTGGGGAGAGATGAAGGGCAAGATGGGGAGTGTGGAAGGACAAACAGATTAAGAACGGGGGCAGACGGAGGGCAAATAAGAAAATGGAAGCGTGATAAGATGATCAGTGTAAAATGGCAGAAACTCTGGCTATGTAAGGGTGCAGGATGTGAGAGCATGTTCGTGTCTGTATGCGTGTGTGAGACTGAGGGTGAATGTGTGAGTGTGTGTGTGTGCGTAGCGATTGTTAGTGGTGCCTTACAGCATGCCTACACTCTCTCACTCTCAAGTTGAGGAGCAGATGCCTTGTTGCCATGGAGACAGTCTGGGCCGGGCTCCTGCACACGCCTCAGGGTATCAGACGAGCTAACATGGGTCACAAGTTCAAAGGTCAAATATGAGCAACTTCAGAAAAAGCAGGTCTGATGTTTATCGAAAAAAATATCTCTTCTAGAAAAATGTAAATAAAACTACAATTGCTCCACGGACAACTGATATTCAAGAACAATAATGTAAATATGGCTCAGATGTTTTACGCTTTGCTTTCCAGCTATATAAATATTTTCTTTTTTCGAAATTCCCGTGCATGCAGGTTTTCTATCTCTTGTGTCAATACATGAGGATAAGTGACCTAAAGCATTTTTAGCCAAAGGTCACACATCTCTCTGCGTGAACACAACTCCTGGCCCTGCGGTGGTTTTGATAGTGCCAAATGGAGAATTTCAAAATGCAAAAGAGCATGACATACCCACACACAACTGTACGCGTGACGTGAGAAGCTCTCTAAAACATTTCACGGCCAGTTTCACCTAAACCCCTCCGCATGTGACCTCCCCTGTGAGCTGGTACCAGAAAGCACTGCAGTGTGTTGAAGGAGCAGGACACATCGAACATCCTCAGGACACATCGAACGAGTGCTGTGAAGAGACGCCTGTTCCAGACAGATTCCCTCAGGCTCGTAGTTCCTCTACGTCGACACAGTCTTCTGCAGCAGTTTGGCATGCGGTGCGAGGTGGACCGGGGTTCAACCGCCAGACCTGCACGCCTGACGCGCGCCGAGCCGTGGTGTCCCCGGGTTTATTAGCACCGCTCAGCCATAGTCTGGATCAGAGTTACTGCTCACAGTGGAAATGAGGACGTTAACGCTAACGTTTCGACTCCATTCCTCCTCATTACACGTTTGGGAATATTGTGCCGGCAGGAGTGTCGTCTCGGTTCTGATCCGATCACGACGCGTAGTGCACGCACGCACGCACGCACTCGCCGATTAACATGATCACTCTGCAACGCTGGCGCGGCGCCCCACACACTCCCTCCCACACACTCCATCCCACACACACTCCCTCCTGCACAGCAGACTGCAGCCTCCTCATCCCAGAATCTGGGCTTGTGGAAACAGGGCAGCAGAGTGACATTAAGCAGTTGGTCTGTTGGAGAGGGAGCGGGTTAGAGGGGATGAGGGGGAGAGAAAGACTTCAACACGCGCGTGCACACGCATGCGCATTAATCCCCATGGGATATCCAGTGCCTGTTGTCTTGGCAACGGCGGCGAGTTGTGATGGCGGAGAGTTGTGCAGTGCTGGGAGACGTGGAAAATCTGCCCTTTGCTTCAGAGACGACAACTTAACATGGAGCGCCTCGGCAAGCATGACGCGCCTCACGTCTGCACGGGGCGCGCTGTCCCGCGCAACACATCCCGCGCTGTCCCGCGCAACACGTCCCGCGCTGTCCCGCGAAACACGGCCCACACTGTCTCGCAGAACACGGCCCACACTGTCCCGCAGAACATGGCCCGCACAACACGTCCCGCAATGTCCTGCAGAACACGGCCAGGACTGCGAACATCTGCACTCGCTCTGAACCTTTGGCTTATTCTTTTTAAACATTGCCTGCTAATGGAGTGAATTCATGGTCATTTATATCCAATATTTTTACACCCTGTGTGTGTGTGTGTGTGTGTGTGTGAGCAGAGATCCGCTCTCAGCTGGTGGAGCAGCAGAAATGTCTGGAGCAGCAGACAGAGATGCGGGTGCAGCTGCTTCAGGACCTTCAGGACTTCTTCCGTAAGAAAGCCGAGATCGAGAGCGATTACTCCCGCAACCTGGAGAAACTGGCCGAGCGCTTCATGGCCAAGACCCGCAGCACCAAGGACCACCAGCAGTACAAGTGAGGAACGCGGCCACACCGAGGCGGCTGCACAGGGACGAACCCTCGTAACCGCCGGGCGCGCGGATACACATCCGCTGCCTGTGTTTTGCTTTACCCATCTCGCTCTCTCTCTCCCTTTCGTCTCTCTCTCTTTCCTCTCTCTCTCTCTCTCTCTCCCCTTCTCCCCCTCTGTCTCTCTCCTCCTCTCTCCTCTCCTTTTTTTGATCATGGTTCACAAGGGTAATACGTGCAATATTTCAGTCATCAGCCCTTGCTAATCCCTCACCGTACTGATGGAAAATTCTGAATTGTAAGAGAAAAACCTAGAAAAGAAACCAGTCTTGCCTCTCTCTCTCTCTCTCTCTCCTCTCTCTCTCTCTCCCTCTCCCTCTCCCTCTCTCTCTCTCCCTCTCCCTCTCCCTCCCCTCTCTCTCTCCACTCTTTCCCCACTTTAGTTGTTGTTCACTAAGTGCTGCCATCCTGGAGGTCCTTGCAGGGCTGTCCTACTGGATGCCTGTCGAGAGCTGTTATTAGTTAGTGGCTTCTTTATTCTCCAAAATGGCTTCCTATTGTGTCTTCGCCCAGTCTTTCCTAATGTGCAAGACTCCTATCGGTGAAACAAAATGGTGCTGAGGCATCTACTTCTCCAGGTGGTCATATATGATCAATATTCTCAACAGGAAACTGGGTCAGGTTGGTTGTGGGAGACACTCAAATCTTGAGTCTTTCGTTCAGAATACACGAGTGAAAGGGATGTGATTACATGAAGTGAAATGTAATTTATTTAATAAGATTTTTAGTTTTTTCTCTCTCCGTGATAGCATTGTTCTTAAATGAGCCTTCGGGGTGCAGAAGAAACAGTGAGGCAGAAACCAGGTCAACAGCTGCATCTGTTGTTTTTCTCACCACTTTCTACACGCATTTGTGCCCAGCAAACACGGTGTTTATGAGCAGAAAACGGACTTCTGACAGCGAGGTCGTTTGTCATACTGGTCATAGCCGGAATGTCTGAGCATCCTGTGAGCCTGCTGCCTGCAGCAGTTACCATCCGCTCCGCATCCCAAATACAAATTCTGGGTTTTGTGGTCTGCGGGAGCTGCTTCTGGGTTTTGTAGTCTGAGGGAGCTAACTGAACTGGCCCTGTAACTAATTCAACACGTTAACTTCTCACACCTCCAGGGTGACTATGGAGGACGTGGATTTCGAGAGCTGTTGTTTGAATACCCATGTTCTATGACATAAACAAACTGCTGATCATTACAGAATCAATTTCCAGATTTGGGATTCGGGGTCTGGATTTGAAGTCCTCTAGACTAGACAAAGGTTCCTCTGGACAGTACACCGTTCCTCAGCTTCCTGAGAAAGCTATGAGCGAGGTCCTCAGGGAGGGTGGTGAACCGGCCTGCTGAGTCTCCTCTCTTGAAGCAGCTCCGTGTTGGACGCCGTAAGGAAGCCCTTTAAAAGGTGGAAATTCCCTGAGGCTGGGAGCAGTGTGGGAGCAACTGTTCATTAGTGGCTTTTGGAAGACTGGCAAGACGAAGCCGCAAAGCAGCGCTAGAAAACAGCAGGTCGGCGGGCCACCCAGCTAGTCTGAAAGCCCTGTTGGTGTGGTTGGGGAGGGGATGCTTTTACCGTCTCCGTGTAATATTAACTCCAGCCTTAAAGAGCACAGATGCGTAATTTAGAGAACACAGCAACCAGCGTGGGATATGTATTTGTCATCCCAAATATAATGGCGTATTTCGGCTCTTGTTCTGTCCCGTTTTAGATGAAGTGACGATAAAGGTGTTTTATCGACCCTTCTGGGGCCTCACGCCTGCCTCATGGTGTCTCCTACAGGAAGGACCAGAACCTGCTCTCCCCCGTGAACTGCTGGTACCTGCTGCTAAACCAGGTGCGGCGTGAGAGTAAAGATCACGCCACGCTGAGTGACCTCTACCTCAACAACGTCATCACGCGCATCTCGCACGTCAGCGAGGACAACACCCGCCTCCTCAAGAAGGTGAGGGCGTCTCCCACAGCGAGCCACTCCGCCACCAACAGCGTCCGTGGGCTTCTGATGTACGCAACATGAGATAAATACTAATACATTTATAACAATAGTGCAGTTCAGAGAACTGATGCTGGCTGACCACACAGTGAACCTGGGTAAGACTGGGTAAGACTGGGTAAGATTGGGTAGGGTAAGACTGGGTAAGATTGGGTAAGATTGGGTAGGGTAAGACTGGGTAAGACTGGGTTAGATTGGGTAGGGTAAGACTGGGTAAGACTGGGTAAGATTGGGTAGGGTAAGACTGGGTAAGACTGGGTAAGATTGGGTAGGGTAAGACTGGGTAAGATTGGGTAGGGTAAGACTGGGTAAGATTGGGTAGGGTAAGACTGGGTAAGATTGGGTAAGATTGGGTAGGGTAAGACTGGGTAAGACTGGGTTAGATTGGGTAGGGTAAGACTGGGTAAGACTGGGTAAGATTGGGTAGGGTAAGACTGGGTAAGACTGGGTAAGATTGGGTAGGGTAAGACTGGGTAAGACTGGGTAAGATTGGGTAGGGTAAGACTGGGTAAGACTGGGTAGGGTAAGACTGGGTAAGACTGGGTAAGACTGTGCAGGACCCTGCACGCTGCTGGTTTATTCATGGGCTCCTGACATTCCCGTCCCGCACGGCAAAGTGACGGCTCTCTCACGACGTGGTCGAGATAAAAGCTCCACCCACATCTTGCAAGCAGAGTGTTTGTCTGCCGAAGTGCTTTCACAGACTCCTCCATACGTACACCGAGGGCGGAGCAGACGACGGAGGCTTGTTGAAAGGGAAATTGTTCTCGACATTTTTCCTTTCTCTCCCGTATACAGCTGCTCAGATTCTGGGGCTCTTGCTCCTGTTAGGTTGTTGGCTATGTTGCGTTCACATTGTTTACGTGGCAGTATTACATTTCTTCAAGGCCTTTTCTTCAGCCTTTTAAGTCAAGTTCTATTATGGAGCGTCTGAGCGTTACTTTCTTCCCCCCAACTGGAGTTATAATTCCCAGTGTGGGGGCTCTCGTCTTTGGCAGCAACCCTTCCTGGGAGCTCACGTTCCAGGGATCTCTCCTTCCAGGGAGTTTGAACGGTGCAAACACCTCCTACACTGTGCGGAGAACTTGCCGTTGAGTTCCGCCTGCCGTTCGCCACCCGTTAACGTGCCTCGGAGGTCGATTCGGTAGCGCTGCCGATTGGCTGCCTTGTTGCTAACGACTGGGGAGGTGCTACGTGTGCTACAAGACACGGATGATCGCTGTGGTGAGGGGAAACGTCACAGAGCAGAGCTGGGGTCCAAACCCCAACACCAGCTGCAGGGTTCACTTCAGGACTGCTAAGGTCTTTTATGACACGCACTAAAAATGTATAAGGCAATCATATTATGAAACATGAACATTAGTGTACTTTGCATATTGTATGTTGGGTGTTCTGAATTTGAGGACCGTGCTCTGTTTTGACTGAATGCTTTTCGAAGTCCTTGGAAAGGTTTTGAGAAGTGAGGTGCTTCTTGTGTCCCGATGAGCCGTGTCTGTGGCCTTCAGATTTAGTTGTGAACCATTAAGATGTCACTTAGGAACAAAACTGAAACATGTGAAATGGATTTGTGGCTCTATGTCGCCAGAATCAGCATGGCCTGCTACCTTGACGCCTGAATGGATTGGTACAATAATGTGGCTTTTACATGAGCCACTCTGGAAATAACCTTTGACCTGTCCGCTGTAGACATGAGACGTCTGTCCCTTGGACACATTGCTGTGTGTTTTCTCTCCCATCGTCCACAGAGTAAAGAGATCACCTTCCAGCTGCAGGAGGACCTCATGAAGATTCTTAACGAACTGTACACGGTGAGTGAGGCCGCCCTCTATAACCCCCCGCCCACACACGCACACACACACACACACACTTGCTCTCCTCTCAGTCCAAACTGTTGCTCTCATCAGTCTCCCATTCTCTCCACATGGCTCCACATTCTGCCTCTCCTCTCCCCTCTCCCCTCCTCCCCTCTCTTCTCTCCCCTCCTCCCCTCCTCTCTTCTCTCCCCTCTCCCCTCCTCCCCTCCTCTCCCTCACTCCTCCTCTCATGTTTTATCGTTCCATCACTTCGCCAGCCTCCCACTCCATCAGCCTTTGATCTTCAATATCTCCATAACTCTCCTCCTTCAGTCTCATCAATCTTTCATTCGCGTGCCCTGTCATCCCAGCCGCTGCCACCGCGTCACACACCGCGCTGTGCCGCGCTCTGCTGGGGCTCCGCATTCATATCTTCACCTGAAGTACGGTGGCCTGCGAGAGACACCTCCCAGGTTCCTGTTTCAGCCTCGTTAGAACAGTGCCAACTTTCCCACCGCTGCCCAAACTCTGGCACGAACATTTGACCTGAATTTGAGCTTGACATTATAAAAGCAGGCAGCTCTTGAATAAATAAATGAATAAATTAAGGTTTGGGGGGCTGGTGGCTGAGCTAGCCAAGCTGCGGCCTACCAGAGAAACGCGTTACCTTCTCTAAGCAGAGCAGATACCAGGAAGAGGAGCCACCGGGGGGTTGAACACCAGGCACAACAGAGAAGCCACTGTTATGCTGATGCGTGTTTCTGTCTTCACTTTAGCAGATGTACAGACATGCCTGCTCACACACACAGCACACACTCCGGATGTGAGGAGATGCATTGTCACATGGCATTTGCAGCATTTGTGAAGTGGGGGCATGTGTGTGTGTGTGTGTGCGCGTGTCCTAATTAGAAATGCATCCTAACTCCATCACAGCATGGTCTGTAGCAATGGTTATTATTTTCATGTGGCAAACATTATTGTCATTCTTTCTTTCATACACAAACACATGTGCACATTCCCCTGAATACACACGCACACACACACACACACGACAGCCATTAAACACCCAGATTGACTCGGTATAATGATGGTGTGCAACTGCGTGATTTCCTCAGTGTGGGCACATGAAAGTCCTACGGATGTGGGCAGGGCTGGCTTCCATTTGATGAACTGTTGCTTGGTTACTCATTTACAGATGTGAGTAGTGGGCTCGGGTAGATCCCACGTTACGATTGGTCGGGATCGAACCAGGTTGGAAGGCGTGGCTTGCCAACACCCAGAGCCATTGGCTGTCCTAATGACCTGACCCCTCCTCCCTCTCTGAAGGTGATGAAGACCTACCACATGTACCACAGTGAGACGCTGAGCGCGGAGAACAAACTGAAGGAGGCGGAGCGTCAAGGAGAGAGGCAGGGCCGTGGGGGCGAGGTCTTCGGCCTGCGTCACGAGGAACGACACCAGCGCCGCAACGCTGCCCGCAAGATCCAGAAGATGAAGGAGAAAGTAAGGGAGTAGCCTCTCCTGCAGGGGACCAGGGTTAAAACCCCGCCCGGGCCGGTAGAATACCACACATGTTCAATGTAAATGTGTTGTGTGCTGAACGTGTGTGTAACGTGTGTGTAACGCGTGTGTAACGCGTGTGTAACGCGTGTGTAACGCGCTGGGCTGCTGCTGTCCCACAGTGCTCTGTGGAGCAGAAGGTCCCACTTCTCCCTGACTGGGTTTCAAATGAGTTATTCAGGTACTGTTGTAATTCAGAGACTGACCTTTTAGTCTTGACCTCAGACAGGATGCTCCTCCGGGGGTGTAAGCTTATACAAAACACAACACGTTTGGTGTGTAGGTAAAATGTGTGTGTGTGTGTGTGTGTACACATTAAACATGTAAATGAAGCTGCTGAATGAGTGATCTTGTGCTGGGGAATGTGAGTTGTGTGGACGTTCACACTCTTTTGTTTTGTTTTCAATCACTGGGCTCTGGCTCAAAGTGAAAGTCCTCAGTACTGAGCAGCATTGGTCTGCCACACTCAGGCCTGCAGTCCTGGACATGTGCAGGTCATGGGCCACTCACGCCCAGGGACACTGCCATAGTGCAGACTGCCATAGTGCAGACTGCCATAGTGCAGACTACCATACTGCAGACTGCCATAGTGCAGACTGCCATAGTGCACACTACCATAGTGCAGACTACCGTAGTGCAGACTGCCATAGTGCACACTAACATAGTGCACACTAACATAGTGAAGACTGCCATAGTGCAGACTGCCATAGTGCACGCTGCCATAGTGCACACTAACATGGTGCACG
>JAGXOD010000135.1:3252500-3270000 GCA_020368025.1 Brachyhypopomus occidentalis
CACTGAGATTCTCCACACACACACACACACACACAATCCCCTACAGGCTCCTGCCTCGGGGTACGTCTTCAGCAGTATCCGCAGTGCATATGTACACTGTGTTTGTACAAGTAAAAAGCGGGTGCGCGCGCGCGCGCGTGTGTGTGTGTGACGGGGATCCTCCCTCCTCCTCCTCAGGTGAAGAAGACCTCAGAAGCCACTCTGAGCACCATCCAGGACATGCTGAATATGGAGGACTGCGACGTGTCCGACAGCTTCCAGCTCAGCCGCTCCACCGAGTCGGTGAAGTCCAGCGTGTCGGACACGTACCTCAGCAAACCAAGCCTGGCCAAGCGCCGTGCCAACCAGCAGGAGACCGAGCTCTTCTACTTCAACGTGAGCATCCTTCCATCTCCACATACACACACACACACACACACACGCTTTCTAGGCCTCCCATTGGGTGGGCCAAGCCGTAGCTCAGAGCCATATCGTCACACTGTCATAACGTCACACCGTCATACTGCCACACCGTCACACCATCCATGGCAGCAGTGCCCAATCCTGGTGTCCTCCGTGGACCAGGTTTACTCACTAAGGGATCACGGTGTGCTCGCCTGGAGTAATTACACCACTAATTATCAGTCCTGATCGCATTAATATTGACCGTGTGTGTGTGTGTGTGTGTGTGTGTGTGTGTGTGCCTCACAGAAACTGAAGGAGTATCTGGAAGGCAGCAACCTTATCTCCAAGCTGCAGGCGAAGCATGACCTCCTGAAGAAGAGCATGGCTGAGGGTGGGTTAACGAGTGTGTGAGTGCACCCACGGGACCGCACTTAAACCTGCACGTGTGTGTGTGTGTGTGTGTGTGTGTGTGTGTGTGTGTGTGTGAGTGTGTGTGTGTGTGTGCATCACACATCCACACCCTCTCTTCCATCTCCTCTGCACATTTCTTGCGTGTTTTCAGTTCCCATCTTTTGTTTTTGTCGTTTTTTCCCTTCCCTCTGGCATAAATGTCGCCGTCTCCTTAAAATACCTCAGCCTCTCACCATCCTTCTCTCCTTCTGTCTACATCTCAGCATCTGTCACAGTAAATGGTAGCGAGACTTTTAAAAGAATGTTTTTGTCCACAGGGTACAGAGCAGACATAATGACAACCAGGTACGAGCACACCTTTCAGTCTCTCTGTCTGGCTGTCTGTCAGTCCGTCTGTTTGTCACTATGGCAGATTGGTGGCCCGCCTGACTGTCTGCCTCTGTCTTGTCTACCTGTTTGTATGGTTTCATGCACTGATATTGTGTGTGTCCATCTCTTCCTGTAGCCGTCGCCGGAACTCCCACAGCAGGAACCAGGTAGCGTCTCTGCCTCTGGTCTTCTAGTTGTACTGCTCTTCTCTTAGTCTTAGCTGCTCTGAGTGATGGCCGTGTTGTTTGTGTGCAGGACTCGGGGAAAGCCATTCCGCTCATCGTCGAGAGCTGCATCCGATACATCAACCTATACGGTGAGTTACAGTTCGTGAGCCGGAACCAGGCGGTTACACAGAGAGAGAAGCTGCATGTCTTCACACCCTCAACTACACCCTCAACTACACCCTCACCCACACACACACCCTCACCCACACACCCTCACCCACACCCTCACCCTTGGCTGAAGAGTGCTCCTTTGATCTCCTCCTCAGGGCTGCAGCACCAAGGAATTTTCCGAGTGTCTGGCTCGCAGGTGGAGGTCAATGACATCAAGAACTCTTTCGAGCGAGGTTTGTAGATCCGCACCTCTCCCTCACCCTCCACTGCACGTCACCAGAGCGGTGGAAGCGCCTGCTCTGTTCGTTGGGAAGTTCACAAGCGCAGAGCAGAAGGCAGAATGAAGACATGCACGCTTGTGAGGTGCTGCACATGGGCTTATCCTCGCTCATGCGCCGTTTCCTGTAGCAAACTTTAAGCTGCGTCCAATCTGTAACCACGGACACCCTCCTATCATCCTGTCTCCCTGTTTCCCAGGAAACGACCCTCTGACAGATGAAGAGAACAACCATGACATCAACTCAGTGGCAGGTGTGCTGAAGATGTACTTCCGTAACCTGGACAACTCGCTCTTTCCCAAAGAGAAGTTCAACGACCTCATTGCCTGTGTCCGTGAGTGTGCCATTTTGTGTGTGTGTGTGTGTGTGTGTCTGAAGAGAGCGTTCAGGATATGACCGGGTGGTAAATTCTTCAGGTTCCTAGGGACTCAGGGCAGCTGGGCTGTGCTTGTGTGCGGACAGATAAACAAGTATGCATGTGTGTGCATCAGAAACAGGTTTCCTGTGTGTGATCGTATCTTCCTTTTAACTTTTTCACAATATGCAAACTATATAGAAATTCTTTGTATTCATTTGAGCTTCAAATAATAGAGATTTAGAGAAATAATAGAGAATTGCCATACTGCAGACTCAGAATGAACACTCAGTCCTATGGTAAAGGCTGTTGGGCTCAGTGTTGGTGTAACTGGCACACTAAACAAGACTGAAAGTCAAACCTTAACATGATGCTGTGTCCAAACCTCTCGGCAGGCACGGAGAGTTTGTACGAGCGGGCACTGTCTATCCGCAAGCTTCTGATGACATCACCACGCCCTACTCTTGTCATTATGAGATACCTTTTTGCATTCCTCAACCAGTGAGTGATACACACACACACACACACATTTACTCCTAAAAATACACAAATACACACACTTTTATCTGCTTTGTCACACACATGCACACAGTCATCACTGTTGACAGAGAAAATGTTTTTTGAGTGTAGCTAAACTAAGTACCAGGTTTCACACCGGAAATTAAATCCACTGCCTGCACTGTGCCGAGAGAGATGGAAAGAGGGAGGGAGAGAGAGAGAGAGCGAGAGAGAGAGAGGCAGGCCATATGAAAGACAGAAGGAGGGAGAGTGGGCGCGTGTGTGAAAGGATGGGTAGAAGTGAAAAGAGAAAAGGTGTGATGTGGGGCTGGGTGGTGTTGGGCTGGGTGGCGTGGGGCTGGGTGACGTGGGGCAGGGTGACATGGGGCTGGGTGGCGTGGGGCTGGGTGACGTGGGGCAGGGTGGCGTGGGGCTGGGTGACGTGGGGCTGTGTGATGTCGCTGGCATCTCTTCCTCTGAGACAGAAAAGATCTGTTGGTACCGGAGAACTGCACCCTGAGCCAGTGCTGTGGGAATGTGAAAGCAGCATTTTCATCCAATCTTATTAAAGACTTATAAGCTTTGACTTGACTGTGAAGGTTCGGGTTTCGCTGCACAGCTACCTGTGAGCGACACGGGCTTCCAAACCCCAGACCACTCCAGTAGCGCCATCGTCATCGTTTACTCGTTTCTGGTTTCGCTGGGAGCTCAGAAGTGTGTAGTAAACTGTGCGTTTGTCCACTAGCCTCTCCCAGTACAGCGACGAGAACATGATGGATCCTGGGAACCTGGCTATCTGCTTCGGGCCCACACTCATGCCTACCCCGGACCTGCTGGACCAGGTCTCCTGCCAGACCCATGTCAACGAGATCATCAAGACCATCATCATCCACCACGAGACCATCTTCCCCGACGCCAAGGAGCTCGAGGGTCCTGTCTACGAGAAGTGCATGAGCACCACAGAGTACTGGTGAGTGTGTGTGTGTGTGTGTGGTGATGTGCCTGGTTTCAAGGTGTATGTGTGAGAAACAAAGAAGTTTTGCATATTCAAAGTCCAAGAGACATTTTTGAGCGAATTTGTCTTCTAAATATTTCTGTCCTATTTGTCTTCTTTTGTTTGTATTAGCTGTCAAGTCGAACATAAAAACCCTGCCTGTTTCGTCAGGACTTTGAATCCCTTTTTAAATGTCTTTTGTTTAAATCCGCATTTAATTGGTTACATTTTTAGTTATTGTTTTTTGTACTTCTTGTGAATACATTCATATTGCTACTAGGGCTTCACATCACCCAGCATTGACATGACTCACACAAGTCCCTTCTTTTTCCCTCCATGCCCCCGGCCCTGCCCCTGGCCCCGCCCCTGCCCCTGGCCCTGCCCCCCCAGTGAGAGCCCGTATAGTGAGCCTGGAGTGTTTGAGGAGGGTGAGCAGGATGGTGGCACAGAGACACAGACCAGTGAAGAGGGTAAACCCAAGCACATGCGTCTGCATGCGTGCACTCACACACACTGAAGGTCACACTGTTTTCCCACATGTCTCAGAAGGCGAACCCGTGGAGGCCGTAGCCAAGTTCGACTACGTGGGTCGCTCGGGCCGGGAGCTGTCCTTCAAGAAGGGGGCGTCGCTGCTGCTGTTCCAGAGAGCCTCCGAGGACTGGTGGGAGGGGCAACACAACGGCACCGACGGGCTCATACCACACCAGTACATCACCCTGCAGGAGTGAGTGCATGTCTGACCGCTCTCTCTCTCACACACACACACACACACACACACACACACACGCACACACACACGCGCACACTCTGCAGAGCTGGCCAACACATCTGGTATGTTGACTTCGATGCTGTCGTTGGTTCTATGTCCATGCATTATTGATTATCCTGTTCTCATTGATTTATTCATCAGTTGCTTGAGTGAGTCGTAGCTGATGAGGATGCTAATTATTTGAGTAATTTAGGCATCGGTTGGACTGATCTATTAAGTGGTTAATGGGCCGTCTAGCTGCTGGGTTAACGCTGGACAGACAGACAGATGGAGGTGTGGTGAGACAGCTGAGTTTCCTGTGTGCTGTGGCCTCAGGGAGGAAGCCATGTTGGACACTATGAGTCAGAAGGCAGACGGTGAGGTCAGCAGCACACCGTCAGATGAAGTGAGCACCAGGAGGTCCTTGACCTCCCCCACCGAACCAAGACTGCCAGAAACCTTCATCAGCCGGTGAGTACACACACACACACACACACACTCTATCTCACATGCATGCTCAGGACATTCCTAAATCCACATCAGGGATTGGAGTGGAAGAAAAGAATGTGAACTGTTAGTCATAGGCAATCACACACACACACGTACACACAGACACACACGTGTACACACACACGTACACACACACACACACACACACACACACACACGTACACACAGACACACACGTGTACACACGCACGTACACACAGACAGACACACACACACACACACACACACACACCATACACCACACCATCATCTACATCATCACAATTGTCCTGCAGTTTCCTATGGCATAATTGTCCTGCCTCCAGGGTCCCAGTTGGTCCCCCTTCCTCCATCTTTGTTTTCACTATTTGATCCGTTATCATCATCATCTTTTGTGTATATTTATATTCCAGTCACAGAAAGCGGACTGAGGCTCTCCTGCGCCGTGTTCCCGGTCGCCTCGGCGACAGCCACTGCCACGGTAACGGCCTGGAGCGCAGCTCGCCGCCTGTGACTGTAACGGTGACGGGTCACTTCAGCCCACGGGAGCTGCTCCGGGCGCACACGGGGCCCCAGGACAGCCCCGAGCTACTGCGTCGCCACGGCGTCCATCCCACTGGCCCCGCCCCCATCAGCACCAATGGCACTCTGACCTCCAGCATCAGTCGCCACGAGTCCCTCCGCAGGGAGCGGGAGAGCCCTCCCATCCGCCTGTCTCCGTCTACCCTGCTCTGCAGCGTCCCTGAGCAGCGCACACGCACACTCAACCCACACACCATGGCACAGGTGAGCGACACGCACACTCAGCCCACACACACACACACACACACACGTCAGTGACAGGCACATGCAGAGAGAAATGGAGGCGAGTGACATACGTTCAAAGCAGGAGGGTCCATGTCTGTCCACTGGACACATGATCAGATGCTGGACACACAAATATCTGCAAATGTATGATGGAACACGAATGCTTGACTCTGTGTGTGTGTGTGTGTGTGTGTGTGTGTGTGTGTGTGTGTGTGTGTGTGTGTTCCTCATGCAGGACATCGAGGAGACCATGAGCCTGGCTCTGAACGAGCTCCGTGAGCTAGAGAGACAGAGTGGGAAACCGGCAGCGCCCGACCTGGTGCTGGACACTCTGGAGCAGGTGAAGAGCAGTCCGTCCCTGCCCTCCGGATCCACCCCTTCCACGCTGTCCAGCCCGTCCGACTCCCCCAGCCCCCTGAGCCCCCACAACCCCCTGCCGCCCCTGCCCGGTCCCTCCTCACGCCGCTGTCCCAACGATCCGCCCGCCTCCTTCCTGCCTGCCGCCTCGCCCCGAATGGGCGTGACCCTCCGCCCCCCGGCTCTCCGCCCTAAACCACCCATCCTCCCCAAAGCCAACCCCCCGCCCACACAGCTGCCCCCAGGCCCACCCCAGAACTTCCCCCCCGACAAGTCAGGCACTATGTGAGCCCAGTCCAGTGGGGTCCAACCGGAAGAAACAGGGTCCGAACTGAGCCTGAGGACTGGATTGCAGCTACAGAAGGTTAGACAGGGTGATTCTGTTAATAACGAATACAACCGTATGGCTGATAGCTAGTTTACATGCAAGAGTGGACAGATAGAGTTAGTCTATGATATTATAATCACTTAATGTATTGTCAGGGTGGTGTGTGTGCGTGTGTGCATATCCTCTAAAGTGACTAGGACTTAACTGTGCCTGTGTGTGTAGATACATTTAAGACAAACACATCCAGAGACGGTGGAGAGACTGCTTGAGATTTTGTGTACACGAAGTAGTCACATTCTGTTTTTCAGATGTACGGCTGTGGGAAACGTAGTTTTTTTTCCGAGTCCTCCTTAGGCGCATTGTATTTTCAGTGCTTTTGATTTCGCTAGGCCTTATTACAAACAAATGTGCTCTCCCTGCCTTCAACAGGGCCATTCTTAAGAGTCGCTGCTGCTTTCTTTGACGTTTTTAAGTTGATTACCTTAGTTGTAGGAAGTGACACAGGTGCCTCATGGGAAAAGGGTTGTTCTCATATAGAATGTTCGCTATCTCGATGGTCTGTGTCGTATTAAAGCCACGTTGTGCACCTCGCCACCCAGATAGGGATGGAATGATTTAAAGAACACCGAATGTATTTAAAGGAGCAGTAAGTAGAATTTTCTGTTTAAAAGCCTGTTGTAATAGGCTAGTAGTTGGTGTGTGATTTTATAACATGTAACCAGAGGGACTTGCCTTTTTTTAGAGTGTGGTTGGTTTGAATATGCAGAATTGGTCATATTCAGATGCTGCAACAAGTCTTGTCAATCAGCCAGCTGGAAATGCTACGTAGTGCTCCTGTTAGATGAATGTTCCAGGTTTTCACTCTGATACCACACCAAGCCTTTATCACCTGATAAACCTCCCCCTTTTACCGTGGAAACGCAACCCGAGGCCTGATTGGATACTGCAGGAGGGGCGGAGACCAGACATTCTGAGGGCCCATGTGTACTTAAAGCTTTAATGAGATTTTAAACGGCACTTGCTGTGGAACTGGAACTACCTGTACACCAGGTCCTGGCCAAGGAAAGGACGGAGGACGCGGAAGGCATCGTCAAGACTGGTGTGTCAGAACCTGGGACAGTATGACCTCAGCGATTGGGCCACGCCTTCCCCTCAGGTTGTCATGGTAACGCTTCCATCCTGCCGTTGCTGCTCTGTTAGAGGCGCAGTAGTGATAGTCATTCTGATTTTCAGCCTGTACTTCCAGTGTGTTTGCGAACGTGTGTGTGTGTGTGTGTGTGTGTGTGTGTGTGTGTGTGGATTGTCTGTAGCAGACTCTCTTGGGAACACACTTTAATAGTTCAAGATTAACGGGCTCTCCTGTGTGTGTGTGTGTGTGTGTGTGTGTGTGTGTGATGAAGCGCAGGTTCATGGTGCCTGGTTTGAGGCCCTTGGTGAAGTGGTGAAGAATAAATGAATTATTTATGTCTGCTGCGAGTGCCAATGATCTGAGCATGTGCAGTACTGCATTGTGAACCAAGAGTGAGAACCGTATGCAGATCTGAGTGTGTATGTGTGTGCGTGCGCTTGAGTGTGATGATCTGTATGTGTGGATATGCCTGATGGTGAGAGATTACATCAGCAGACAGATGCGAGCTTGAGGTCGTGTGTCTACCAAACAGCCATGTTTTCACTTTTTATGCACAAAAAACAAAATGATTGTTTCACTTCCCTGATCATTCCTCTTTTTTTTCTACCTGCAATATTTTATACTTATTTATTGATTCTTATTTTAAGTGGGTATAGATGTATTTTCTTTGTAAAGTCTGGTGCTCTCTCGCGTGATTCCGTGTGTGCAAACTCCTGCATTTGCTGCCACTCCAAACTTTCCCTTTCCTGCTCCACTGACACACACACACACACACACACACACAAAAACTCTCTCTCTCTCTCTCCCCCACCCACACGCCGTGTGTGTGTTCACGCGAAAGTGCCTTTCAGAGTGTCTGTTGTGTGGAGGAGCCTGTTGTGCTAAGAATGCGTGCTCCTGTCTGTCCCTGAAGTGTCGTTCTGAGAGTGAAGTGATCTGAATAGAGCTCTTTCCAAACATTTCACCATCAAATGAATCATAAATATGTACATTTAATCCATTGTGAAGTTGCACTTTCATGTATAGGACTGTATTTGGCATGTAGCATTATCATGAACCAGTGCATATTTAAAAAGGTGTCGAAACTGAATGTCTTTGAAATAAAGTTCATATGCCTCACTCTAGTGTCAGGTACCCTTTTTCCACACACCACCCACACACGCCCACACACACCTGCTGCATGCTTGTCCCTGCTGCAAGACACTTGTTTCAACTCATCATCAAATTATCAAGAGCTAAATGCAGAGAACAGAAGTGCACCAGAAGTTCCAAACGTGCATCCTTCCTCCACAGCCCGACACTGTGGAAAACATGCCAGAAGAGAGCTGGGGTCGCTTGTGTGTGTGTGTGTGTGCGTGCGTGCGCACATGAGTGTGCACAGCACTCCGTGTTGAACGTCGACCTCAACATCTTCCAGTCCGCAACTCATTACGTGGTCTTGGATGAAGCCCCCTGATTGGCACATGCAACCCCCTTACCAAAGACTACACAGGCATGTGATATCTCTTCTAACTGCTCTACTGTCGAACATAACGGCGTGCCTTAATTAACATTTAGAGCAAATGTAATGTGGATTTAGAATGCAGCGTGTGATTAGATCGTTGCTAACTAGAGACCATTATACCCTTCCTTCTGGTCCTGACTGAGCATCTACCATATTATTAGAGAAATGCATCACTGCTGATGAAAGATGTATTACAGTAATAAACAAGCATTTCTGTAGTTTTTTTTTTATATATATAATTTTATTAAGACTTTTATTATGATGATCAGATTATCAGATTGGTGGCAGATAGCTGGAGGATGTGAATTTTGTGAAGAATTTGAACATTTTCATACAAGACCAACACAATATTTAAACCCCCATCATGATAAATACGTGTTATGAAAACCCGATTAACCATTGATATTCAGTCCACAACAAACAAATATAGGGAAAACTCTTTCATGTGTGAGATATATACTTTCATTATTATTACAAAAACGTGGGCGGCAATCTAATCTGCGAATTAATCTGCTAATCTGTAAATTCTTTTAACATTTCAATAGAACCTTTTTAGAAAGCGATTTTTAAGGTATTACAGGCATTCCCAACATGATCTCATCACTGTTTTTTACGCACTCTGATCACTCCAGGTGCTGGAGTACAACTCGGTACTCAAACTCGTACTACAGTTTTTTCCATCTGCTAAGACACAATTTTGAAAACTATCACAATTTATCAAAATACCTAACACAATTCACAAAACCACACACCCAAACTGTGGAACACCTCATATATCCTGCAAAATCAAGCACTGCAACCAAAACTACATATAACGTTATAAAAATTAACTTTTGCACCAAACAGCACACACACTTCATCATATACTACATTTTTGTCTGATCAACTACACACTGCTGGGCAGAATGAAAAACACTAATGTCTAGTGAGCTTTGTCATATTACTAAAATAGTTCAAATTGTTGAAAATTCTTCAGATTGTTCACATGCAGAAAAATATTTGTAGATACACACGCACACACACGCACACACACGCTGCTGTTATTTATTTATTTTCACCAAACAAGTCAGTGCAATATCTGCACAACATATATATTTGCATTGGATAGAACAAAAAATGAAAAAGAACATTACAGAAAAAAAGTGTAGAGAAAATTTATAGAAAAAAGATGGAAGAAACAAAATTAGGCAGGATCTTGCCGCACAGCTGGGTCTGGCCACAACGCCTCGTCCACATCACAGGCAATATCTTCCCTTGCCAGACATTGAGGGAAGAAGCGCCTTGAGTGCCTTATCCATCCCTGCATCCCAGAGAAGGTTGCTCTGATTTCATTTGACAGTTGTTGTCTTCTTTGGCCATGAATTCCTCTACCAGCTCTACCTCTACCTCTACCTCTACCTCCAACTGTTCCTCCCCCTCTCATTCTCACCCTCCTTCTTCCTCTCTCTGCAACATCTTCCATTGTTGTTGGAAGATGTTGCAAAATAAGGTGCTCACCTGGGGTCTTTTTATAGTGTTTTACTTCCTGATTGAAGTGCTAACAATTTAGCACTGAGGTGTTTGGCCAAGTGGCTCATGTATTGGCAATTTAGTTCATGTGTTGTCATTTTCAATGGCAGTGTTTTAAAATGGCAAACATGTGACTTTATGTCAGATTGTTGTGTCTTTTGCAGAGAACCGTGTTCAGTGTGTTTTAAAAAGTGCCATTTTAAATTGCAAAATGTGTAAAACAGGAAATGTGTTTAGAGTTTTGGAGACTTGAGAAGAGGTTGTGCTCTCTGTGTGTCAGTTAAATTATTTCTGCTAAGCAGGTCATTTTAGTGTGTTAGCAGCTGGAAAAAACTGTAATGTGTTTGCTTCGTGCTCCGTGAACCCAGACCGCTGGGGTTTCGTGAACAGCGTAAATATGTCCGTCAGATGCTAATTAATGCTAATGAGCGCTCGCGAGTTCCGTGCCGCAATCTTATTGGCTACAAGTGATTTTTGGAATCGCTTCTTTTTGGACCGGCATGGCAGCCATTTTAAATATGGTTTACACACAAATGAAATAGGAGGGAACGTGGCACAAGACCAAGGCCTTACGTTCTTTCTTTGAACGGTTTATTGGGGTTGTAGGACACTTATTTAACTCTGTAATAATTCATCATACACAGGACATCGAAAATGCAAATGTATAAATGGAGTGTTAAGCTCTACAGATGGATACATTAATTAGCAACGCCGACTGATTTCAAGTACTTTTTAATCACATTTCAGTAAAACGGTTAATACGTTCATCCATAGCACTAACAATGTCTGCTTGTAGAATATTTGGTTCATTTCTGTGCAATAGCAGATGCCTACAAATCGCAGTAGACCAGACTATACTACACCATCTGGTGCCAGGTTTTTTTCCTGACTGCAGCTTTCGATTCTTCGGTGTTAAATTTTAAATTAAGCGAGCATGTGAACTTTACAATATTCAACTCTGGACCAGTGGAGCTGGTCAGTGTCCGTTTTGTAAACGTGTACAAACCCCAACAAGTCGTCGTGGTGACCTATATTTGGACAGCCTCGTTTTGACTTCTACGCATCTCTTTAAATGTTAGGCTTTTAAGTATTTGAAGGACTTTTACAATCAGAATACATTTGCCCATTACATATATCCATCTCAAGTCTCTAACTCAAGTCAATGCACTTACAATGTAGCATTATATTCAAGGGTTTAAATAACGTCAAATTTATTTTAGTATATAACTAGTGCACAACGTGTAAAATTAAACAGCTGTTAAAATGTTTTGCACATTGTAAATTTAAAAAGAAGGTGAACTGAAACAGTAGGGCCCCTTGATTAACGGGCCAATCATGTCACACCAACCCTGGAAATACAGCAAAGCAATCTGGTCAAAAAAGGACCAGTTAAAAATAAAAAAAAATAATCTTAAAACTTTCTAGTGCGACCTTTGGTCAGATGATAATTGGTCACAACAGGTGTTGATAAAGGTATGAAACAAAATGATTAGTACAACTACTGACCCTGGGGTGCTCTTTGAGATACGTCTATAAAAAATGTAAATTAAAAAAATTATTTCAGCAGCGTAAGGATTCAAAGACCACCTGTCAGCTCAAGAAAATCAAGAAAAATCCAGGAAAAATCAAGAAAAGGCTTGGGGCTGAAAAGCCTTGTGGGGTTTAGCCCTTGGAACCTGGCTTGAGAGTGCTGAAGGGCTTGGAGTTCCTCAGCGAGGCGCCGACCTCCTGCAGGAACGGCACCACGTTCGAGTCCTTCTCCGACTTCCTGCCGTCGAAGATCACCACCAGCGTGAAGTGGGGTTCGGGCCTCGTCAGGAAGTAGGTGCTCTGCACTTTGTCGTCGTAGAAGTACGTCACCTTGTCGAGCGAGTTGAGCTCAGTGGCGCGGTCGCTCATGATCATGATGACGTTGGGCCAGTGGGTGAGGGGCCTCTCCCCGCCGGGCAATGACACCACGGCGGGGAACTGGTCCACCCCCTTGGGCGCCTCGCGGTACGAGTGCGGGTGATGGTAGCCGTGGCCCTGGAAGCTAGCCAAGCCTCGGTTGTCGAAGACCAGCGAGACGCTGGCGGCGTCGTTCCTGCGGATGAAAGCCGAGACCTTGCCGTAGTAGTCGGGCGTCGTGCGCGCCGTTAACGCCTTCATCTCGGACGGCGGCGCCTGCCGACTCAGGGCCTCGTGGAAGTAGAAGCTAAACTTGGCCAGTAGCGCCCCCTGCAGGCGCTGTAGCCACAGGTAAAGATGTGGTGGCTGCACGGCCTTCTGGGACTGGCCGCCGAACAGGTGCTTGCGGGTCTCGCGCTGGCGCTCGAACACCTGCGCCCAAGCCTGCAGCTTGGTGTGGGCGCCATGCAGGTTGAGCAGCGACGGCAGGAAGTGCCACTCGGAGATCTGCGCCTGGCAGCGCAGCAGCTGCGTCAGGACGTCTACTTCCGCCTGGAAACTGCTCTCCAACCGGCTCAGGATCGGGTGGTGGAACCTGCAGCGTGCCGCCGGGCACAGAAACAAAATGGCCGTCAGGGGCGTCACAAGATGGACACTGGAAAGCACGTGCAACAACGGCGGCTCGGGGAATCCAGCCCACGAATCGGGTATAAAGGGGGGGGAATGAAAAGAAAAAAGGAGGCGGCGAAAACGTAGTCGGCCGGTGTGTGATCGCTGAACCACGGGGGGGGGGGGGGGGGGACACGCGTTTCTGGGCTCATTAGCAGTGGAGACTCCAGCCATGAAGGCTGCGCGCCACTGATTCTGGCTCATTACATCACCTCTGCATTCAGCACCAGCGTGTGATTTTTTTCACCCCTGACTGAACATTAATTGCGTATCTTGGCAGGCGGAGAGAGAACAAGAAGGAGAGAATGAGAGAACATGGAACTGGGAAAGGAGGGAATTGGATGATATAATAGAGAAAGGGAGAATGTTGGTGTGTGTGTATCTATATATTTATATATATATGCTGTGTGTAGAGAGAAAGAAAGAGAGAGAGAGAGCGAGCAGGTTTTTTTCTTGGTCCTTTTCTGCAGGTCAGTGGGGACTTAATCACAAAGTCCACCCTCTCCACATATCAGGGTCATGGTTCTCAAAACCACCTTTGATGCCATTTCAGCCCGCACGGACACTGTGATGCAGCCCACGAGCAGGGTGCCGTCTCCCAGCTCGACGGTGTCTTGATTAATTGATCAGATAAGACTGCAGAGATTTAGCCAGCCCTGCCTCCTTCTCCCCATCCTTTTCTCCTTTACTCATGACCTGACATCTTTCCTTTCCATCTCTCTCTATCAGTCTTCCTTGCCTTCCCCTCCCCCACTCACACCCCATTGCTCCAGCTGCCTCTTCCTCTGGCTCTGTTCAGCACTGCCGAGTTCACCTTGACCAGGCAGCAGGAGAGCGCGAGGGTGCACAAGTCGTTTGTCAGGTACTGAACTCACACAGCTGCACTGCAATAGTCGCCTTAGCTTCACACACAGCTCTCTCTCCCCCAACAGTCCTGCTACACTTACAGCCTTGCACTGGTACCTTTGTGGTTCTACGTTATTTCTCTGTGGCTTAGCACATGATGATTTTTTATTGCATTAATGACCTCTAACAGGTGGCGAAATGAACAGCGGATGGATGCTCTGACATCACAGCAGTGAACAGCGCTGAAATTGAATTGAAATGATGTGTTACGTCCTTTTAATAATCATTTGAAGCTTGAGTGGGGAGTGGGGACCCAGAGAGGAAGCAGACTTGGCCAAATCTGAGGCAGGCCCACGCAGCGACCCTGAGTGGGGCAAGAGGGGCGGAAGTGCCCCTTTGGAAGAAAACAAGTGCTGCCAAGGAAAACACTGGCTGTATGCCTGTCTACCCCCCCCCCCACTATCCCTTTCAGACAGATGCACGCATACATACGTGTGTATACACAATTATATTCCTCTAAGGTCACATGACTTCAGCCATTTGAATACGACCCAGTGCCAGAACCACACAACCCTGTTCTTCTAGTCCGAGGGGAAGCAAGGCAGCAAATGGAAGATGAGTTAAGAATGTTTTGCTCACCGCAGTCATGAACACTTTGTGCAATATTTACAGTACAAACTGTTCTTCTGTTCTAGAGCTAATTTGCAAGGTGTTATTACCTCTCAATTAATATAATAACCCCCCCCCCCAATCAATCCTCTCAGATCACACCTACCATAGAGGAGCTACACTACAACTCCAAACACCCAGCCCTTCCTAACCTCCCCCTTCCCTGCACTCACCTGGCACTGTATTTCTGCAGGATGCTCTCCAACGCGCTCACCAGCTCCTCAGAGTTCACAGTTTTCTGGCTGCCAAGAGCGTGCATCTTCTCGTACAGGTCAGCGATCTCCACCCTGGCCTGCGTGAAGTGGCACAGCTGCTCAGACAAATGGGAGAGCAGCTCCTCCAGGTAAGGGATGGAGCCTCCGGGGGGGTGGCGGCCCATGGAAACCACTTTCTTCAGTTCGTTGTGGAGGGATGTGTAAACGGTCCTGATCGAATCCTTCCTGCTGAAGAATGACTGGCCACCTGCACGCCAAGAGAACGGGATACAAGCGCAATTGAATAGGTGACATCTCCGCAGATGTGGTTACGGTGCCTCTTAAGTTTGGGTCTCTGGCGCCATCCACTGTACAAAATAACTACATGGAAGCATTTTATCACCGTCGACTGTAACCACATAGTAACGTGCATTCGGCTTTACCCAGTTTCTGTCCTAGAAAGGTCATGTTGTGGTAGGCTTTCTCCGCAGCCGCCAGGTGGGCGAGGGCGGCCAGCAACGCCGCCCAGATGGCCCCGGCACTTTTACTGCCGTCCTTCTCTTTCTCCACGTAGTCCTTCGCCCTGTCGAAGGAGAACATCCCGAGCTGGGTGAAGAAACTCTCGAGGATGGCCCGCTCTTTGGGTACGGGCCGCAGCTCCTCGTCGCGAAAAGCTTCGGTCATGGCGACTAAAGGTGTTGCTTTAGCCTGCAAAGCGTAGTCAGGAGAGCCGCGGTTTCGCTCAGTCTAGCCCGCAGGGTGGACATTCATGTATCTGACACAAGCGGATGTAGCCAACTCGTGTGCTAACTACATTCAGCGAGCCAACTAAATACCTCTTTGCATCACAACTGTTGGGAATGTAAACTACTTAATGTGCAACTGCTCGAAAAGACCATTTTGAAGAAGGGAAAAACTCTAGCGAGCTAATCTAAACCCAAAGCTTACAAGCGCACTGCTACCATGACACTTCTCAGTGACAACACTACGGCGAGAGACGAGGGGAAAAAAACCCATTCACACCACAAAGCGGTGTGAACCAATTTACAAACAATAATGTCCTCACGCCTCCGGCTTAACGTTGCTCTGTCGATTAATTGTGATATCAGAATATGACGAGATTCACGTAATATGCTTATGTTGTGACAAAGTTAACCTCATACGTTTGTGTAAAACAAGTTACTGACAACCATCTTCTCTGTTGGCAATCCAGCAGAATTAGTTGAAGCAGCCGTTAATTATGTCAACAGCTACCCCTGAACTGCAAATACGCCCACACCTAAATACCCCCCCCTCAACTACAACTACACCAATAATTGAATATCCCCACACAGATTTTGCCCACTTCAGGATTTTATTTTACAGTTAAACAGCCTGCAACATAATGTAACAGATTTTAACACGTCGTCAATAATAAAACGTGTTAATTACCCAAATTATAACCCCCAGCTAAATAACTCATCAGACTCACATTTTAATTTAACTCCACTCTATTCTATCCCTTCACTCATCACTCCATCCTTCCATAGCAATTCATTGTTTTGATCCAAATTAAAAATTGCTGTAGGGCTATTGATTTAATTACTACACCTAGTCACTAAACTGAACTTCATACTCATGTCTCTTCATACACCTCTTCTATCCTTTTATTCATCCCTCCATCCTCCCACATGAACCCACTCATTTTATAACACCCTGAACTGTGAAGATAGAGCAATTTTGATGCACTGACTGAGTTCTGCAAAGAGTTGTCAATTTGTACTTTATACTAATGATCTTTTATATTGTTATCAACGTTAAAACATCTCATTTGTATTCGCCTTGGCCGCTTTGTCAAACCAATATTAAAGTTCGTTCTCGAAATTTGCCTTTTTGGTTTCGAATTTTAATTTCGAATCAGCTGCCGTAAATCGTTTGTGTTTACATGGCTTCGCGACAATGAGCCACTGCTTGCCGGCAAATGGGGTCGGTCTGTAAAACTATCACGGCGTATGTGTGCAGCTAGTTAGCTTAGCTAGCTAAGTTGCTTGCCATTTGCCAAAAAAGTCGTGATCACTCTGTATCTAGCTTGCCATTCGTCAAAAACGTTGCGTTCACTCAACTGTTCTGGGCTCAATGGATCCCAACCGAATTATACAAGCTCTGAAAGGGACCATAGACCCGAACCTTAGGATAGCGGCTGAGAATGAACTCAACCAGGTCGGTCTGCTCTCGGGTGGCTCAACTTTTTTATTTTCTTCTTATTTTCTTCTTCTTGCTCAGTAGTCTGATCGGCCTCCTACTTAAACGACCACAGAAGCACTCTTGAGTTCGGTACTAATGTCCAAACGCAGAACTTTGAACGTTGTTTTGGTTTTAGTGCTTCAGCTGCAACCATTGCGTCTCCTCTCAATAGAGATAGCTTAGCTTGGCTCGGCTAAATGTGTCTCTAAATGTGATGGACGTCTCGCTAAACTGTTTACTTTCACTTAAGCCCGTTCAGCGAACAACGAGATGCGCTTCAGTGTGAAATTTGTGTTTATTGGAACACACTATTTTATGCACTCTTTAATGAGATTAGTGGCCAACATGTAGCTAGCCTAGCATTGGTCAGTACTGTTACTGAACAATGTTGTGAATGATATGAGTAGCAAACAGTCGTATTACCATTTAAAGTCATATAACCCCTGTTTTGACGAACCACTGGACGTGATTTCGGTGTCATTTAAGTGTTCCTGTTAGCAATAAGTCTTCCATG
>JAGXOD010000135.1:3275000-3462500 GCA_020368025.1 Brachyhypopomus occidentalis
GCCAGGGTAGGTAGGGGCATGATGGACTGCTAGTTCTCTTTTGGTTGCGTGCAGGTCTTGACGCCAACAGCGTGAGACGTGCAGCATGCAGGGCTCCGTTGTGTTTATGAATAGCGCTGCTGTGTGTTGTGTTGTGTGCTAACGGCGGCGCTGCCGTGTGTTGTGTTGTGTGCTACTTGCGGCGCTGCCGTGTGTTGTGTTGTGTGCTGCGGCGCTGCCGTGTGTTGTGTTTGTGTGCTGTTAACGGCGGCGCTGCCGTGTGTTGTGTTGTGTGCTAACGGCGGTGCCGTGTGTTGTGTTGTGTGCTAAAGCGGCGCTGCCGTGTGTTGTGTTGTGCTAACAGCGGCGCTGCCGTGTGTTGTGTTGCTAACGGCGGCGCTGCGTGTGTTGTGTGTTCTTGGCGGCGCTGCCGTGTGTTGTGTTGTGTGCTAACAGCGGCGCTGCCGTGTGTGTGCTAACGGCGGCGCTGCCGTGTGTTGTGTTGTGTGCTAACGGCGGCGCTGCCGTGTGTTGTGTTGTGTGCTAACGGCGGCGCTGCCGTGTGTTGTGTTGTGTGCTAACGGCGGCGCTGCCGTGTGTTGTGTTGTGTGCTAACGGCGGCGCTGCCGTGTGTTGTGTTGTGTTGCCGTGTGTTGTGTTGTGTGCTAACGGCGGCGCTGCCGTGTGTTGTGTTGTGTGCTAACGGCGGCGCTGCCGTGTGTTGTGTGCAGTCCTGCTGGGTTCTGCACTGTTTCAGCACTCTGAAGTTCCACAACGAGCTGGTGCTGCGGAACGCCGTGGAGCTGGTCAAGCAAGACCTGATCGCCGACCAGCAGATGCCCGTCAAGGTGGAGGCCGCAATCGCCCTGCAGACGCTGGTCAGCAACCAGGAGCAAGGTGAGGCGTGCACGCAGACACGCACGCACGCAGACACACACGCACGCAGACCCACACGCAGACGTACAAAGTTTAAAAAGGGCCTCACGTTTCTGGTCCTCGTTGACGTTTAGCCCCTGAACACAAGTGACTCACCACTGGAATGCAGTTTGATTTGTTCATAGGTAGCCATGCAAACAACTGGTTTTAAAAAGCTTCCATTGTGTGTGTGTGTGTGTGTAGCCAAGGTCTACGTCAGGCCCTTTATCAGGCCCGTGATGCATGAGTTGCTGCACGTAATCAAAGAGACTGAGAATGATGACCTCACGAGCGTCATCCAGAAGATGATCTGTGAATACAACCAGGAAGTGGCCGTGATAGCAGTGGACATGACCCAGAACCTGGTACTGTCTGTCACCCTGCACATAACACACTTTCTACCGCGGTTCCCTAACCTGCATTCTCTCACTTTTGTGAAGTTATGCCAAGTGTTGACTAAAGGCTTGACATACAGTAGACAACAAAATGGTTGCCAGTGGTGTGTAGGTTTACTCCCGCTGTGCTGTAGTACTATGTATTTAGCTGCTGTTGTGTCCTGTATCCTCTGTGTAGGCGGAGATCTTCAGTAAAGTCCTGCAGAGTGAGGAGTATGAGGAGAGTGAAGACAAGACTGTAATGGCACTGGGAATCCTCAGCACCATCGACACCATCCTCACCGTCATGGAGGACCATAAAGAGGTTCGTACGTGTGTGCAGATACACACTGGTGCACATACACACACATCCTGGCACCAGTGAATCCAAGCTGAGCTGCAGTGCTTCTGTTGGGTCTCTGCTCACGTGCGGCCCCTCTATGTCGCCCCCTTGTGTCATAGATCAGCCCACAGCTGGAAGGGATCTGCCTGCAGGTGATTGGCCTGGTTCTGCAGAAGCCCATCATAGGTATGGCAGGTGTGTCTGTGGAGTCGAACTTGTAATAAGTGTAATAATAGATTTTGCCACAAGGTGGTGCTCCTGCGCATGGAATCTGCATGCAGAAATTGCGCCACATGTTTAGGTATGAGCGATGGATGTGGAGTGCGGATGTAGACACTGTAATGGGAGAATTGCTCTTCTGTTTGCATATTTAGGGCCACAAGTGCCTATTTTACCATCTCCTCTTTTCTCTTTTGTTAATCTGCCTGTGAGTCCCCCGGTGTGGAGGCTGGTAGTCATTCATAGTTGTGGCTATAGCCTGTAGGTAAGATGTTCTGCACACCCCTTGTATCTAAGCAAACGAGGACACCAGGCATGACGTCGGGAAGCAGAACATTCTCCACCTGATGGTCCAGCAAGGTGTAGCGCTGACATCATCGGATAATGTCACCAGAGATGGAGCAGACCATACGTGCTAAATTTTGTCATGAGTAATTACGTAATTAGATGTAGTTAGTATAAATGTTGTATGTAGTGGATGTAGGGGGGGGTGGCTCTCTCTTGCAGACACTGTCGCAACGGAGATCTCTGGATCGATCCATATACGAATATTTCTCTTCTATTAAACTTTATTTTGCTTTACTATCTTACCCATGACTGTTGTTGCTCACCACTAAGGTTCAAATTTCAACGACAACACTGTGTGTGTGTGTGTGTGTGTGTGTGTGTGTGTCTCTGTCAGAGTTCTACGAAGAGATTCTGTCGCTGGCGTTCGGTCTCACGTGCCAGACCATCTCTCCTCAGATGTGGCAGCTGCTCGGGGTGTTGTACGACGTCTTCCAGCACGACTGCTTCGACTACTTCACAGGTTTGACGACCTCACCCCTCAGCACCCCAGCTGGAAAACAAAGACTACAGAGCACAATTCATGAAACTGCTTTGCTTTCCTGTGTCCCTGCAGATATGATGCCCCTTTTGCACAACTATGTAACTGTAGACACAGACACACTGCTCTCCAGTCCCAAGCATTTGGAGGTCATCTACACCATGTGTAAGAAGGTGAGGTCATTTGGAGGTCATCTACACCATGTGATCCCCCCCCAGGTCCTTTACCCTCTGACCCCCAGGTCCTTTACCCTCTGACCCCCCAGGTCCTAACGAGCGATGCGGGGGAGGATGCAGAGTGCCATGCTGCCAAGCTGCTTGAGGTCATCATCCTGCAGTGCCGTGGGCGGGGCATCGACCAGGTGAGCTGGACGCCATCGTTGGGTGGTGTGCCACGCTGATCTGGGATCAGCAACACAAACCCTCTGTTCAGTGGTTACCAGTCATCTCCATAGCCAGTCAGAGCAAATAGTTAAGCACATAGTTGCTGTTCATGTTTAAGGAATTTATTCTCCACTGCTTTGTAAGACTGTGACCAGTGTGTGTGTGTGTGTGTGTGTGTGTGTGTGTGTGTGCCCCGCAGTGCATCCCCCTGTTCGTGGAGGCCGTTCTGGAGCGTCTGACGCGGGGCGTGAAGTCCACGGAGTTGCGCATCATGTGTCTGCAGGTGGCCATCGCCGCCCTCTACTACAGCCCCGCCTTGCTCATGCACACGCTGGAGAGCATGCGCTTCCCACACTGCACCGAGCCCATCACCGCCCAGTTCATCAACCAGTGGATGAGCGACACCGAATTCTTCCTCGGGTACGCCTTCATTCAGCGCGGGTCAGGGCTGACCCAACGTCATTTAAACCCCACCCACAAATGCTAAAATGGCTAACTATGATCATAAAACTAGTGGCGGCCTCTTAGTGTGACGTCGGGGCGTAACGGTAACTGCATCGCTGCTGTGTGCGTTTACGTCCTGGCATAACGTGTCCTCGTTTGCAGCCTGCACGACCGTAAGATGTGCATCATCGGGCTGAGTCTTCTGATGGAGCTGTCCATCAGGCCCGTGGTGCTGGAGCAGGTGGCCGCTCAGATCATCCCCTCCATCCTGCTGCTCTTCCTGGGCCTTAAGCACATCTACTCCTCACGGGTGCTCGCCAAGCCCGAACAGCTGTCCAGGACGCAGGGCGCCGACGAGGACGAGAACGGTGAGCGTGGAGTGTATTTAGAAAACAACTACAGGATACCAACTATTTTGAACGCAGTGATCGTTATTTGTAGAAGTCCCAGGCTTTTTATTATGGTTGTCATGGTTAATTTCATTATTACTGAGCACGGATAGAGAGCACAGAAAATGCCAGTGTGAGCTTCATGTCCTTCTCTTCCTCCAGACGTAGCTGTAGGTGGATGCTATGTGGGTGGGGGTTGGCTCAGGTTTACACCACCACCAAGACCTGAGGCACAGGTCGCTGTCTGACTGAAATAAACTGGAATGAATTACACTGTATTTGCCAGCGGTCGCCTGTAGCTCTGGAGTGTTCTTGTGTGCAGTCGAGTGTACACGCGTGCTTTTCCGATCGCCCAAAAGGGTTTTTAAACTGCTGTTGCAGTGTTTACCAGATGCTTCCTTCTGGATTCGGCCTTGCTGAGTTGGTATCCTGCATGTCCAATAAGCATAATAGTGTGAATACTGCAACTAATTCTCACTTTGATTTGAATCACTAAATACACGGGACAGCAGTACAGCTGTAATGACGCATTTTCTGTTTAGGGAGGCAGGGCCTAAAAAAAGAGTATTTACCTGAGGAGTAGAATTAATCGTAATGTTTAACTCTTAAGAAGAGATTCCGAGCGATGAGGATGAGGTTGGAGACAACGGTGCCGGTGTGCAGTCCGCGAGTGCTCCCAGCGGAAACGACGACGAAGACGAGGATGACGACGACGATTACTGGGACGAGGAAGGACTGGAGGGCACCGCACTGGAGGAGTACAGCACGCCGCTGGACTACGACAACGGAGAAGACGAGTATCAGTTCTTCTCCGCCTCCCTGCTTCGTATGTAGCACCACACTTCACCTTCAGCTCACGACTGTTCGCACGTGTGTCGACCCGCCCGTCGCTAACGTCCTGGGGCGGCGTGTGGCATTGCAGGCGTGCAGAACGGCGACGTGAGCTGGTACCAGTCGCTGACGCAGTCTCTCAGCGACGACCAGAAGAAGCAGCTGCAGGAGATCTACAGCCTGGCTCAGCAGAGGAGGGGCGTCGCAGGCAAGAGTCTGTGGTGAGAACCCCGCAGGTGTCCTGCTGACGGGACGCACGAGCCCGCACGCTACCGCCGCTAATGACTGGGACTTGGCGGAGGGTCGATTAGCATGACGGCTACGCTCCGCGCCGACTTGCTTTTAAATGTAGTCGTTCCATTGGTGGGGGCTTATGATTATAGTGTGTTTTCATAGGACCTAGCGGAGCGTTCTGTAATGGCGCACAGTTTTACATAATGGGTACGACTCCGTGTCTGAGAGGCTGTTTAGTGGATATAGGTGTAGCAGAGCTTACATAAGTGATGAGTGTTTTTTGCTGAGTATGGTTTGAGTTCGAAGGTCTACGCTGTCGTGGTTGATCGTTCTCTTCTCTCCTTTGAAGAGGGGACTCTTCTGTCGTGCACTGGAGGTGCTGAAGAGGAGGATGGATTGTGGGTTTGGATCTGCAACGGTTTCAACCCGGGGAGCTGCTCCCGACTTCACACAGAGACGCCGGACCAAGCAGCCCCCGCGGAGAGCCGCTTCAGACAGGACAGGGGGGGGAGGCAGGACCCTGCAGCAAGACTGAGGGCCACCAAACACTTGGACAACAGGACAGAGAGGCAAACGATGGTGCTCTGTGTCGGACACAGCCTAACTCTCTCGTGTGTGTGTGTGCGTGCGTGCGTGCGTGCGTGTGTGTGCGCACGCAGAACTAACTAAACTGTTTCCACATAGTTTGCTGGCCCACCTCACCTACCTATTGCTGGAAGACTCGAACAGTCTTGGTTCAGTGTGTTCAGAGGCCTGTGATGCCCGGGTATGGGAGGTCAGATAGACACGCACCAACTGGCAGGCACAGAGACAGACATATTGACAGACAGACAGGCGCAGACAGACGTGCCAGTGGGGTTGAATGTGTTGGTCTGAGCCTTCAGTGTTTTGCTGTGTAGCTTTTGATCTCTGCAGTGGGAGAACTGTGCTATATATTTGTTACATGTTTGTATGTTTGATTTTGGTTTTGTAATAGTACATTTTGAGCATTAACTTAAATTATTATAAAAGTTAGTCTAACACGACTTTTCGTCTGTGTCGTCTGAATGGGATTTGTGAATTTGAAGGTATATGTAATACTGTGTCTAGACTCTTTTAAGAATACACCACAGTTATATAAAGGATTTTCTTTATAAATATGCAACTGTGCTCTATCCTGATTGGCAGCAGAAATCAATCATTTGTTCTTGCTATGTTTAATGTTTGTATATCTCTAGTACACTTACACATTTATCCAACTATAATAACTGAATCAAAATGAGTTCATTTAAGACATACAGAAGTTTTATGTGGCTTCGTTATGCGTTGATTTACAAGCTTATTTGCAGTATAAGTAATGTATAGTACTCAAGTTCTGGACTAGAATTTCTTTTGTAACTGACTCGCTTACCTATGTCTTAAAACAGCAATAATTCATTTGTTCCTGTGATTCTTCACATTATGAAACAAATATACTGACACCTAGGTTCCTGGATGTTTCAGAGGTTCCACTCAAATTCTGTTTTGAACATTGCTGCCTCTGAATGGGGGAGCTTCTCTGTAGAGCAAAAATGGTTCATTTGAGAAATTTGTTACTTTGAAGTGATAAAAATAACTTGCTACTCCTTTTAGACTACTTGAACTTGAGTTTATGAATAGACTCAGACTGGAATTTTAAATACTCTCATGTGTAACCTGCAGTACACAATATATTTTTTTAATATACTTTATATTTTTTTATAAATATATTATCAATTAATGTTATGTCTTGCAAATTTTGCAAATTTTTATATTTTGATTATTGGAAGCACTAACGCTCGAGGTTCAAAAGCTTTCATAGTGTAATTGACGATTTTGTTTATTTATTTATTTTTTAAAAACGCAACTATTTTATGTCCCATGAATGTTTATTGCTTTACCGCATCGTAGGTCATATGGTTATAGAGCCTTTCAGTTATATTTGCCAGGCGTTGGAAGAAGGTTCATATTGAAACCATCGCAATATCGTGGATTACTGTGCGTCTTTTTTATTCTATTTTTATTTTCTGTCTCGGCGATGCTGAGAAATCTCTCTCTCCCTCTCTCTCTCTCTAGTCGCTGACACTGCGTTGCGCGCATGCGCGAGGAGGCGGTTTCTTGCTTTTTCTGTTCTGACATTGCTCTCTTACTCAGTATTCACGCATCTCGAGCGTTTTCGAGTACGGTGCGGCTGCGAATCGCACAAAAATGGCCAAGGATGCGTTTCCACTGTTTGACCGACGCAAGCACTGTGTGAGGAGGGGACCGACATGACATCCATCAGCAAGTCGACGAAAGCGGCTCCGCTGCGCTTCCCGGCTGCGTTCAGGCCGGGCTGCAGTTTGCTCTGCTGCGCCGCGCTGGTGGCGGTATGCGCGCTCTGCTACAGCAACTCTCTGTGGGGAGAGTTCGTGCACGATGATGTGTGGGCTATTATCAACAACCCCGATGTCAGACCAGGTTCGAGCCTGCGAAACATCTTCACCAACGACTTTTGGGGCAAGAAGATGGCCGATAATACGAGCCATAAATCTTACCGTCCACTCTGCGTTCTCACCTTTAAGTAAGTTTGTCTTCGCTCTCCCGCCCACTTCTCTCTCTCCGCCCGTTCACGTTTCTGCGAGTAAAGCGAGCGCACGGGGAATATTTGAATACATTTGCGCATCTGGTTAAAAAGTGTCTTGTTGAGTGCGCTAGACGACCTGCCGAAACCTTTTGCAATTGAGCTTCTTTCCCCGTTTTAAATAAATTCTTTTACGCCGTGGTACTTCATTTTCTATCAAATGTTTTAGTGTGTCACAGACCGTGCGATCTGCAGCGTTGTTACAACGTAGTGAACCGTACAAAGTTAAGTTGGAGTCAATGTGTCTAAACTAGAAACGTTTTTCCCCCCACGCCCAAGTGTTTCCAGTCGAATAAAGATCGTAGACGTGTTGCCGTGAGAAAAAAAAGATTAAACTCAAAACGTTAGTACAGATATCAGATTATACGACTTGGATTTGTAGAGCGGAGGACGAACTGTGGTAAAACACTTGTTGCGCAGCAGTGGAAGGGGGGGGCCGTTATAAGTTTTGTTTAGTGGCTGTTGTAACATATGTGGTATGGTTCCATTTCTACGGGTCCTGGAAGGTCACGGCTACACGCACGTCTCTGCTACACGTGCTGTTCCCCTTGACATGCGGGCATGTATAGCCAAGTCAGCCGTAGTGGATCAGGGAACTTGGCCGCTCCGGGCGACTCTGAGCGAAGGGCGTTTCTCCGTGTTATATGACGCAACAACGGCTCTGTTCCGCCGAAACACACTCTTGGCTTCTTTTCGTGTGTGTGTGTGTGTGTGTGTGTGTGTGTGTCTCGCTCGCGCGCTCGAGGAAGAGATTGAGATTGTCGGTGCCTTTAAAGAATCGCAGTTAATGCCTTCCAGCGGAAATAAACCTGGCTTAATTTGATCAATTACAAAACACCATGAAGTCTAATTATTCCCACCACTAATATGAGAGTATTCTTGATTTATCTTGTTACATTTATGAAACCTATCACAGCTTTATAAAATGTTGTTTATTATTGCAGCAGTGACCTTTGTAAGATTATTGTGCTAAACGCAGCATGCAGTTCAGGACCGTGTAGCCTCAGATTGAAGGATTCTTGCCATCGCGTTCTTCCTTCGCCCATAAAAGGTCCAGACATTCCCGTTACGTTCTCTGTGAGAACACCCCGTCCGCTCGAGCGGTCCTGAGGCTAGTGGTGGGCACTGGATGACACGTGACCGGTGTTCATGCGCTCATCTTTGTCAACACGATGCAGCCTCATCCTTCAACGCGTGTGGTGTGGAAATATCACCTGTCCACTCTCGTGTCATCACGTTTTTGTAGGCCTGCGTGGTATTTTTAGAAATGCATGGCTTCCTGACATAGCCTGGTCCATGGGGATTATTGCATACTGCGAAATCTCGTTTGGTCAATGTACCTGCTTGTGTTGCCTGTTCGGCTGGATTACAGGAGGCATGTAAACCAACAATCTGACCAGGGACTCGTGTTGTGTGTGAGAGACTATTATGATCACTACATTTTAGAACCAAGGAAGAAGTGTGTTCAGTGAAGGACTAGGTCTCCTCCACTTATAGCTGCTTCTCCATCCTACTGACAGGCCTCCGCCCTGAAGCGCACCAGCTAATGGTCTGCATTTAGTAATGAGAGAAAAGAAGAAACATGGATCAGTAGCCAATGGGGCCTTTGTACATTACAGCAAATTATGAAGGGGTGTGTGTGTGCGCGTGTGTGTGTGCATTCACTTATGTTTTTGTGAGCGATAAGCGATAGGCCTTGTAGCTTTGTGTGTGTGTAGAAAGCTTATTTGTGTGTCTCAGATCCTCTGCCTGGCTTGGCTTGAGTCTTTCATCTGGGCTTTGAGGCTGACAGCTTTTCGGAAGCTTCCTCTGGTATTCCTCTGCTGAGGAGAACAGATCTGGGCTAAGCCCCGGTCTCCAGCCTGGAAGCAAAGCTCTAAACGGAGGTTGCTTCATTGCTGCTCCCAGCTGACCTGTTGAGCCATGTTCTCCCACCACGTTGTCCTGTCGTCCTGCGGGGGGTTGTCTGCCCAGCGCTCCTGTCTCACTCACGGGCCTTGGCTGCTTCCATGTATATAGGTTGGCGTCAGACACACAGTTGTTGCCCCGTCTGTGGTGCCCAGCGCACTACTGTCATTTGTTCATTTGCTGTGTCTCTCTCTCTCTCTCTCTCTCTCTCTATTTCCTTCCCCACTTTTTCTCTTGCAGTCTTTCTCTCTCTTGGTCCCAGTCGCTCTGTCTCTCTCTCATGCTCTGTCTGTCTCTCTCTTTGCCCCTGGAGGAAATGTGAAGCCGGCACAGCACTAAATGTCCAGTGACAGGTTCGCTCCCTCTCTCCCTCTCTCTCTCTCTCTCTCTCCCCCTCTCTCATGCAGTGAAGGCATTAGGTAGTAGGTTTAGAACTAAGTATGCCTTCAAGTGTTCCAGGCAGTCATTCAGTTATGGCTCTGGGAAGTGCTGCTTTTAGTTCTTAAAGTCTGAAATCAGTCATTAGGTACATTTCATTTCCTCTGCACTGAACACACACACACACACGTGCACACAGAGAGCAGTCGCTCAGCCTGTTTGCCGTGGTGACCCACTGGACCTTATGCAGTCGTTGGCTAATTGCTTGTAACCCTCTGTCCTGCTCCTGGCTGTCTCTACCGCCGTCTCGCCTGTCGCACTCTCGCTCGGTCACTCTGATTGGCCGAGGTGTCCCAGGGCGTTTCCATGGTGAGCTTATGGTAACGTCTGCTACTGTTTGCGAGATCGTTTATCAGTCACTGTCCTTTCTTGTGTACCTGCTCTTCCATGTTCTGAATAACTTCAGTTTGCTATCTTTCAGTTTTGACAGTTTAGAATCATCCTGACTGCAGTGACTCACACAAGCCCCACCCCCCCCTCTCTCTCCCTCCCTCCCTCCCCTCCCTCTCTCCCTCTCTCTTTGCAGACTCAACATTCTGCTGGGTGGCATGACACCGTTCTACTTCCACGTGGTGAACGTGTGTCTGCACTGCACGGTCACGTGCCTCCTCATGCACACGTGTGAGCTGTGCGTGTTCCGGAGCACACGCCCGGCCTTCCTCACCGCGCTCCTCTTCGCTGTCCACCCCATCCACACGGAGGCGGTGAGTTTTCCTGCACTCCCCTGGCTACCACGGCGATACTCCCTGGGTCTGCCTTCATCTGAGCGTTGGGACTGGTTTAGGCTGGTTTAGGCTGGTTGGGTCTGGTTTAGGCTGGTTGAGGCTAGTTTAGGCTGGTTGGGGCTGGTTTAGGCTGGTCTCTGCTGCACAGCCAAAGCCGAAAAGCTGCATATCTTTTCTTCGGTGCTGCGGTTCAATAAATTATTGTACTGATTTCTGATCATCAGGTTTTTGTGATGGAGATGGCTTTGTTTTTCTCAGAAGAAGCAGCCTCCTACCCACACTGTGTGTGTGTGTGTGTGTGTGTGTGTGTGTGTGTGTGTGTGTGTGTGTGTGTGGACGCATGGGTGTGTCAGGGCAGAAGGTGTTGGAATGAGGCCATGTCTCGTGAGACAAACTGATCAGTTCCAAGTAAACACCTTACGTCATGAAATGGCATGAAACATCAGCACATGACAACTGCAACTTATTTCCTTTTACATCAGTGAGATCCTCACACACGTCCTGCACACAACCAACACACAACCAACACACAACCAACACACAACCAACACACAAGCAGATGCCAGAACCAGAGTCTCTATCTGCCTGCCCTCAATTTTCCTCAAGGGTTTTTCAGCTGCTCTGCAGAGGCTTGTTTGGGTGTTCACACACACACACCAATGTCGACAACAGTATAATTCCTCAAGTGCTTGATGTACAGTGTAAAAGCTCTTGGTAAACATGACACAAGCCATAAAACATGGTGTCAGATTACATTAGATGAGTTCAAGACAGAAGAAAAGTGCTTTTCCCTGTGTGGTCAACTATTGTCCCAGCCCCGCCTCTTGCTCCGCCTCCTGCCCCAGCCCCGCCTCTTGACCAAGCCCCTGCCCCCGCTCCTTGTTTTATAGAGCCCTCTCCCCCTTAGGAGACATACAGTCAGAGTGGGAGCCGCTAGCCGGACGTTGGCTGCAGTTGCTAGGGGAGCAAGGGCATCACTTTACACTCACGTGGGGTTCCTGAGTCGTCCTGAAAAGGCCCCATGGACTGGGTCCAACACACACACACATACACGGGAGAACGCGCTAGCCTCAGCACGAACCCTGTTGGCCATCTGTCCTGCTTCCTGCCCGGTCGTTCCCACCTCTGGCGCCGGCAGTGTGTGCTGCGCTGGCCGCTCGCGATGACGTCGTGGCAGAGGAATTCTGACCCGCTCAATGGCTCTCACATTCAGAGAGGGGGAGGGGGGGGGGGGGGGGGGGAGGAGTGAGTGAAGAGAACATGACCATACTGCCTCTGTAAGTTCATGTTTAGTGTGAGTATGTATGTGTTTCTGTGAGGGTGTGAGTATACAGGCCCGTAGGTCCCCTCTGTCCTCACTGTAGGTCTCCTCTGTCCTCACCGTAGGTCCCCTCTGTCCTCACGGCAGGCAGGGTTGGGCTGAGCCCCAAAGATTTCCTGCAGAATCCAAAGAATTCCTGCAGAATTATGTAATTGTCTGAAATGAGAATTGCTGTTGAAAAGCTCAAGTGTTTCAGATCGCCACATAATCTCTCTCTCACACACACACACACACACACACACACACACACACAGTGTCTGGAAGTGGGCGTGTCTGTGTCTGGGGTCCAGCGAGGGACGTCCTCGTTCGATACACAGCGTGTCCACGGTTTCCCTCCACCGCTCCTAGAGCACGGACCACTCCGCCTCCATGGCAACAGTACGGAGGCGGTGTCCGCTGGCTGTGTGTCCACAGAGGCTGTCCTGCATCGGGACGTCCTGCCCCGTTTTAACCCGGGACGTCCTGATTTATCCCCTCCAAGAAAAATCGAAGTGGCAGCGCTCTTCATCTCAAGATGTCGCAGCAGTGCACCATCATCACCAGCGATGGCCAGGGAAGATTTAGCTTCTGCTCCAGACCGACGTTTACGGTGTTATCTGCTCTCTGGGACGCCCCCTGAAATGCACCTGCTCCACCTGAATCAAGGATGCCAACATTTACATACAAATGTGAAGCCTTCTGCTCTGCTCATCCAATTTAAGACTCACAAAGACTCACTTACTGAGAGTAGTTAGCAGAACATCAGGATCTGTCCAACTGTAAACGCAGAAGAGGTTCTGTTTCGTGTGGTTCTCGCCTTGAGTCTGGCCTCTGCGCACACTTGCTCTGCTGGCCACTTCCTCTATTCTGTTTACATTATACAGAATTATTCACTTTTAACAAATGAATCATTTGTTAATTATTGTCCCATTGACCTTTCTGTTGCGGACGGTATGTTGTGGAATATTAAATAACCCTACAAACAGATCACTGCTTTCCTGTGTGCTGGAGATATCCTGACTGAACTCGCATGTTCTCTTGATATTCTGTAGAAATTATTTTGAGCTGTTGAGCTGATTTTTTTGATGGTTCTCAAAAATCCAATAAATATATATAGTTAGATCAAAATTATGCAGGCCAATCTTTAACTGTGTTACATCAAGAGTTGACTTTTTTTTTTGTAAACCCTTTCACAGGAATGTAATGACAGTGTGGTATTGTGGTAGCATCAATCAGCACAGGTCCCTCACAGTCATATTTCACTGATTAGACAGCCACAGACTGGGGGACTGAACAGGCTTTCACGAGTGAAACCGGGGCGGGAGACTTCAATTCTACCAGGTGCATTTGAGTGACACAAAGCTCAGCTTGTCTGGGGAACGGCGTGTTGCTTTAAGGTTACAGGCCGAGGAAGAGGATGACCGTTGCATGCAGAGCACGTAGTGTGTGAGAAGGAGCGTTCGGCAGGTGGGCGTGTCTGCGCCAGGCTGCAGGTTGCAGGTTCGAGGAGCTTCTGAGTCTTGGCACACCGGAGATGGAGACTGTGGTTTATAACGTTTTGAGCTACAGGCCGAGTCCGAACAGCAGCAGTGTGTGTGTGTGTGTGCGGCTGTCTTGGAGAGGCTGTCCTCCTGTTTGACTCGCTCCTGCGGAGGAAGCGGAGAGGTTTGGAAGGCAAGGCTGGAAGGAGGGGCTGCTGCTTTAAGGTTATGGGCTAGTTGAGAACCAGGATGACGGCTACCTGCAGAGCATGCGGTGTGTAAGCAGTGGTGCACAGCAGGCCTGTCTCCGCAGGGTGTGTGTGTGTGTGTGTGTGTGTGTGAGTGAGAGAGACCAGCCGTGTGGAATTCAGCCAGTGGGGGGGGTCTTCAGATCCCTCCAGATGTTGAGAGTGTGTTTTAGAATCGTTTGAGCGCCTGTTCCTGCAGCAGAGATGAGGTGGTGAAATATGACAAAAAGTGGGGGGTGTGGGTGTGTGTGTGTGTGTGTGTGTGTGAAGGGGGAGAGAGAGAGTGTGTGTGTGAGGAGAGAAAGATTAACCTTCTCGCTTACTCGTTCTTTTATGTAGACTGTCTTCATTCCTTCATTTTTTCATCTCTCTGTAATATATTTGTATGTAAAACATATTTTTTTAAATATTCTGTCAATTCTTATAATTTCTTATTATAGAAAATATTAGGAAAAAAATACACATCATCTCTTTCTGAGTTAATTCTCATGCATGCGAGTCCCATCGGCCTAAAGGCATCCACAGACCACATCCCCCACCATGGATGAGGACACACGTCCGTCTTCTCCTCTTCGACCTCTACCTCAGGATTGTTCGTCCAGGTGGGGGGGGAGGGGATTCATGGCTGCTCAAGCCATCGTCACTGCAATATTTCCCATCTCTCCCTCAGAGCCGCCATCAATTTCCACATCACCACGTCAGAGGTCAGGGCGGGCGTTCCTTGAAGGGCTTAAGTCAGAGAAGCGTCATATGCTTCTCAAAGGCTTAACGCACACCTCACTGATACTTGGAGACAGTGCCATGAATCACCACAGAGTGCTGGAAGACTCGGTCCTGCATTCCTTTAGCGCCTGAGGTTGTTAGAAAGTCGTGCCATAGTGATTCCCATGGACTTTGTTTAGCAGGTTTTGCCCTTTATCGGCATGTTTAGTTTGGTGTACTGCCTGTCTAAAATCGCTGAGCTGGTAAGACACACGCGTAGCACAGGCTTGCTGTTAATGTGTGTGTGTGTGTCTGTCTCACAGGTGTCTGGGATCGTTGGGAGAGCAGATGTGCTGGCCAGTATGCTGTTTCTCCTGGCCTTTCTCTCCTATATTAGGTGAGAATATTCATTCTTCCTGTCTGCCCCTCCTCACACAAGCTGTTCCGAGGTTTCTGCCTTAGTTTTAGAGCAAATTTCCATGCAGCCCTGAACAGAATGCTTTTCCCCTATTCTCAGTGCATGTACTCGTGTTTCTGTGTGTTTGTGTGGCTGTATGGGTGGGTGGGTGTTTCTCTCTCTTGCAGGAGTGTGTCAGCATGTGGTACAGCAGACTCGTTGCCCTCGACAACATCTCCTTGCTCTTTGGTGCTGTCTCTGTTCCTGGGCAGCTGTGCCATGCTGGTCAAGGAGACGGGTGTCACTGTGTTTGGAGTGTGCGTCCTCTATGATGGCCTGGTCCTGTGTCACAAGCCACTATACCCGTACGTTTGTGTGTGTGTGTGTGTGCCATATACCCGTACGTTTGTGTGTGTGTGTGTGTGCCATATACCCGTACGTTTGTGTGTGTGTGTGTGTGCCATATACCCGTACGTTTGTGTGTGTGTGTGTGTGCCATATACCCGTACGTTTGTGTGTGTGTGTGTGTGTGTGTGTGTGTGTGTGTGTGTGTGTGTGTGTGTGTGTGTGTGTGTGTGTGTGTGTGTGTGTGTGTGTGTGTGTGTGTGTGTGTGCGTTTGTGTGTGTGTGTGTGTGCCATATACCCTGTGTGTGTGTGTGTGTGTGCCATATTGTGTGTGTGTGTGTGTGTGTGTGCCATATACCCGTACGTTTGTGTGTGTGTGTGTGTGTGTGTATACCCGTACGTTTGTGTGTGTGTGTGTGTGCCATATACCCGTACGTTTGTGTGTGTGTGTGTGTGTGTGTGTGCCCTATACCCGTACGTTGTGTGTGTGTGTGTGTGTGTGTGTGCCCTATACCCGTACGTTTGTGTGTGTGTGTGTGTGTGTGTGTGTGTGTGCCCTATACCCATACGTTTGTGTGTGTGTGTGTGTGCCCTATACCCATACGTTTGTGTGTGTGTGTGTGTGCCCTATATACCCATACGTTTGTGTGTGTGTGTGTGTGTGTGCCCTATACCCATACGTTTGTGTGTGTGTGTGTGTGCCCTATACCCATACGTGTGTGTGTGTGTGTGTGTGTGTGTGCCCTATACCCATACGTTTGTGTGTGTGTGTGTGTGTGTGTGCCCTATGTGTGTGTGTGTGTGTGTGTGTGTGTGTGTGTGTGCCCTATACCCGTACGTTTGTGTGTGTGTGTGTGCCCTATACCCGTACGTTTGTGTGTGTGTCTTATATGAGTTTCTGTGCATTTTCTTACCATGTGAAGGTTTAAATTTGCATACATTTTTGCATTAATGAGGTCACATGGCGAGGCCTTGATCTTGCCCGGGGTCCATGCTGATGGGTGGTGCGGGGGTGTTTGTGTCTCCCAGCATGCACCATGCTAACGTTTCCTGTGCCAGGGATGAGGTTGTGCCCTCATGCTGAGTCACACATTAGAGGCCAGTCTATTCATCGCAGCCATGGACAAATTGTGTCCTGTTCCTTCAGAATCAGATCTGCAGTTGTATTAGATCCAGAAGCTGAAGTGTGTTTAAAAATGTAAGAATTACGACACAAACTTTCCGTGACTCCCCACAGTCGTGGGGCACTGGGTCATTTTTGAACTGGGACTGGATTACCAGATAGGCTACTGTGTTTTGGAGTTGAGTGTGTGTGTTTTGGAGTAGATTGTGTGTGTTTTGGAGTTCGTGGCGTCTGTGTGAAAGCCCCACGAGTGTCGTCAGCATCTCTCTGGAACGGAAATGGAGCGGAGTGGGCAGGAATGTTTATGGAGAATTCCTCCCAAGGCTTTAGCGTAGCGAGGGACCATATGCTTTCAATCCTAGTGCCGCCTGGGAGGAGCTAGGAATGACCACCCAAGTGAAACCTGGACGCTAATGCTGGCTCCATCCTTATATCTGCAGAGAGAGAGACACACAGACAGGCAGAGAGAGAGACGGACAGAGAGAAAAATGGGGGGAGTTAGAAGAAGAGTGAAGGAGGGAGGTGACCATTGATGAACAGAATAATTATAATTTCCTGAATGCTCAGTGTTAACGGTCAAACGCCACGTCCAGGTGGATCAGGCTAGTTAACCCCTGGGGCTGTGAGTTGTAAGGACGTTGATCTGCCTTCATTTGTTGCAGAACTCAGCCGAACTGCCCAGATCACGGAGTTCAGAACAAATGGAAAAATGTGACATTTTCAGAAAGATCAGAAAAAACACACATACACGCAAAAAAGCATTTATTCACTTTAAAAGTAGATCTTCTCTCTTGTGTTGTGTAAGAGCAGCCAAGAGAAGTGTGTCTGCCTCTAACGCCGAGAAATCAATAATATTCTAAATGTCAGACACAGTGCTGCATCCATATTGAAGAACCAGCATTCAATTTAAAGTTCTAAATGAGTATTCGTCTGTCTGCTTTGATGACATTCTGATTCAGCAGCCCTTCCCAAACTGTCGTCATAAGACCATGAGTTGGCCTTTGCTATCTTCTCTTAGAAAGCCCAACCTTCTGTGTTTTAAGTATTTAAACTTAAAGACTTGGAAGCTTGTTATGAATCACGATAATTCAAAACCTTGGAGATGTCCCCAATGAAAGTCTTTGACATGTTTGTTCTAGAGGCAGAGTGGATGGTAGCAAACCAGTGACAGCTACCAGTGAGTTGTCCAGTGATGAGCAGAGCACTCACAGACAGACAGACAGACCCCCCCCCCCCCCCTCCACCTTTCTCGCTCTCAAAATGATTTGCTCCTGTCTTGCTCCCAGACACAGGACACATGGCTTGTTTGCATGCGTGCTGAGATCTGGCTGAGTGATTGAGTGTGTGAAGCTGGAGTGAAAGTGACTGGGTCATTAGGGATGCATTACCCATAAGTCCACAGGTTCTCTATACAGGAGGAGATGCGTCTTTATTACAGTATTCCACTTTGGTTCTGTTTGGGAACATCTTTATCTGGCCATGTGCACAGTCATGGTTCATATACAAAGATAAGGATTCAGGTTTAGTGACGCATTTTTACTGGTACACACACACACACACACACCCTACTCTTCAGATTCTGGGGGTCATGAGGTTGAATCAAGCAGAAGAAGGAAGGTGTGATAGTTTTGCCTGTTTGGTTCCAGACGTCTTTAACTGTAGAATGACCTTCCAACACCAGCTAACCAGCTTTGAAGCCCAAATTAGCTCGACTGAGAGCTGCAGTCCCAGCCGAGGATCATGTAAACCTGAGTTCACAAGGTAAATAAACCCCTGTGAGTGGCTCTGTCTGTGTTGTAGGCCTTGTTGTCTGCTCCATCAGTTATGGGTGGTGTACTTAAAATGCTCCTCTGGGAATTGGAATGGATCTGTTCATCCGTGTGTGAGGAGCAGGAGAACTACAGTGGAGAGAGAGAGGGATGCTAATAGCTCGGGCTCAGAGAGCCCACAACCTGGAGGGTATCTGCTCAGGTACGGATCATGCATCAGAAATGAACAGGCGTCTTTGGTGAAGCCAGCACAGTTTTGCACATACAGAATCCATCCAGCAAATCTGCTAAAAGTCCAATTGATGGTTAATGCAGTCATGAGATTTGGGATACAATATACCACAAATGGGTAAAACATATTACATGATATACTGTAATGTAATGATATTCATGTATTTAATAATTGATTTTAATAATGTCATTTTGGATATTTTGTTGGTACTAAAATGTAATGGCATACCCAACCCAACACCCCCAACACACACACGCACACACACAGTGCTACAGGGGTTGTGTTTGTGTTTTAGAAAAGCCTACAAACTATCTTTATGCACCCTGGGAAGGGTAAAACACACACACACAGACACACATGCAGGGGTGTGATAGACAGAAGGCATAATGAGTGTGGGCAGTAGCTGTGTGTGTGTGTGATGAGTTAGATGGAGTGACTCTGGCGAGCTGTATTAATATTACATGTGTTCACCGTCTGCTTCTCTGCTGCAATTTCATACTTGTGCAATATTAACAAGGATCACTGTTGCACACAAACGCCCCCGACACGCAGATGTGTAGACGCTGCCGCGGACGCGTACGGGAGATGGTGCCTTCTAGTGGCGGGGTGTAACGCGCTCGCACGCTGGGGGGGGGGATTCTGGGCAGTATTTTTACTGTCAGCTGTGCAGAAGCTCTGTCCCTAGAGCCTTACGGGACCAATGGTACACACACACACACACACACACACACGCACACACACAGAGTGATTAGAAGAAGCTCTCTCCTGTGCATTAGCAAATCAATCAGTGGTAGTGCTGTGAATTGTGGGATAGCTTCTCCTGCCCGGTCCCATTCATCCAGCTTGTCCTGTCCCAGCTGTCAGAGCACATTAATATTTAGTGTAAATGCCACGCCCTTAATGTGCAGCTGCCCGTCCTGTGCTCGGGCTGGCCTTGCGTGCCTGCGTGTTGCTAGGCAGGACTGCAGCAGGAGAGCAGTGTGAAATGCAGTTAACCAAATTAATGAAAGTTAAATTGGGCGTAAGAATTAACAGACAGATATCCACAGAACAATAATTGCTAATGAACATTTTGATGAATTGCTGCGCTCACACAGAACTCATTAGCTGATTCTTTCATGGGTTCATTAAGAGAGTCGGTGTCCGTCTGGTCTTCCTGTTGTTTTGGTTCAGGCTTCTGTCACGGTCCAAGTGGAAGGAGCTGATCCGAATCTCACGGCCCTTCATCAAACGTGCTTGTGTGCTCTCCACATATGTAAGTGTGTTTCTCCTGATCTTGCCTGACATGCACACATTGGGGTTTTTAAGGTTTTTTTTAGTTGAGTGTGTGTGTGTGTGTGTGTGTGTGTTTCCTCTAGCTACTGCTCATTTTGTCTGTTCGCTTGTGTCTCATGGGAGGGTCCATGCCTCTGTTCTCAGAACAGGACAATCCGGCATCCTTTTCCCCCTTCATCCTCACCAGGCAAGACACACACACACCCTTCTCAGCCTGTCTCAGGTAGAATGTAAAACCCAAGTCCATGTACTCATCCAATTACTTGGAACGTATATCCTTATACCATGTAGCCATATTCTCATACAGCATTACTCTTCACTCATGTTCTCACACACGAGTGTCCAACATCTATGTTATTTTACCGCATTATCTAGAACCTGTGTCCTCCTGCCTTACCTGGCACCTCTGTATTCAGCTGGCGTTAGCTAGAACCTGTGCGTTCACACATCAGTATCTAGAACCCATATAGATCTTCTCTAGAAGCCCATGCACTTGATTCACGTCAGCTGCATCTTCGTTCCTCAGGTTCCTCACCTATTGCTATCTCCTGGCCTTTAACGCCTGGCTCCTGCTGGCTCCGGTCATGCTCTGCTATGATTGGCAGGTAACACGCCTACGCACGCTGGCGAGGGGGCGGGGCGAATTGTCTGGGTGCCTTCCAGCTCATGACCGCTGTGCTTGCAGGTGGGCAGCATCCCTTTAGTGGAGTCTCTGTGGGATATGCGCAACATCGCCGCCCTGGTGCTGGCACTGGGCATGCTCGCTCTCTGCCTGCACTGTGTGAAATCGTTACAGGTGAGTGGGCGCACACACACACACACACACACACACACACACACACACACTGCTCTGCGAGGATCCCTACATATGTGCACAGCCTACAGTGTCTGGCGCTACTGCTATGCTAGAGGAAATGTGTCCTGCCAGCCATGATTGTAATGAATGGCTTCCAGTCCTCCTGTCCCTGGACTCATCATCACGGGGGGGGGCAACTGTTCCACCCACTTTCCACACGCTTGCCGGGTGTGAAGTCTAGATTCAGTAGCCTTTTAAGGATCCTAAGGTCTGTGTTTATTCCTCACCTAACAAGGACCGTGAGAGGAACTGTGAGAGGAGACATCAGGCTTCATTGCGTTAAGGACGTTGAACCTTGAAGGGCACTGTGTTGTGCGTCTGAAGATGTGGTTGTGGAGGCTGTGAGGTGTTTTCTCTGCTTAAAAGTCACAAAGGACTTGCGATCTGCTGGCTGAGCTGAGTCAGGGGGTCCTGGGTGGTGTGGTGTGGGTCCTGGATGGTGTGGTGGGGGGTCCTGGATGGTGTGGTGTGGGTCCTGGGCGGTGGGGGGCAGTGTGGTGGGGGTCCTGGGTGGTGTGGTGGGGGTCCAGGGCGGTGGGGGGCAGTGGGGTGGGGGTCCTGGGCCGTGCAGGGTCCCACTTGGTGGGCTGTAGGTGTGATCCATGTTTGTTGGCATTCTGGCTGCAGGCTTTTCTGAGCAGTGATGGGGGAGTTGCTTGCTTTTGCAAAACTGTTAGCCAAGAGCTGCTCTCTAAATACAGTGCAGATTTTATGGAGTGTGTGTGTGTGAGGGTGAGTGTGTGTGCTATTGGAGAGTCAGTACATGGGTTAGCTGGATGAGTATTACAAACTTCTCTCTCTCTCTCTCAGGGCTCATCTCCCTTCCTTGAATAATTCATAATCTGTGCCTGGCACAGGCTGCAAGGCACCAATGTCAGAAAGCTGTCAGTGCGTGTGTGCGTGTGCATGTGCATGTGTGTGTGTGTTTATACGTGTGTGGGGGAGAGAAAAAGAGAGAGAAACTTGTCAGTCTTTTCTTTTATATGTACCTTAGGTTAGAAATAATTTTCAAGTTGCTGGCAGAATCAGATTTCATATTCTGATCATAATTTAAATGCGATTGATTCCCTGTTCTGTAAGTGTCATATGTAGTTTAAGGGAATTGCAAAATGACACAAAATATTTCTGTTTCATTTTCCGGCAGGGAAATGCGAATTCACACACACACACGTACACTTTTTGGCAAAGTGTAGGGTTTTTAGTGCAGACATCCTAGGCACTGGGAGAGGAGATTGACAAATCCTAAGTAAAAGGGTTGGAAAGGAGCCGATGGAGAGGGCTGGAGAAGCTTCTAGAAGGTTCCTGGCAATCATCTGTCCTGGTGGCATTTTGGGATGGACTGTCCATGACATCAGCCTGTACTGCCATGGCAACAGATAGTGGCTGGCACAGGCAGGTGGATGGTGTTCGTCCCAGACCCGCCGTCATGACGTGAAAGTCCCAGCACTGCGTCTCTAACGCCACACACACTTCCTCCGGCTTTAGCCACGTATGTGTGTGTGGGGATGTTTGCTGTACAGATGTTTGCTGTACATGTGTGTACCATGGACAGCTTGGTTGGTTGTATAGAGGAGCTGAGATCCACTAAGCCCATCTTCTGAGTGGAGTGACCTCACTCGGGCACACCCCAGCAGACCAGTCAGCTGACACCCCACCAAACATCTCGCAGAGGATTGTGGTCCTTATATCATTCATTATTTTTCAACGTGAACATGCTGTGTTTGCTAAAAGGTTCCAGTAAGACTGTGTTCCTTAAACCAGGAGCCTTCAGGAGCCACGAGATGGTCCACTTGTCTCTGCTGTAACTGAGCACCTGGTCCACGTTGGGATAGAGTGAAAATGTGACCTGACTGGTTGTTTCCAGGAACTGTGCTGAGACGCTTTGCTTAAAGACATGGCAGGATCGATGCAGTGTGTTACTCATCCACGTACAGCAGGGGTGCCCACTTCCTGTCCTGGAGAACCAGCATCCTGCCACAGAAAGCGGTGAGGGTTGTGAGCGGTTGGAACGCACTTCTGCAGGGCAGTAGATCCCCAGGAGCTGTTCCTCCCTGACTCGGGTCAACACCTTCACAGCCAAGCGGTGAGGGTTGTGAGCGGTTGGAACGCACTCCAGCAGGGCAGTAGATCCCCAGGAGCTGTTCCTCCCTGACTCAGGTCAACACCTTCACAGCCAACCACTCCTCTAGTTGCTCAGCCTGCCGTAGTCCTCCTGGGTGGAGAGACTGTGGCTTCCCACTGCCTTGAATCTTCTCTGCTCTGTATCGGATGCTTGTAGTTAAGCAAAAGTAATATCATGGTTAATTATTGTTAACTAAGTACAGTCCTTTTCAAACCTTTTGTTTCTCTCTCTCTCTCTCTCTCTCTCTCCCTCTAGAAGGTGGAAGGCAGAGAGGTCCTGGTGGGGATATTGTTCCTAGTGTTCCCTTTCATTCCTGCCACCAATCTGTTCTTTCGAGTGGGATTCGTGGTGGCTGAGAGAGTCCTCTACATGCCCAGGTTTGTCTGCGTGTGTAATTGTGTGTGAGAAACGTGATGTGTCACCAAACAATGTCCTTGAAACCCAGCTCCCTCCGCCCCTCCCCCCACACCTGTACTGCCACCTCCCCCCTAATCCCTGCAGGCAGGCGTTTCTCTTTCAGCAACATCAGATGTCCTTTGCTTTTATTCATGCCTTCCTTGTTGTATCCTGTGTGACATAGTTAGATGTGTGTGTGTGTGTGTGTGTGTATATATAGGTCCCATCTCACCAAAGCCCATTCTGCGCTCTGCAGGGCATTCGCCTCTTGTGTCTTGTGCTGCGTGAAATCGGGCGCTTGGCTTTAGCGATCTCCTCGTCGCCCCCGCTCCAAACCTCCACGGAGGGGATGACATGCTGTTGATGGGGGGGGGGGGGAGTCTGGCATCGCTCTGCCACGCTTCCAGGGACGACAAAAAATTGTGTGTGTGTGTGTGTGTGTGCCTTCATACATGTGCACGTAAGTTTGTGCAAGACTGTGACGGATAAATGGTGATTTTAAACAGTGGAGCATGACCTTAAAGAGAAGGTCATATGAAGGCTTTATCTCATTGGCTGTGATCATTGTGATGATCCTTAAACACAAACACACTTCTGCCGTTCTAACGATGCCCGTAACCTTTTAACAGAAGCCTGGCTAGGTGTGTTAATTAAATCAGCTCCACCAGACTGGCTTCCTGCATGAGCAGGAATGGTGGTGATGTAGCTGCACCTTTTGTAAATATTCTTGTGATGCAAACAGTTATCATGAGGGGAACTGGACTCCTCAGTGCATGTCTGGAGGAGGCGCTGTGGATGGTTTAGTAACGATCCACAGGCCTCCTACATGCATTGCAGGTTTTTTTTATGGATGGAATTGATGGCCATCCTTTCTTTCATATCCACCCAATCAGCATCACTGATACATTTATGCGCATATTGACACGCCTGAGGACAACACCGAGGCGCCTTATTGGCCCTTTCAGACTCCGAGGCCACGCCTGCTCAGCGTCACGTTCTGGGGGTCTCGGACGATCTCAATATGTCGACCGTTGTTTAAAATCGAGCTTCAGATTACAACTTCATGTTGATGAGTGGCCTAACTGAACATCAAAACCATATGTGTTTAAATAAAGATTAGATGATCTCACAGGGATAAGATGGATAAGATGACTACTTACACGGTGAGTCATCTGCTGGATCAACTAAACTCCAAACTGATCCGTGTCATGAATGTGCTACACCAGATAAAGATGAAATGATTTTAAGCAGGAAAAGAGCTGTGCGGGAAATAACTGAGCAGTTTAAACTCCAAAAGAAAAAAATACGGACGTGGTAGCACTTCAGATTTTATTTTATTATCTTGCACTAAAATCGATTATATTTTCAGCACTTAACAGATGTTTTTATCCTGAACAACTTGTGTGTGTTTGTCAGCACGACGTTGTTTGTGCTTCCTCGGACTTGAACCCGTGACCTTGGTGTTGTTAGCTTCATGTGTGATCTGAGTTACCTGCTGGTGCACAGAAGCAGCAGACAGGCTGTTAACACTGGCTGTTATGTCCAGCAGTAAAACGCTCTCCGTCCCTCCTTGTGAAGATAACAAGGTTAAAATGTATTAGTGATGTCGACGACCGACAAAGGGAGGCACTTCGAACGATCGACCTGCAGCCTGCACGTGTTGAATATTGTGTGCAGGCGGCGTATATGTAAAACCTGCTGTGGGCTGGCCTCTCCTTCCTAATGAGGCCGATCAGCTCAGGGGGCCTTTTTAATCGCCTTCACTACTGTCAGGTTGGCACTTAACAGTGGAATTAATGTAACTGCCCACCCCATGCAATCTGGATACATGCAGAACCCCATCAGTTACTAATGATTGTAGAGATCGGCCTGGAGTGGTCAGTCGGATTCAGTGGGCAGATACACATGCGCGCGGGCACACACACACACACACACACACACACACATCCACGGTTCAGCCAACAGCTATGATAGGAATGTCAGCCATCTCTGTCACTCTCCGACAGTCTCTGCTGTGAGTGACTGCGTGCATGTGATGGAGGAGAGGCTACTGTAGCAGGACAGCAGGATAGTACCGACGAGCCCTGCGGGACAGTGCTACAGGATGCCTGCTCCAGTGGGTCCATCGTGCTGTTCACAGCATGGGAAAGTAAGCAGGTCTGTCCTGTTCCAGGAAGGTCTGTCCTGTTTCTGGAAGGTCTGTCCTGTCCTGTTTCTGGAAGGTCTGTCCTGTCCTGTTTCTGGAAGGTCTGTCCTGTCCTGTTCCCGGAAGGTCTGTCCTGTTCCCGGAAGGTCTGTCCTGTTCCCGGAAGGTCTGTCCTGTCCTGTTTCTGGAAGGTCTGCCTCTTCATCCCTCGTATGCTCCTTGTGTTTATCTTCATCTATATTCCAGAAGGGGAAACGCACTTCACACACTTTGTTATACACAAAGACACATCGCACACTTCACACGCGCATGTGAAAGCTTTTTATAATTGTAGGGTGTTGAGGTTTTACTCTTGCGAGTCCTATATTCGAATGGAACCCAGAACTTGCACAGAACACTCGCGTGTGCTATTTGAGGAACGCAGTGCGTCCGCTCTGAAGACTGCTCTATTTCTGTCTGCGGACTAATAGCTGTATGACCTCAGGCGAGGAGGAGCTCCATCTGGGTCTTACAGATTCTGAAGTGTTTGAATCCCCCTGCTGTCTGCAAGCTGTTCCTCACGCAACAGCGTGAGAGCGGTTTCACTTTTTTGCGCTACCAGTGGGAAGAGCACACAACTGGAGCCAAGCCACTTTACTGCCTGCTGACTTATCCCAATATTTCAATCAGTCTTTTATACAGTGAATCTGTCTCTCTGTCTCTCTAAACTTCACTTCAATTGGCTGTTGCTTTATTGGCATGAGTAATACTCACGTTTGTATTGCCACAGCTTTGATGAAGAAATGAACATGTTAAACGAAGGGTAGAATAGGCAACAATTCCACAACCACTACCAATAATAGTATAACAATAATAATAGCAATGTAATAGTGATAAAAATAATAATGTGGTGATATGGTATCTCCCTCCCTCCCTCCTTCCCTCTCCCTCCCTCTCTCCCTCCCCCTCTCTGCAGTATGGGCTACTGTATCCTGCTGGTACATGGGCTACACAGGCTGGGCGTGGCGGTGGGCCGATGGGGTGCAGCTGCTCTCACCGTCTCCACGCTGCTGCTCGTCCTCCTCTTCTCCTGGAAGACCGTGCAGCAGAACGAGATCTGGCTCTCCCGAGAGGCGCTCTTCAGGTGTGTGCGTGCGTGCGTGCGGGCGGTTGTGGCTGGTTTTGTGACTGGAGTCTGGATGGTTTTCACTGCTCTTTATTCCCCTGTCAGGTCTGGTATTCAAACGTTACCTCACAATGCTAAAGTTCACTACAACTACGCTAACTTCCTGAAGGACAGAGGTCAAAATGAAGAAGCTATTCACCACTATAAAACAGCCCTCAGGTGAGTGGGTGTGTGTGGAGTGGGAGGTGGTGAGTGGGTGTGTGTGGAGTGGGAGGTGGTGTGTGGGTGGCATTGTGTTTGTTTTGGATATAGAGCAGTCTGGCACCTTCCTGTTTCCCTGTAGACCTCCAGAGCTTTTTCGTTATGTATGTGATTATAAAGCGGAAGTGAGTGTATTCTACCTGCATTCTCCCCTCCCTCATGGTGCTAATCTGTCCCTGCTGAGGCGGTGGAGTGGGTGTAGTTTGGCATCTCTAGTGGGAGGTGGTGTTGTCTGGTTCTCATCCTGAGGCTGGTGTTCTCTCTGAGCTTCCACAGACCCTCCATCACAGTCAGAGCTACTCAGGACGAAACGCGTTGTGCCATCAAACTTACTGTCCTTATTCTTCTTTTTACTGACCCTCTCTCTCCTGCTTTTCTTTTTTCTCTTTCTGTCCATTTCTCTCTCTCTCTCTCTCCCTCCCTCCCTCCCTCCACGTAGGTTGTACCCTCGCCACGCCAGTGCCTTGAATAACCTGGGCACGCTGACTCACAGCACTGAGGAGGCACAGCTTCACTACAGGAAAGCCCTCGACATCAACCCACAACACAACCGAGCGCTCTTCAATCTGGGCAACCTTCTCAAGTAACACACACACACACACACACACGCGCTTTTGATTAACAACACTGGTATTGATGGTTGTGGTGGTGGTGGTGATGATGATGGTGATGATGCAGGTCCCAGGGGAAGGAGGAAGAGGCTGAGCGAATGCTGAAGGAGTCGATACGCTTCGGCCCGCATTTCGCTGACGCCTACTCCAGCTTAGCCTCTCTCTATGCTGACCAGGTTGCAATCTCTCTCTCTCTCTCTCTCTCCTTCTCTCACCCCCCACTCTGTCAGGTTCTCATTCCCCACTGTGTCTGTCTCTTTTGTACTACCCTGGTCTTCTCGTCCATGTTAAATCCTGCAGTGACCTTAGAGTGTTCTTTTTATTTTCAGAGGGAACCCATCTTTAATCGTTTTAGTCAGGGTCTCGTACTGAATGAGCTTTTAAGGCTGTGAGGGTGTGTCCAGGTTTAGTAGCTTTGGTTAAATTAAAATAAACCCTAGTGTGATTGCTCTTTTAGCACACTGTGTTAGAGCAAGTGTGGATGTTACATTTCGAACTAAATGGATGTTGGTGCAGTTTGTTTGAAGTATGAGCACAATACAAACCAAATCCATGTAAATGAATCAAACACACACGACGTGATGTCACGATGCCACGGTTGTGATGTCACAATGTGCACTGAAAACACGTTTTCCATTCCAGTTCGGTACAGGGATGGGAAACAAACACTGGCTTAGCAGCGTACCTCCTTTGGGATGTGCAGTGGAGGAGTTTCTGTCCCTTTAACATCTTCCGTCTGTTTTGACTTCTTTATCCATTTTTATCACCTCTTGCTGTGTTTCCAGATGGTAAAACTACCACCAGCTATGAACACCAATTAGAGCGTTAAACCCATCTTTGCTCCATTAGTAATGTTTTGACCTTAGTTGGCATTTCATGGTGAGGCCTGAATATGTTTGAATGTTGATTGATTGTTAAACTGATGGGCTAAATAAATGTTGGTTTTAAAAAAACTCTGCCTCTTCCCAATCTGTGTCTCTTTCACTCTGTCTGAAATCTGTCTGTCTCTCTTCCCAGTCTGTCTCTCTCTCTCTCTCTCCTTCTCAACTATCAGTCTCACTGTTCATCCTTTTGATCTATACCAATGTGTATACCAACCACTTCTATAAGTAGGTCACTGTTTATGTATATTAATATTTCAGTTGTGTGTGTTTGCATTGTGGTCTCTGCTGTAGCTGTAGGCAGAGAGTTTATTCATCTTGGTTTTCCCTGTCATGAGTCGATCGATCGAAGAGAAGCGATACTGAGCCATTCTGAAGAATGTGATTGTATTTTGTTGCAGAAGCGTTTTGTAGAGGCGAATGAGACCTACACTAAAGGCATTGACAACTGCCCTGACAGTTCCGACCTGCACAATAACTATGGCGTCTTCCTGGTGGACACAGGTCAGAGACACAGCCTTCAAACCGCCTGTCTCACCAGTGCTCTGCTGTCTCCCTCCCACTCAAACCGCACTCACAACGCCCAGCTCAAACGCCCAGCTCAAACGCCCAGCTCAAAGGCAGCACTACAGCTTCCAGCCCTGAATTTGTGTCCACTGGTAATTAACCAGCTGGCGTAACCGTGATCATTTCTCTGATTTGAGTATTTCTGTTGTTTGACATAAATGAAATGATACTTGGTCCCAAAATGGGGAACTGAAGATCTCTAATTTATAATGTTTTATTGCTGGTCAAATGTTTATATCTGAATAACCTTGATTTCAAATTGGATCTTCTAGTTTATACAGAATGAATGTAATTTTGCTTTCATTTTCTTGTTCTCTCCTCTCTCTCTCTATCCCTCTTTCTCTCTCTTTCTCTCGCTCTCTCAGGCGATGGTGAGCAAGCAGCCATTCACTACCAGCATGCAGTGCGGTTGAAGCCGTCTCACTACGTTGCCATGGTGAATCTGGCTCGGTTGCTGCGCTCTTCAAACGGAAGCGAGGAGGCGGAGCTGTGGTACAAACGGTACGCTGTAAACCCGCCCCTTCTGTTAACCCGCCCCTTCCACATGCAGCACAGGGACACACCCACACCCCACATATGAGCCTGTGTGTGTGTGTGTGTGTGTGCAGGGCACTGCAGGTGGTGCGGAAAGTGGATATCCTGACTCCTTTGGGGGCACTGTACTACAACACGGGCCGATATGAGGAAGCCCTACAGGTTTACAGAGAAGCAGTTTCACTGCAGCCAGACAATCCGGACATCTGCCTCGCCCTGGTGAGCCGTCTGGGCCCCAGCCTGGCTGTTTTACACAGGCTCTTAATAGTGCATGCAAACAAAAATGTCAGTATGAAAGCAGTGTTCACTGGTCTGTAATTTAATGGTGAATTTCTCGTGGGAGCTAAAGTGGTCTGCTTCTCATCCTGAGACTGGTGCTCTCTCTGAGCTCTGAGGCAGACTGATGAAGCCTCCACAGACCCTCCATCACAGTCAGAGCTACTCAGGACCAAATGCTTTGTACTGTTTGATGTACAAAAGATAACAATCCTCTCCTCCCTCTCCTCCCTCTGTCCCTCCCTCTCCTCCATCTCTCCCTCCCTCCCTCCAGGCTCAGGTCCTGGCTGTGGCAGGCCGCTCCACAGAAGCAGAGAAAATGACCCTGGGCATCATTTCTAGGAGCAGCAGCTGCATTGAGTGCTACCGCCTGCTGTCTGCCATCTACAGCAAGCAGGGAAACCACAGCCAGGTGTGGCCACCAGCCGCCCGCGTGTGCCTGGGCCAGCGAAGCGCTGTGTGCATTCACTTCAGCACGTCGAGCACATGTATATGGCCTGATGGTCTTTAAGCACTGACGCTCCTGCCATGGTGCAGGGTTAACGGGAACCTCTGCCTCCCTCTGCTTTGTGCTCTCGCTAAGAACAGAATGAATTGTGGGAATCGTTTTCTCTTTTGTTAATTCTTAAAATGGAGCATTTAAGCAGTAAGTCATTCAATTACTGCAGGCGCGTTCACACAGACAAACGTGGTGTGTTTTATTGGGTGGGGGGGTTCAGGCACTGGAGGCGCTGGATAAAGCCCTTCAGCAGAGGCCAGCAGACCCTGCAGTGAAGGCGGAGCTTCACTTCTCCATGGGCAACCAGCTCAGAGAGATGAACGAGCTGGACCGAGCGTTTGAGGTGCGTTCATCTCCCTCTCTCTCTCTCCCTCCACCTCTCTCTCTCCCCCTCTCTCTCTCCCTCTACCTCTCTCCCTCCCTCTCTCTCTCTCCCCTCTCTCTCCACCTCTCTCCCCCCTCTCTCTCTCCCTCCCTCCCTCTCTCCACCTCTTTCCCCCCTCTCTCTTTCCCTCCCTCTCTCTCTCTCCACCTCTCCCTCCCTCTCTCTCCACCTCTTCCCCCCCCCTCTCTCTCTCCACCTCCACCTCCTCCCCCCCTCTCTCTCTCTCTCCCTCCCTCTCTCTCTTCCCCCCCCCTCTCTCTTTCCCTCCCTCTCTCTCTCTCCACCCTCCCTCTCTCTCCACCTCTTCCCCCCCCCTCTCTCTTTCCCTCCCTCTCTCTCTCTATCGCAGCCTGTCTCATCACACCTCTAACCTCTTCCCTCTGTTCATGCCCTCTTTCCCTCTTTTCTCGTCATCTTTATTAATGCCTGGCTTCCTTTCATGCTTAACTGTTGAAGTCTGCCTTAGTTGGCTGGAAGGAACGCACCGGTTCATTCTGGAGGCGAGCAAAAGTCCTGTGTTGTGAAGCTGGCCTTCAAAACAAGCTCAACGCCATTGCTATGCGATGAAGGGTGACGGGGGCGTGGGAGGCCGTTGGCATCAAACAGACGTTCTCATCATGATGTCTCCTTCCGACTCCAAAACAACCATGCTCTTACCTTAACCTTAGCGCTCAGCCAATCACAGCTCGCTCCACTGGGCTGTCTGGTTATGCCCCACCCAGCCCCGATCTGCTCCGGCTGGTCTGAGCTGGTAATCCCTGCTTGGCTCCTGTAGCTACAACTCTCTCTGTAGAACTTCCCTCTGTTCTTGGATGAGCTCCAGACCTCCCACAGCCCCATGGCCTCTCGTTCACATCTGAGCTTAGCCAGTTGAGCCGAGTTGAGCTGGTTTCTGTGGAGGGCTGATCTTCCCACTGGTTAAAGTGCTCAACTAGTAATCAGAAGGTTGCTGGTTCAAGTCCTAGAATTGAGGAATTTTAATCTTCAATTGTTCAAAATTGTTTAGTCATAAACATATATTTCACTCCACTAGACACTTCTGAACTCAAGACAAATGTTTTTACAAAGCAGGTTACTTTGTCCAATATAAACATTAGATGACACTTAGTTTATTAAACAAGTTTCTAGTCATTAATGAAGTCATAAAATGATTACATATGCAAAAATCAGCTGACTGGAGTGCCAACAACCTTGACAAATCTTTTTGCATGTGTATTTTGTATTTTTACTGAGCTTGAAACCGTCACGTATCGTCTTTCACAGAGCTATAAACTCGCAGTTGCACTAAAGCCTGATCAGTCCCAGGCCTGGATGAACATGGGTGGAATACAGCATATAAAGGTAAGAGCGGCGGTGTCACACTTGGAAAGCACAGTGCATGAACATTATGGGATGTATTCCCGGACTACTCACCAAGCACGATCACAATACACCAACGCTGATCACGTCACATCGTGGCAAAGGTGCCGTGACAACCAACGCCGTGACAACCAACGCCGTCTGTGCTTTAAAATCCCCTTTGCCCCAGGACTGAGACGAGAGGGTCTGGTGCTGGTGCATGCGAGCTGCACGGTGCGTTAAACATTCTTGCTTTGGGACGTTTGCAGGGAGACTACGCGGCGGCACGAGCGTACTACCAAAGAGCCCTCCTCCTCACGCCAGGCTCCCGGCTGCTGAAGGAGAACCTGGCCAAGCTCGACCGGCTGGAGCAGAAACGCCAGGACTCCTGAGGGACAGCGGATGGACACGCTCCTCCAGGACACCGCCACTGCAGAGGACAGGCGGAGGCTGTAGACTGGGGAGGGGGCAATTCGGTGGCAACAGAATATCAGTAAGAGGAGATCTTGGCTTAACAGGGTTAGGAATAAGCCTCGAGTCTTTTGTGGGGGGGCAGCCTCAATGCTGCTGTAGACAGGAGGGTAGTGAGTAGACAGGAGGGTAGTGAGTAGACAGGAGGGTAGTGAGTAGACAGGAGGGGTTGTATCGTGTGTTACGGCGGTCTAACGGGTTACGTTCAGCAGCCCCACTGACTTGTCTGAAACCTCATCGTGGTCCGACCCTTTTAAGCTTTATCTGATCTCGGAACAGGAGGGAGCGGATTTGAGAGGATGCCCTGTGTTACAGTGCAATTAACCCCTGCCCATTTATGCAGATAAGCATCACACTTGACTTGATTAATCACTGTGCATATATGCAGAAGAGCAGGTGTGATTCCTGTCCCAGCGTGTCTCCTCTCAGCCTGGGCGCTGGAGAACCCCCCCTCCCCCCCCCCTCCAGACCCCCTCCAGACCTCCTCTCCGCTCCAGTGACCTCACAACTTGGGGCGCGAGCAGTGGGAGATCATCGCTTCCTCTCCAGCTGTGTTCTGTGAACATGGCCGACGCCTCCATTCAACAGAGCAGGAACAGCAGGAGACAAAATGCTTTCGGTCGTGCTGTGCTGTGTGTAATGTTTTCATGTGTGATTTCTAAGGGTGACTTTGAATTGTACATAAATTTTCTCAGTGAAACGAAGATGACAGGGTCATTTTTCTGTGAGGGAAATGCCAATCTCATGATGTTCAGCTGAATTTGAAGTTTTTATTGTAAATGTTTGTCTAATGGACTAAAGGCATATTGCAATGGCCTGTGCAGTGAATGGCATATCAAGCACTTATTTTCCACAAGCTATTATGATGAACTTTAAATGAAGTTTAGATATCCTCCATATGCACAAGAATAAAACTTATTTTATGCATATTATGATATTTTGATTCATGATCTCTGTGTAATCCCCAGCTTTGTATCAGCAGTAACATCAGCTTCACAGTGTTACAAAAACCTGTGTTATGTATCATTTAATAATAAAAAAGTACTAAGAATGATGCTTTCTGAGAATTATTTACTCTGATCAACACACAAACATTCCTCTTGGCCAAAACTGATAGTCACAGTTACTCAGCACTGAGAGGCTCATCTAGAAATTATATAAATGACATCCGTTTAAATACATTCTTAGAAGTCCACTGTTATTAGTAAACATGTCTGCCTACCTAAGCTAATGTCCCTAACTACCGTTTGACCTCGTTTATCGTTAAGGACATTTATGTCCAAACGTCTGATGAGACGGTAACAAACAGCTAAAAACATATGCTTGATCTAATTTATTCATCATTTGCCCTCAGCAACGTAATTCATGTAATGCTAGACGTTTCCAAAGCAGATGTGTTGCTGCCCCCTTGCGGAGAGAAGCTGAGTTTTTACCATCTTCTAAACGTGAAGATCACGAGGTTTTATTTAATTTTGATTAAAGGTGTGAAGGTTAACACCTCTTCCAGGTCCACACACTGCCCTTCAAATGTGTATGTGTGTGTCAGCTGTGATTTACATGTAAAGCTGCGAAGACATTTTTGGGTTTTCTTACAGGTTTACTAGCTCACGTTAATTAGAAGAAAATCTGTAAGTAGACTTAAAGCCTTTTCCTTACTTAAGTACTAATAGTATCTCTTGGTTTTAGGTACAGAGGTTACATCATAGTCTGGATTTTTTTAAAACGATTTCTTAGTCTTTTTTTTTTTTTTTAAAGAACGGAAATTTCAACACTATGAAACGTTTATGTATTCTCTATTTTTCTATAGAGGCGTGAGACTACTGCAGAATCAAAATGTAAAGTCCACAGTTGAGGGAAAAACGAATTATGTATTTTGTATACGTAGAACATCACTCTCAACGGCTGTTCCCTTTGGGTTAGCTATTGCTGGCAGAGGAGACGTAATTAAGGACCAGGGGGCGGAGCCGCGGGTGGGAGGCGTGGCCACAGGCCTTGTGGATGTGCCATTCTGATCCCTCTGTGGTTCTCACAGCCGCCCTAAACTTCAAACGACGAGTCTCCTCAGACCGTGTGCTAATGATGAAAACTAGTCACGAGCAATATGTAAAAAGTACTTGTGAAGAATGCTAATGCTTCAAAAAAACATTTTCTGTGGCAGGTAGGGTAAGGAGTCATACTGGACAGTGAGGTGTGTGAGTGAGTGTGAGGGGAAGACAGAAATTAATTCCACGTTCTCAGCATATATTGTAACTCGCATTCTTATGTTTAGATTGTCAACGCAGCTACAATTGGGACTCATTATGAATGAACACGTTGCCCTACTGAAGCTACAGCTGCTCTGTAGTTTCAGCAGCGTGAGGCACATTCCTGTCTGTGAAGCACCTTTACCCTGACAGAAGAAGTGCCCCCTTACAGAAGTGCCCCCTTCTGGCTGGGGTACCACCAGTGAGAGTAGGCGTCTCTTCAGTAACTGATGGGAGGGAACGTGTTTGCTGACATTCTGGAATTTGTTGTGGATCTTGTAGTTTTACGGTCAACATTTGTGGTTTTGATAAAATAAAATAATAAAATGTCTACAAAAACAGTTTCTGTGTGAATGAGATCGACTGATTTACATGGGCCGTTTTCCTATTAAAGATCTTTCTGTGTCTGGCTTTGGTAAACTATATGACGGTTCAGACTTCAAATTGTTCAGTGCTCAGTGAGAAAAGAGAAGGGAGAGAGCAACTCAAAAGGCACATGCTTTTAATGTGACGTGTAAAATTGCGCTGAGGCTGGAAAGACGTGCCCTGTCTGTCTCGAGACCACCAGCCACCTCCCAAGTTTGTGTTCATTACTTTGGCCCTCCTCGTCGGCAGGTCCAATCCCACATTTGGATTACGGATTAACAATTTAATTCAAATTAGAGCGGCGCGGATTTGGTTTCGATTTGCATAGAGAGGCAGTGCTACGATAGCCCCGCCCCTCGCTTCCCAGTTGCTTTTTTTTCTCCCCTCCCTCAACGCAGAACTCCTGCTCACACGTTGAGTTTTCGCCACTCTTGGAAAAGTATTTTGTCTCTTCGGATTAGTTTGGTTAACAATGGGGGAAGTACGAATCCCAAGACAGTTGTTTTTGCGGGGCTTGGCTATCATTTATTTATTCGCCTTTGCATCCCTCTACATCCAAATTCCAGGTAGGAAGTGCCACATTTTTATAGTAATGTTTCGAATACGCCAGTGAATTCGGGGCGCGGCGCTAGCGCGTGGCCGTGCACGCAATTAAAACCTTTTCCCTTTGTTCACCCACGCGACGCTCACTGGCTGATTTCATGCCCCACCACCTGTGCGTTCACGCGATTCAGCATAGCCCCCTCAGTTGGCAGCGGGGGATTGGTCACTACGCATCTAAATGTTTGTAAAAGTAACTGAAGTGTTTCCGCTTACTTTACTTCAGTCTCTGCATCTATGCTATTGGTTAAACGGTGGACAAATCGTGACTTAACGGATGCCCAAGCTCTGTTGAGGCAACACGTTTGAAATGGTATTCTAGATAGCCTGGGGACGCCAGGCGTACCTATCTGTCGGGGAAGCTTTACGATTACTTCCATTACTTCATATAGTCTGCTTGCCAGATTGCACGAAAGCGGTAGTGGCCTTAGTTGAACCAAGTTGAATCTCTTCAGCAGAAATCGAGTGATTTCAATAAAATGTCAGACAGCATCTCTCTTCGTCCTACCACGTGCGCATCTGAGCCCTTGGAAGATCCGCCCGTACGTGGTGACTCGCGCGCATAGGAAAGTGACCCGTCATCGTTCTTCCTGGGCAATCCAGTCCCACGTTTCGCAGGTCTGCACCTGTAACGGCGCCGAAATTGTATATTTCATGAAAGCATGCGTATGGAGCTTTCACAAGAGCATATTGTATGCTTATCGTTTTGCTAAAAAGGTATATGAAATCTTCGATGTAACGAATACGGCAGAGAAACTGCAACACAAACCACGTATGTCGGTCATATTCTCAGTGATCCACGTAACGAAGCTGTAGTTGGCTTTGGCTGATATGTCGTCATCAAGCTCAAACTTGTTAAAGTGACCCAGATAGTTATTTGTAGAACTTCCAACACACTAATGTAGGTAAGGTCGTTATTGCTGTTTGCTTATGGGCGACCACACTGGTAGGTAGAATGAAAAATTAAACTGGAACTCCTTGTAGCGAAGTGGAGATCGAAGTAAGATCGTTTGCAAGATCCTTTAGATATTCGCTGCGTCAGATATCAGTCTTACGAAAACACCAATGAACCGATAAGTAGATGTGGTTTTACCACAATGTGTAAGTCAAGGGCTTAGATTTGCAGAAAAGCTTAAGAAATGCGCGTCGAGTCTGCAGTAGACCCAGACGACCTTAAGGCAGTGCAGACGACTGATCTAACCCTTGTGGACAGTGCAATCATTTGATTGATTGTCATTTCATTGTTTTGTTATTGTAGCTGTAGTGAGGAGGCGCTACAGGAGCTGTATAATCAGGGGCTGCAATCAGCTGGGACTACATAAAAGCTTGTTTTCCCAATTACAGCTCCATTCTGTTGAGAGTTTCAATCTCTTCAGCTGTGATTTTATGTGTCCCTACTGTCTGAGTGGAGCTGACGGCAAAGTCGGATCTGGTGCCAGAGAAAGAGAAAGTGCGAACAAGGGAGAGAGAGTTGAATGAAGGAGGCGTGACTCAAACGTTGGCCTTGGCACAGTACCCAGCATGCCCTGCAACCAGGCTGCTCGTGCTCTCAGTGACAGCCGCCCATATACAGCGCTGTGCTGTTTACGAAACATGGAAGGTTCCTGCTGTACCCGCGTGCATGTGCTCATTTAATGTTTTAAGTACCCCCCAAAAAATGATGTTTGCAATGCTCTGCTGTTCCTATGCGTAACTATCTTTGCAGTTGCTAAGCAATACTGCCCCCGCTCTTATGTCCAACCACAGAAAACGCACACTTGTCTCGGATGTGTCGTCTCACGTGTCTACGGTTGTCCTGATTGGGCATTTGACCACCTCATGTAAATACTTAAGGCTACACTTGTCGTTGAGCGCAGGTCTGTATGGGGAGGAAGGCATCTTCCCTGTGCGCCCCCTGCTGGCCTGGGTGCAGAGGCCCCTCCTGGAGCAGCTGCAGGAAGCACCGTCCCTGCTGTGGTTGGCACCTTCCCTGGGCCTCACGCCCCAGCAGGGCCTGGAGATCATCTGCCTCTTGGGGGCGCTGTTGAGCTTGGGCGCTGTGCTGCTGGGAGTGTTCAGAGACAGCCTGGTCTACCTCTGCCTCTGGGCCCTTTATCTCTCCCTATACATGGTGAGTCTCTCTCTCTCTCTCTGTCTCTCTCCCCCCATCTGTACACATCTTTATCTGTACACTATAAATACTCCTCTGTTAGGTCTAATGGATCATTCCAGTGTGAATGCTTCTTATAATCATGAACGCCTAATATGAAAATTGAGGTCATGCCCAGATAAGAAATATTCCATTATCTATCTTGACTGGTAACAATATTTTGGTCTTATAATTTATGACGAATTCTTTTATTTAAAAAAAGAAAAACCCACGAGGACAGAATTTGTTAAAAGTAACATTGCTGCGAAAATTCACACTTTTGCTTTTGTAGATGAACAGTAGTCCTGTTGGTTCTGAAGCAGGTTCCTCTAATTCGTTTCGGTATCCGCATGACACATTGGGTACTTATTCTCAAGTGCTGTGGTTGTGGTCCAGAATATCATGTCCGTATTGTAATGTGTTCTGACCCTGGCTCTTGTTGACTGAAGGTATGTGCTCTTTCATAGGTTGGTGGAGACTTCCTTCATTCCGAGTGGTAAGACCTGCACTTCTTAATGGGCTTCACGCTGGGACAGTTCCAGATCACATCTGTCTGCCATGTTTGAGACACCAACTGTAATTTCAGAACCCCATTTGAAATCCACCAGCGTACATTTGGAAGTCACTTTCTCAATGGCTGCAGATTACTGTGTGTTTGTGTTCGTATACATGTGCAGTCTTCCTTGATGAGGCTGCTATAATGGTGATAATGGTTATAATGGTTTTCAGAGACACTTACTACATAAATAATTGCGTCAGAATGCCAGAACGTGTGGCTCTGACTGCGTCAGGTTGCGTAGCTGCTGTTTTGGTTCACCGTGCTGTCGTACGACTGAAAGGAGACGGTTCCCTTTTCCGAACACTGCCTTTGCTTCCGCAGCGACGCTCTGCTCCTCGAGGCTGGTTTTTTGGCCTTCCTGGTTGCTCCCTGTGGCTTTCTGCGAAGCTCCTCCTCTCCCGGCCTCCATGACCCCGTGACCTTTTGGCTGACCCGTTGGCTGCTTTTCCGGCTTGTGCTTTGTACTGGTGTCAGCAAGTTGGCCAGCGGTGACCCCTGCTGGTGGGACCTCACAGGTACGTGTTTGTATTCATATTACAGACCTGCCACCCTGTGCTCTCCAGGTTTCTTACTATCTTTAAGGAATGAGTGGTTGAGGAACCAGGTCACTGTCAACCGATCGGTTAACTGCCCTTTGTTACAGCTTCCAAGGACAGATCTGAATTTGAATACCTCTGTTTGAATTAACCCAGTGTGCAGACATAGATGGCTTTCTTGTCACCTTTAGTCCAGTTCCCATCCTCTTTACATTTTTGCAGCACTCGGTCGGTATTATGAGACTCAGGCAAGCCCCACACCTCTTGCCTGGTACGCACACCAGCTTCCTGATTGGCTGTCAAGACTTGGCGCGGTTTGCATAATGGCATCTGAGATCACCGTTCCACTGTTGATGTTCTTCGCCCCCTTTCGTGGATTGAGGATCAGTGGCTTTTACATCCAGGTCTGTTTGCTTATCTGTGTGTGTGTGTGTGTGTGAGGGACAGAGAGAGAGAGAGAGAGAGAGACACCCATCAGAAGTGCAGCTGCGTCATATAAAAAGCCCAACACTTCAACAAGGAAGTGAACAGAAAATGAGTCCCATTAATATTGTGTGTATGCTGTGCATGTTGTCACGGCAGCGTGATGGATTCCCCCTCATCACCGCTGCAGCGCAGGACGAACGTGGGTCGTTATTCTCCTGTACAGCGTAGCCTCCGCACTAATGTGCTCCTGCTCCCCCTCAGGTCCTCCTGCAGCTCTGCCTGCTCCTGCTTGGCGGCTGCAACCTGACGCACCTGCTCTCCATCGTGCTGAGTTTCTCACTGCTGGATGATGAGTTTTTCAGCTGCTGCACACAGCAGAAGAAGAAGCCCAAGTCGAGGAGTACGAGCTCGTCACACTTTCAGAGGAGTTGTGCTATAGATGTATTTGTTTTGAGCGCACGCGTTAAGCTATCTGACTCAAGCTCGCGGCCTTGGGTTAAAATGAGGTGATGGTGATGAAACATTGTAGGAGGGGAAAAAAGATGAACTCAAAGCCCCTGTACTGATCAGTTCTCTCTGTCTTCCTCCGTTTCCCTGTGCACTGCTCTCTTTCAGCATGGAGCCAGTTTTTGTTCTCCACTCTGGCTCTACTCGTCAGACTGGCTGTCTACATCCTTATTTTGCTTGGCACCGTAAAGCTCTTTAAGCTGGAGATCAACTGGAAGCAGAAGGTTGTGTCTTCTAAAGCAAGTGAGTCATCGCGGGGCCGGATCTTGAAAGGGAACACCTCGGCCTTTTGACTTGCTACTGCTTGTTCGTGTGTTGTGCATGTAAAGTGACAGAAGAGCTTTGATTTCCTTTGAGATGTGATAGAGTGGTGTCAGTAGGAGTATTTAAATTAACACATTTCATGCTGTTACAACTAGAGATGTCGCAAGAACCGATAGTTCGGGGCCAAGTCAATTCTGAAAACTGTACAGTTCTTGTTTCCTGTGGTAGCGAAGGTTTCACAGATCTCCCAGACCACATGGGGGCAGCATAATGAGCCAAGAACATTAACACAAACTTAAATTTAAAAAGAAAAGTTTAGGAAAAAGACTTTAAATAACAGTGAGTACGATTTATTTTTATTTGTTGTTGTGGTATCGAAATTGGCATTGAGAATTTTAGTGGTATTGTACTGCCAGAAGTTACAACTTCTTAATGGCCTTCTTTGGACAAGTAGGCATGAACAGTGCTGGGATGATAAATACATTATGAGGATTGGTTAATTGTAGTGGTTTAATTATTAGTCACTAATAGATTTTGTGGTAGTTGATTGCTTTGGTTTTTCCGGCAGATTTCACCCAGGAGGGCTTTTCTCAGTTTGTGAGCCAGATTCAGGCTCCTTCTGTGTGGCTAGGAGTGCTCTCACTGACCTGGGAAGTGGTGGCCACCATGCTCAGGTAAGATTGTGTGTGTGTAACCTTGGATATGCAAATTCCATTCGTGCAATTACATTAACCCTGCGTGTCCCCTTCAGATGTGCATGTGTGCGGGGCATTCTGGGAAAACTGTGGGCCCTTGCCCAGTGGGCTGTCTTCACTGCAGCAGCTGTGGCTGTGTTCGCCCTCAGTCTAGTAAGTTATAGCAGCCCTGCTGCACTGTTACTATAGCAGCCCTGCTGCACTGTTACTATAGCAGCCCTGCTGCACTGTTACCTGCTCAGATAAGTCAACACTGAAATATGCCAACAGTGAACCTCAGAGGGAGCAGTAGGAAACAACGTTTCTGTTACTTTGTGAAATGCCGACAAATGAAAATGATGGTTTGATTTTGGTGTGGTTATCATCGTGTTTAGTACTGTGGCATATCATTTAAAATCAGTAACAGGCCAGACAAACACGAAACAAGTTTCCCAAGTCTGCTCACACTGCAACATGCAACAAGTCTGATGGTGTGTTTAGCTCGTAAAACTGACACCTACATGGTTAGATATTGAGTTGCTTTACTAGTTTGTCGTGTGTGTGTGTTCAGGTTCCATACACTGCCATGGCAGGCATGTCTGGCAATAAAATTTTCCCCGAGGTGCAGAAGGCTTACAGTGCTGTAGAGAAGTATCAGCTCGTCGGTGCGTATGGCATTCAGCACAGAATGGTGCCCCCTGCTGGTCGGCCGGAAATAATTATCGAAGGCAGTGGGGATAAGAAAACATGGGTGGTAAGTCATGCCCAACCTCTGTCTGTCTGTCTGTTAGGTTGCATATGACCTTTGCCCAAGTATTAAGGAGAGCAGAGAGATAAATGCAGAAGAGGCACCAGCCATTGGTGCTCTTGGATTTAATGCTGGGTTTTGTGGTTTATTAGAGGACCTGCCAATGGGGGGAACCTCAGGCTACCAAAGCAAACATTTGGCACTGAATGTCACTGGGGCCTAAAAGATGAGATGCAGTAGCGTTTACTAAATTACCATATGCCATATGTTACCATTCAACTAGGACCATTTTCATCTTCTGCATTGAATAGTCATTTCTCACCAGGGAACCGAAAAGAGATTAAAGTGACATTCCTGGTGGGATCCTATGCTCGTATATAACTCAGAGCGGAAATGTATTATTCAGTGTAGAGAAGAAAAGGAGAAGAAGAAAGTCTGTCCCTGAACTGTAAACTCATTTAACAGCACAATTGGTTGTTCAGTACGTTCAGTATCAAATAGTTTTTCAGTACTGGATGATCTTTTAGTGTTAAGATGATTTCAAAAGTGAGTAAGTGCCTGATCTGAGAACAGTACGTTCCCGCTATAATTAAGCTCTATAGGTGTGGATACAGATTGGGCTGCATTCACCCGATTGTCAGAGGTGGCCAACCCAGCAAAACGCTCACAAGTGCTACATAGTGTCCCAACACAGTCAAGCCATCAAAACCTTTTCCCCCCTCATAACTGCTAAGTATACACAGGTTGTTGACTGGACCAAGTTGATGTCTTGACCTTTTTCTGTGGAGCGTCTCGCACACACACGAGAGGCCGTAGTGGTTTCCTCACGGCTCTGTGTTTTTACCCAGTGTCTGCTGTTCTCCTGCTGATCCTGGACCTGTGCTGTGTTGCAGGAGCTGAACTTCTCGCACAAGCCCGGCAGTGTGAGCGGCGTCCCTGCACTCCTGGGGCCCCACGAGCCCCGGCTGGACCGGCTGCTGTGGGAGGCAGCGCGGGGAGACCACCAGCACCGCCCCTGGTTCACGGGCCTGGTGCTGCAGCTGCTACAGGGCAGGCACCACGGTGAGCTCCGCTGTAGCACCAGGGCCTCCACCGGCCTTTACACTGCGCTCTGCGTTGGTGTCGTTGTTCTGCCAGAAGCTAAAGCCGCTGGAGTTGGTGAAGTCTAGTTGAGCCTGGCGGGCGTGTTTTACTGACGCGTCTCTCCGTGCCTCCGCTCTGCCGTAGTGGTGAAGTTGCTGCAGGTGGATGACTCGCTGTACCCCTTCCGCTCTGCTCCACCCGCTTTCGTCAGAGCCAGCGTCTACCACTATCACTTCACCCGGGCCGGAGAGGACGGGTGAGTTGAGCAGAGACGATCGTTCACGTCGCGTCCACACCGCCGATCCTCCACCCCCACCCCCTATTTCTAATTTTAGAAATCTGCTTCTGGAGCATACCAGATATTTGGTAACCCTTAAATTAGTTTTCTGCTTAAGAACTTTAATGAATGCGTACATAAATAACTCCCTGACATAATCCTGCTTTGATTCTGTTGAGGTCTATATAAGACGTCATACAGACGTGTAGAAACACATGTTGAGGGCTTGAGTGTTACCAAGTACTTTAACTAAAATACCACAGTTGGCACAGTTTAAAAAAAAAAAAACCATCTCCAGATGGCACAGGACTATAGAGCCACTGGAAAACGCAGCCATTGTAGTTTACAGTACTGAGAGTAAATCTGTGAAGCAGCTGCTGTGGATAAACCAGATAAAGGCTTCTCCCAAACTCCCTGTATCATCCCCCCTGACTGCTGGGTACTGCCTCAACACCCTGAAACCTGTGCTTTTTGTGGTAGGACCCAGCCCGAGGCATGGTGGAAAAGACAGTATGTGCGGGAGTTTTTTCCCACAGTGCACCTGGGTGATCCTGTCCTTGAGGAGTATCTGCATGAGGCAGGAATGAAGGTAAAGGCCCGATCGACATGTCAAGATCAAAGAGCTTTTATCTTTGCTTTAATTAAGCTGTAATGATGTATCGTTCTGTTACATCATATAGTTGATCTATTGCTTATGTATATAGGTGGATGGTAGGATTTTTACATTAATATTGAATATTTGGAGATTATATACATCATGTAATTTTTTTTTTTCCCCCTTGTATGTAGAACTTCGCAGTCCAGCCCAGTTCAGACGCACCTTTGGCCCAGGCACTGGATGTTTTACGGGGTCATGCAACGGGACTTTCTGGGCCCCTGCTACTTTTGACCCTGTTTACCGCTGTGGCCTCCATCCTCCTCCTCAAAGCTCTCCTCTCTCGAAGCCGGACCCAAAAGGGCCCGAAACCCAAGTCCAAACCCTCAGCGGGTGAGCACAAGAGTAAGAAACCCCGAGAGGCCCCCGAAGCGTCTGAGAAGAGCCGCGGGCCCTCCAGCCGCGGGGGCAAGAAGGAGATCTCTGAGGACAGGAGGATGGACTCAGACAGAAGCCCCCGCAAGAGGAAGTGACCCCCCCCCCCCCTCCTCCTCGCTCTTCTCCTCGCTCTTGCTCTGGCAGGAGAGGGGTTCCATTCTCAGGTGTACTTCCAAGTTGCCATCCAGTTCCATAAATTGAAATAGTTGCATATCTCCTCTCCCTCACACCCATGTGACGAGTGAAGTGTTGATTCAACCAGCTTTGGCATGTTCTCCAGATCAGAAGGTCCAAACCAACCCTGCTCCTCAGCACCGTGAACATGATTTATTTCCATCTTTGGAATATTTGGTGTGTTGTCTCTTCCCCCCCCCCCCCTAATTATTGGTGGTGTTCTTCCCTGTAAGGGGTCAAGACCTACACGCAGTTCTGGGAAGCTTGCGCATCTGACAGGTCAAAAGAAGCTGCAGAATTTGGTTAAAATTGCTTAAATCATTTACTGTCTCTCTCTCTCTTTCTGTTCCACGTCTTGTACAAACAGTGTTACATAAACGTCATTCAGAGATGTGCAGCTTTGTCCAAAACAAATGACCATAACGTGTGCTCTTCCGCAGTTAAGCTGTTATTTCTCAGATCATTTTTCTACCTGAAGTGATGCCCACAGTTTTTTTGTCAGCTCTTTAAACTTGATTATACATTTATTTATTTTGTTTATTCTTTTTGAGACTTTGTGTAATTGCAGTAGTACAGTTCTCCCAGCCATAATGGAACTCCCTTCCTCTTAGATATTTTTAAACTAGTCACCACAAGATGGCATCTGCAGACCAGAAGGCTTGAGGGCTAATTTCAAAGCAGGACGAGAGATCATAAATGACTATTCAGTGATTGCTGTCTAGCACAGGGCTGGACACTTTCTGCAGTTTTAATTCTAGCCTAGTTTGCTGTACTCCAGAGGTCATTGAAAGTCCCTGTTTAAGGAGTAGACAGAGAAAACTACAAATTAAAAGTGGACAAGATTTGTTTAATCGCGCAGTTGCAAACGATAAAACATCGGTCTTTAAGTCGTAATTATGTTGGAACATTTCCAGACGAAGAAGCACTGAATTTCGCCTTTTTGCTGAGCTGTGCCGTTGGCTGGATTGGTAGTTGATAACGTGTAAACCAAGTAATTCATGTCGAATTGTAGGCAAAAAACCCCAGGCTAGAATTATTGCGGGTAGTGGTCTACTTGTAATTCCGAAGTATGCTTCTTAGCGGTTTCCCTAAAACATCTTTATTCTGTGATTCATTTGGCTTAATTCTTATTCACTGACTAAAGCTGGCATAGAATAAGCCCCCAGAATCCAGTGCGCTGAGGGTTTTGGTTCCACTGGTGATCTTAGAAACGTGTAATCGTATTAGTCACTCCGGGGAAGATGCCCGAAATGAACTCTGAAACGTTTAATTGAATGAGAAAAGACATTTGGGAACGTTAAGCGCTTTATAATAAAGGAAGAATCAACGCTTTTACACTTTGCTGTGTAGAGTATAATGTTGAAACACTAAGTGAAACTAAATCTTACCTGTTATTTGTGATCAAATTATAATTAATCCCGCAAATTTCCTTATTAGGTTGGTGTACTATGAATGGTTAGACTATATGGCATAGTTGGCTCTAAAATTCAAATATTACAAAATTAAATACAACAAAGCGAATATGTAATGTAAGTTAAATATGACCTCTACAACGTCCCATCCCATGTTTGGTTTTAGATTATCACTTTAAACAAATAGTTTATTAACTTCAATATGGCTGTCCATTGTTTTATCAGACATTTGTTTACAATGCACTTGGAGGAACTGGTTTGATTAGTCATGCTCATCGCGTTTAATGAGCAGTCACTCTCATTTTAAGTGAATCACTCAAACGTGCTCTCGTTTGAGATTTTCTGCCATGATTTAGGCAGCACGCTGAGTCAGGCGTGCTACCCCAGGAATAAAAGTGCGCGCGCGTTCCATCCCAGTGCTCGTGGCGCCTCCGGGAGGGAATTTCATAGACTTCCATCACGTGCGTTCCTCACACCGGACTGATACTACTTTGCCTCTGGTTTGGATTATTGATTTTAACATGTGCAAGTGGAATCATGCCTACATTCCACTGTCAGAGAAAAAGAAGAAAATAAAACTTGTAAAAAAGTTGGTTTGATCTTCATCTTCCACATGAAGGAGGCTAAGGTAAGTAAACAACCGCGCGCACACGCGCCGAACGCATAACTGCAGTCGTTCACTTATGCTTCATTTTGCTTGTAAGCGCGGTCATATTTTCTCATCTAATTTATTGGAAGCTTCCGTTTCGTCCAACATGAGCCTAATTTTTGCCGATGTAAATTAGCTTCTTGTTTGCATCTTTTTATTCAGTTAGGTAACAAATGGAACGGGCATTTGAATTAGAACCGAGGTCAGGTTTTTCTTTGCGCACAAAACGGAGTTGCTTTAAAAATCTTTGCAAAAGAGGAAGCTAAATTTCGCGGGAAACTGCATTTAATGTTTGTTTTACTGTGTAGGAATGGTATGGTCCTGGTGAACTTTGACATGCAGTTAAAGTTCTTTAGTTGTTTAAATAGTTAATAGTTTATTTTTTAAGTAATAAAAGCGTTAAATTATCAACAAATTTTTAATTGGTTCGATTGTTAAGGGCAATTAAAATTAAGTTTATTTTAGAGGTTTAAGTAACTGACGGTGTTTTATTATAAACCTCTTAATCTTACATTTTTAGATTTTTTAAGACACTTAAAATATATTTTGTTGGATTATAACCTACAGCTAATGCAGAATTACCCAAAGTAATTTTGATTAAATGATTTTAAATGATCTCATCTAATTTCACATGCAATCTCTGCAGATCGTTCTGATATCACCTTTTCTACATAGACTGGCTCACTGTGTAAAGCAAATCTTTGAGAACTAGACGTATTTAGGAAAACCTTTTAAAATATGCTATAATTCTTAGTAGCCAAATGTTATGGTCTGCAGTTCATCTGTTGCCATCTGATTAGTGTTGGTCATCATGTAGGTATTCAACTCCAAACTCCAAAACAAGTCCATGCAGTATCTATCTGGTAGGTTGAGATTTTCCCATTACAGCCCTCTCTATAGATCCATCCTCCTTTTACCCAGAAGTCTTGTCTCTGAACAAAGTGGCCAGCCAGTGACAATTACCACTAATTAATTGCCATCGAGTACAAAATCCAGGCACAGAACTTGTATTCAAAGTCCAAAGTTGCCTCTGCCTTAACCATTAATCTGTCATCAGTATCTGACAACAGCACCTCTGCTGCGTATTTATGGACCCTCTCAACTCAGCAGGGATGCTGCCACTTATAAAATCACCAACTACTGCTGTGCCTGATAAACATACACCAGCTCAACACCACTATCATGTCAATGTTAACGGATGTTTTGAGGATGGTACACCACCAAATAATTTCCAGTCAGCACTGGTCCAGTTGTCAACAGCTTGACTTGCGAGAGGGTGACCGGCCAAACATGTAGGAACTATTTAAAATAATTAAAACACTTAGGAAATCTAGTTGGCATAAAGGTCTTTTGAGATATTGACACCGCTATACTATCCTATCATGAAGACACAGCCTAAAAACTCTTATCTCTGAAAAATATTTGGTCCTTCAAAAGTTATTTGGAATTTTATTTGTTCTTCTTCTATTTATGCAGTAAAATACACCTTGTTTCCAAATTCAGGTTACTAATGATTGTATTTTAAAATGATCAAAAATTATGCATATGTAGTATATAGTAATTTAAGACTGCTTTTGTGGGAGGAATGTCATATAACAGGAAGTTAAGACTGAACAGTGCAAAGTAGTTTAGCTTTGAATCGTTAGATACGTTGGTCATGATTGGCCCTCTACAACTGTCCAGTGACATTTGACTGATTAGCCTTTTTTGATCTGTAAAGGTAAATCTTGCCTCACCCGACTCTCATAATTTCTCCAATACAACACAGCATTCCTACCAAAGTCAACCTGCTTGGACGAACTATGTCAAAGATTAGTAACCATGGTCACACACACATTGTTGTGTTTAGAGAAGAAAGCACGAGGCTCTGTTGGTTCTATCGCAATTGAACAAAAGCAGTTGCGCTAACCGCTAACGAGAGCTGGCAAACCCCACAGAGCTGAAGAACTACCAGCAGCACCTGACATAGCTTAGCACCACCAGCACACCACCCAAGCCTCGAGCTGTCAGCTGTCCCGGTGAGCTGCTCTGAGGAGCCTCTCAGTTCACCATGCAGCTCAGTTGTGGGTCAGGTAGCCTGTGTTGTCTGGGTGCTCTATGCCACCCAGTGGTAGTGTTCTGCAAATTAATTATGCCATGTTTGGCTTTATTAAAAGAAATAACGTACAGCATGCTGTGTAGCACTGTGTGCGGAGGTGCCAGTTGTCCACACAGAATAGGTTTGCATTCAGAACAGGTACGCCATCTGAACAGGTACGCATTCAGAACAGGTACGCCATCTGATAGCCCATCAGCAGCTGCTTTCATTCTTTTTAACTAAGACAACTGGCATGTTTTTGCTTCTTTTTGGTAGTTTTATCTCCTGAAGTCACATACTGAAGTTACGTAAGGGTTACATACTTCTGCTCACTGCAGGGGTCTCATAGCAGGGGTCTTGCACCTGGAGTTCGGGTCAGGAGAGGCTTAGGCTGCATGTCTTGGCAGGTGATTCACGCTGAAGCTTCTCACCTCAGTGGCTCTGTGCGTTCTCCCTCCCTCTCAAGAAACACCTCTCAACAGCAGCACTGCCTCATGGATGCCTTTCTAGCACTGCTAGCATATTAGAGTCGTTTGTCAGTGCACACGTGAACAAGACTCTCATTGAACAAAACCAAACAATCATTTTTCAATTAGAGACAAGGAAAAAAAAAAGGTGGTGACTTGACTACTTTTGGTGTAGCGTAGCCATCCTCCCATCCTCCCTGTCTTTTGTTCTTTTACTGCAGACTGAACATGCATCAATACTAGTCTGTGGCAAAGCTAAAGAGGTTGCACAGCCCAGGGTATTGATAACATACTAGCAACACCCTCCTTGTCCACCCGCTCTGCGCAGACCCAGGATCAGCTGCACAAGTATTTCATCATGAATCATTTGTGTTGCCTTTGTCAAAATTGTTCTCCATCTGACGTGTACCGAAATGAGAGCGTGCAAATGATAATATGCCCTTCATGTTTCAATATCAAAGCATGTATCAGAAGCCATGGATGATGAGCCATTTCGGTAGGCAGATAAAGAGTTGCAAAAAACAAGTCAAAAACGCCTGCAGCTGCAAGGAAGTAGCCCAGTTTCACGAGCGCAGCCTCGCGTTGCCGGGGGCGTCCACACACCAGGCCATCTGGCACTGCTCGCAATTGTTTAGATGCATGACTTTCTTTTTGAGTTTGTTTGTGTAATGAATTGATAATGAGTGTTATATCAGCAGAAGTCTGATCTTGTCTGTGTGGATGCAGGTTGGGGGATGTGCATGTGTGTTGGTTCTGCTGTTTTCTGGCATCGTTACCTGTTCTGGTGTGCTTGGGAGTCCTCTGACAGATGACGTGGCCACATTAAAAACACTGGTGAGGCACTAATGCTCTCGTTAGCCTGTTTTCCGTTTATTTTTTAATTATTCATTTACCTGCAAAGTCTGATAAGGAAATACATCCCTGTGACCGTTTCACAAGTGTGTGTAATTCTTTGTGTCTTACATTTTGCCTCTTTCTTTTATTGAAAATGTAACATCTAACAGAGCGAAAACATTCCAAAGGACTACAAAATTGCTGTCCGTTATATTTCCAAAGAAGTGGTAAGTAACTACTAACTACAAAATAAACATCTGTTAAATTGACTTATTTATTTACATTTTATTTACATTTAATAAGTGAAGATTCACCCCACAACTGCACTTACTTCTCTGCTTCTGTAGTCTTGTTTTCTATGCCAGAAAGCTGTAACAATGCCACTATTTACTACCCGAGTTCATGGAAGCTCCAGGCCACTTCTAACACAAAATTGCTGCTTAGTTTTCATGTTTCTCCATATCTCCGGCTATTTAAGGGTGGGGCTTGCTGGCTTCTTCTGAACCTGTACCCAGTTGAGAACAGTCTGAAGATGTTAGCCTTCAAGTTTGGCAACCTCTCCTCCAACAGAGAAAACATCACCATCTTCATCACCATGTTGCAGGGGCTTCGCTTCACCATTGACAATGAAGAGCTGGTAACTCACCTCCTTGATCACATGCATCGCAGCTTAGCGCTTCTACTAAAATTCAAAAGATGCAGCTTTACATTCAAGAAGGTTCTTTGTGTCTTTCCCAGGAGGTAGCAATGCAGGTCTTTAAGTGCCATTACCGAAGGGGCAGGTGGTCTACCAGACGCTATTTTAACCACGTCAAAGAAGTTCTCGTAGCATTTGCGTCAATGCCTCACCAATTTCACTGCACCCCTCCCCCCTGTGACGTCACAACATCCCCACCCAGGACGCCAGGTGAGACCTGGATGAATCAACAATGGCCTGAAATCGTTTGTGAAACGCAGCGAGCCAACACAATGAAAAACACACCCAGTGACAGAATGGCTAGCATATATAAGACTGATACAAAGCAGAAGCCATTAGAAGCGGTTGTTCCAGGTCATGCCTAGACACAGCCCCCGTGTGCATAAATGCATGGTATGCTGTTGTGTTTTGACAGGACATGGCAGCCAGAAGCATTTGATTGACAGAGCGATCCCTGGCCTCCTGGCTCTGTTCGTCATCCCCGGTGTTGCCACGATCACACTTGCTCTCAGAACAGTTACGATCTGCCCCTCCGATCTGGACCACTAGCCCACAACAGTATGGTGCCGTACACGCCGGGTCACAAAATAAGTTGGCCAAACCCAAAATTAGATATAATGGTCCTAACAGTAAAAAAATTAGCAAGTACTAAAGAAATGTGCTCCTGATTGCTGTGCCACCATCGTCACATCTTCATGATCACACAAAGATAACATTACAAAAGGAATGTAATGTTTTGATCTAAAATTCAAATTAACGTTTCTGGGTCTTCACATTTTTTCCAATAACTTGCTCCTGAGAGCATTTAAAAAAAAGCGCAATGTTCTGCAGTTTTGGGTTTGGCGTGTGTTGTTGCCCGGGAGTGTATCGCAGGAGTGTATCGCAGGAGTGTGTTAGCTCCATATTTTTCACCTCGCATGTCACTTACAGATTCCTCAATCCTGCAGATGCTCTGTCGAAGAACAAGGAGGCATGACATCGCATGCCAAGCGCACGGCCCCTACGCCCCAGACACAGAGGGCACCCCTGACATCACCAGCGCGGCTACGAATAGTGACGCAGGAGCCTCTTTAAGAAGCGAGCAGTGCAGGTACGATCACTTCACTTCAGAAACATCGCGTTAGAAGCAAACGCAGAAGCAAACGCTTGCAGAAGTGACCTCGCAGAGGTTGTATGGTGATTTATAAGCACAACCTGGCAGGAATGTCCTTTTCATGGCCGTCGATGCCTGTTTCCTTCCCTCAGGGTGTCACAGGATACGTTGAGGTCTGAAGACACAGCGGTTTAATCCCTATGGAAGTGGAACGGGGCAGAAGCTGCAACCTCTGGATGTATTATGAAAGGATTCAACAAGCCAATGTGTACAAGCTTCATCATGACTTTTTTAGCAGAACTAGGATGCAGACAGATGCACGGGCCCTTCTGTCTGTGGTGCCGCACCTACTCTGCTCAGCAACATCGTCTTTAAAGAACATCGTCTTTAAAAGCTGATTAAATTATACGAACTCAAGATTCCTAACTGAGATAAAATGGTTAATAAAACAGCGAATAACGTCATCTTAACCCCCCCTGGCAGAGACAGTTTGTCCAGGCCATAAATAGATGAAGCTGTGTTTCTGAAGAATGCACACGCAAGATGGCATCCTTGAAAACACTCTGGCTTTGCCTGCTGGAGCGCTCGGGCTAGCATGCGGCCTCCCCCGGACGGGAAGCGCGGGTCTTTTGAAGAGGGCGCTGGGTGACAGAGGCACGTCCGCAGCGCCGGCGGCTGCAGGTCCGTCCTTTTGAGGTCGGCCGCTAAGACTGCAGGCCTTGGGCTCCGAGGACAAATAGGTTGTTTGTGCGCTACGCCGTCCCGCATGGGAATGGAGCTCGGGGCTCACTCTGCATCGCAGAACAACACGGCTGCAGAACAGAGAGCGCGCTTGTCCACAGGACACGCGTGGCTGGGCGCTCTCGACCACTCCAAGGTTTCCTCCGGATTTCAACTCATTCATTGAGTTTTATGTGTGGTTTTTGTGGTGCCCCAGTTTTGGAGCTGTGGGTTGTTAAGAATTCAGCGTGGCGATGGCCACTTTGCTCATGACAGGGGACTTTGAGCATGGATGTGTGCTTTACACACTTCAGAGGTCTCATGCTTAAGGCAGGGTCTCATGTCGGAAATGCAGTGTTTTATGGTGGTCGTGGTTGAATTGCCTAGGTCAGAGGTTCCCAGTTAGGACCAACAGGATAACCAGTCAGTCTGTATATTTATTCTGATCCAGCGCCCAACACACTTTGACCTTGGAGAATCTGCTTGTGTACTAGGTGTACTAGAACCTGGAGCAAAAACAAACTGCTGGTCTATTCTCCATTGGAGAATTGGGAACCTTTTGTGTACACACTGAGGCAGAATCTAGTTCACATGCCTAATCTATGCAGGCCATGTAAAAAAAAAAGAACGCCAATTACACAAAGGAAAATGGGGATTAGGTCTGTCATTGGGTTTGTGTCAAAGAATCAGCCTGGTAACCACAGTCCTGGGTTACATCCAATTAGCTTGGTCTCTAACAAACACACTTTAAATGTCTAGAAACAATCCCACAATCCCACATCTCTGGCAGGAGAAGAAAGAACTGATTGTTTTCATGACAATGAGCAGAGAGTCAGAACTTGAGAATTGAGGTCACATGATAAAGATGTCATGGCAACATGAGTCATATCCCATAATTTCATTCTCACTTTGTGTCTCACTGTGCCACAAATGATGGTTTTATCCTATACAGATGGTTCAATTACGCAAAAGTTTAGGAAATTAACATGAGACATTACGGTCTAGTTATCTGGACAGATGAACCTGAGTTAAAGTAGTTCATATGTTTGTCTGCTTCCATTGCCAGGAGTTGGCATAGTTTCACTGCTGGTGATGTCTTTCTCCATCATCTTTCCAAAATCACTGTAGTGTTTATGTGTTATGTTGGTAAAGGCTCCCAGTGGATGTCCCAGAGCTGTGCAGAGCAGGTTTCCCATTGATGCAGTTAGATTTCAAGTCCTGGTATTAGAAATGGACCCCTCTATCCACGGGTCTTTCAGGTCTAGGCAGAGAAAGTCTGAAGATGTATTTCCCCCATATAACTCATCCACTCTCTCACTTGCTCTAACAATGTGAGTGCTGTCCACTATTGTCTCGAAGCGTGACCTCCAGCACACGATATATGAGGTCGGTAATGGCAGACTGGCTATCATCAACCGCAGCAAGATGGTAACAAAGACCCCTCTCATCGACACAGACATGCCGCTTTTTATGGTGGAGAGAGTGTCATTAGTCATTCTTCAGTCTAAGCCCACTCTCTGCACACCAGCTCAGCTCGAAACTACACACACACACACACACACCCTGTGCTTTCACCCAGACACCAGGAATCAAAACCGTATGATGCTAACATCATCCAAATGCCTCCTGTGTTAGACAGGAGAGGGAGAATTACTGTGATTCACAAAGAAATTGCTGAGAGGGGGAGAATAACTGTGATTCACAAAGATATTTGTCTGATATCTCTGCAAGAAAAGCAGTGCAAATAAGATCGAAAAGAGCTAAAGGACCTAAATGGACCTGTATTTAACAGCCTTATTTATTTATTGATCCCATGTGATAAATGTTCGCATTGTAAAGTTTCCATCTGAATGGCACATATTGTATTTTATTTTTTTGAAGGAATCAAATATATATAAACTTCACAACAGAGTATTTCTTTTCATAAAAACTATTTATCTATTTATCCTACTTTGTGTTGTAAGGCTCAATATATATATCATTAATAAATATATATAAAATTCAAAGTACTCTTGAGCTGGACCCAAAATCCCATTATTGTACTGAAATGGGTCTTTGTGGTTGGGTTAAACACACGGTTTACTACCCCACTAATGCTGACTCCATGTCAGTTCGTCAAATGTTGTCACCTTGTATACCCTCTACGTCAATATGACAGATATCACATTATTATAATAATCGAAAACTAATAATGTGGCAATTTAAATAAAGAAACAAGTTAAAGAAGAATTTAAATGTTCCATTACATTTTGTACAATAGTTTGATGAATAGAAAGGTATGCAGAGCCGTTTCATATTCTTTTGAAAAAAACAGTGAGAAATAAAATAAGCAAATGAAACAATTTGGTCAGATAAGGTGCATTTTTCTATAATGTGTAAAAAACCCTTTTGGTTATGGACTAGTAATTATTTCTGCTGTCATAATTTTGATGATAGCGCTTATTATAAAGGCCATTAGAGGTCTGTGGGTAATCAGCGTCATCATTGCGTTGGTATTGCTGGTCTTCATACTGACCATAGCTTTTAGCAGTGTCTCCTTGATCGCATGCACTGTTGCGTTTCTGTTTGCATACGTGACTGTTGGGCTCAAGGTCACTTTAGGTTTTGTAACGGTTTGGATATTGGCCAGAACTTTGCCCAGCATATTCCTGATCTTGATTGTAAGGCTTCTGAAGTCGCTGTTCCAGAGTACGACAGTCAGGTTGGTGGTTCTCCTCATCACTGTGCTGGACAACAGGATCTGACGCCAGACTTAGCTCTGCTGCACTGAGCAGATCCCTGGAGGGACATTGTTTCATCTTGGCGCCAAGGGTACTGCAGATGTGAACTCCCAGGACAAACTGCAGAATCTGGACAAGGCAGCAAAAGCAAATACGTAGTTGAAAAGGCTCCTTAAAGAAAATTTACATATTTTTGGTGAGCATCGTGTTCATGTGCATAAGAAAGGTTGTGTCTTCGATTCACTCTCTCACATTCTCTGTCTCGGGGACGCAACGATACCTGAATGATTATGAGACCAAAGTCCATGCCCACTATCACATATACATTCTGTTGAAACCAGTCATTCATCTTCTCTTCACAGCCCTGCACCAGGAAACATGCCCCAAATCTTCAGACACTCCAAATGAAAGAAGTTAGCAGGTAACACCTATGAACTGTATAACTGTCGTATCATTAAAATAAATACTTTAAAGAGTAAAGACTAAGCAAGTGTTAAACCTGGCAAATACCATTGTGTAGATCTGTGAGCCATTTCCAAACGTATATTGCCCCTTGGCCAGCACTTGGGGGCAGGTCCCATTGAAGCAGGAACAGGGGTAAATCTCTGACATGTTGTGGATCTGAATAAGTGTGTTTGTCAGCCAATCACTGGGCTCCTTCCTGCCACAGCACTCTGCCTACAGAAGAAGACACTCATAACAAACCAGCCCATATGGATGATACATCTGGATCAGCTTATTCATCACTGTACTTCCATTGTGCGTGACACATCATTTGTCATTGCTATTGTTTAGCATTATGTAATACGTACAGATTTCTGCACACTGTCTAGAAGATTCCATGCAGTTTGAGATTCATTAACCCCGTAGTTGCTGATGATGTCATCCACACTTTGAACCAAAATCCTCTGAATCTATTAAAGTGAAAAGCACTTTTTTTAGGTAAAAAAGACATTTCCCAGCAGGAACACCCACCTTGTAGACACAGCTTTTCGGTGTCCAGTTAAACAGTTAACAGACAGTCAAAGTCTATATCTCATCTTTTTCTGCAGCCTTTCAGCAGTGGTCAGTTTCAGAGGATCACAGCTGTGTCCCAGCCCAGTGGCATAAACACTGCAGTAAAACTACAGTAGCACTGCAGTAACACTGCGGTAACACTACAGTGCCTGGCACATCTGAAGCAGTTCAACACCTGTTAGAACACCCCTACCATGTCGCTGACGGTGCTTTATTGAGAAAAATACCCATTCGGCAGTGGAACTGCATAATCATGACAAGTATGACTATCTACAGGTCATAATATCAGGACTAAACTATAAGAATCATTGATACCATATGGCTTCCTCTTACAAAATATGGGTCATTCACAATGTTTACGTGAACACTTTAGCCTCAACACTACAACCGCTAGGCTACTCTACGCACGGCAAATACAATACAAATGACCACTAAAGTCATCTGTGATTACAAATGCTCGTAATGTCTTTCATAAGCACATCACGTCCACCTTGCTACTCATGACAGCATCTGGGCTACAGTAGCTTACCGCACACTTTCAAGCAAATCTATAAGACGGACAAACCTAAAGGCACAACTACTTATTGTAGATGTGTTTCCCAAGGACTGTAGATTAACCTGACAGTGAGTGTGGGAGGAAAACATGTGGTCCCAATAAGGCATATTCAAAAGTCAGTTGACCGTAATAGAGCTTGTGGTGTGCATGTATGAGTAGGAGTTCTGGTCACACACGGGACTGTACCAAGTCTGGACCACTTGAATGGGATATCTTGCGTGTGCTGACATTTCCCCATGGTTAGTTAAATATACAGCTATTGTGTAGTAGGTACCTATTAATCACATGTGGAAGTATGTTGAATAAGAACTTGGTAAAATACTTACTTGGTTCTTTTTTAACAGTAATAAGAAGGTGACAAAAACTTGACCCAGAACAATGATGATTAAGAAGCCCATATACTGGAAAAGAATAAAAAAATAACATTCAGTAAACCCCAAGAAAGAAGATAAATATATCTTCTTTCTTAATCAAAGATTGCCATAGACCCAGGAAGTAATACAGAAACTTTTGCTTGATTTCTTTCCCTAGAAAATGACTTCACTTAAAGGTTAAACTTCTCAAATTTTAACTCAAATAATTATGTATTCTATTATGAATTATGAATGACTAATAAATGATCCATATTAATTCTTATAATGCATATGTGTAGCAATACTTACAAATGCAATGAAACATCTGTTTTCTAAGCAGACCCCAACACAGCCCAGCATGGAGACACCCACCACAACGAGACCAATAACAAAAAGTCCTCCAGCCACGACTTTAACAATTTCATCTGTGATTGTTACCACAAAAAAATGTATCAGTGGTCACCATCGCACAGTCGGGACACAGTGCTGAATCTACTCCAACCAACACAACATTAGGCAAAGACGCTTTTCCCATTCAGCAGCGCTCAACTCGAACTTCATCATATTTTTGTCTACGCTTGTATTTGTCTACTGGAAGAGAAGAGCTTTACTATGCAACTGACATGAATCTTACCGCTACTTAACACAGATATGAAGCTGCTTTTGTCAAATAAGATCCACGCAGAGCATCCAAACAGGCTGATCCCAAGAATCTGCAAAGAATGCCAACATCTATTAAAGGTGCACCATGTTCCTGCTGTAGCTCTAGAATACACATAAATTTCACATAAATACAACATATCTAGTCATATTTCACTTTATCTACCCACTGTCGTCATGGCTGAGTTGTTATGCTCATCTTTATAGAAATATAAACAAACAGCTAAAATAACTAAGAATAGGCTACTCGCAGTGTTGGAAGCTCGTATTTCTTTTGTAAATGACACATATTTAAGCTAATTACATATGTCGTCTATCCACAGAAAGGACATACATAATCATAGCTTATCTGTGCAAAATTAGAAACCCTAAAATCTGACAGTTAAATAAGAATCTTTATGTACATTGGTGGACTTTTGTAAAAGATGCATGTTTAAATCAGTTGAATTTGTCCTCTTACCACAAAAAAGGAATTGATCAGCATTAGAAAGAATTTCAATATCTGAAATTTGTCTTCTGCCTTCATGTTGATGTGGACAAACTCAGGAAAACAGGTAACAGCTGAATTTCTGCCGACCTGGCAAACATTGGATCCCTTTCTAGCAGATTAGATCTCCCTTGGGTGAAAGTTCACATATTCTTAAATCTCATTCTCTTTCTCCTTTGTTTAGCCTGTCTAGTGTTTTCCAGGAAACTTTCCAATACATTTTAGGACTAAAGTTCACTTCCTTATAACAACACCAATTATTAACCATGTAAGTCTCTCATTGTGTGCGTGAGCGTGTGTGTGTGTGTGTGTATATGTATTGAAGATGTAAAGCGCCCTCTGCCTGGCGCTGCTAGCATCCAACCCATGACTATTTGAATCGACGGACACGATAGGTATTCTTTTAGTATAGTCTTTTCCAAATCGGCCCCTGCTCAGTTATCTCCGTGAATGTGTTTCGTAGGTGGGAGAGCTCCGGTTAATTTGAAAAATGTCTACTGCTCTTGAGAGTTATATCAACCGTATCCTTTTGCGTCATGATGCTCAAAAAGGAGACACCAAAAATGTATTGATTTGACGTTAACTAGCTAGCAAAGCTAGCAGGCTAACGCCAGCTAACAAAACTAGCTAGGATAGCTAACTAGCTGTGTGTTGCTCGTTTCATTACTTGCTTAAGCTAGTTTGGTATTTAACTGGATCATATATACAGTTATAGCTGACTTCTGGTGTGTTTTATTACATGAGGTCAAAGCTTGTTTTGTTTGGAAGTTGGCTATCAAATATGTGTTGCATAGCTCGCTCGATTAGCCACGCAGCTACACTCTTCATATGAATCATACAGATTCATGTAGGACTCGGGCTGGACTGATTAAACTAAGCGTAACAACGAGTGTAGTACGATTGTTTTAATATAAATTATGTTAACACTTAGTTTTAGCTGAATTGTGTAAATGTAGCGTTTAATTGTGGAGGTGAACTTGGCCAAAAACATCTGAAAGATGTTGGTACACGGCGAACTCGGATCCCTGGTCATGAAGATCTACCTTTATGCAGAGTTCATGCCCAGCACTGATCTAACAAAACTGATCCTGTTCAATCAGAACTTTATCAAAAACACCGATCTGTTAGATCACGTATTGCACGCAAGCCAGAACTGCACGCTTCAGGAAGGTAAATGTCTAGTTTTGTTCTAGGTTTATGAGCATATTGTTCTACAGGCTCTTCGTGTTTGGAGGTGACAAATCTTTTGTCCAGTTATGTTGTCAATCAGATTCCCTTGAGTTGTAGAAGTGTTATCTTAAAGAGAGAATTAATATTGCTTAATATATGTAAATGTGTCATAACTGGTACAAGCTGTTTACACATCCTTCACTAGTCTTTAAAGGAACTGTAGCTATCATTACCTCAGATGGACGGATGATTGTGGTGAGTATGATTTATTGAATCACTTTAATGCAGTATTAATGTACACTACCAAAAGAACTTTCAGCATACGGCGATCTGTGTCCAGAAATCCAAGAGGCCATGACTGCCCTGTAGTTAATTCCCTGCGGTTCTCCCCTTCACTCAGCTCCCTCTAAGCACGTTCAACGATTTCAGTTGAGTTAAAATTGAATTGAATGTTGCATGTGCAGCATCTTGAAAAGACGCAGCTAATGGGCTCATGCGTGATAGAAGGCAGCATGTCACATGTGGAGAAAAGGCATCATTTCGCACACGCTCAATTTCACCAGTCAGGCAATAGGGAGACCTGACTAGAGGGTTAGAATTGGCATTGTCTGTGTATGAACTTATTAATGTGGAAAACTTTACAATTTCTCATTTAATAATACTTTAGCACTGGATATGTGTAGCACAGTAACCCAAAGACACAAAGTATAAGGAAAAAAAAACCTAAAATTCAGTTTTGTAAATGATCAGTAAATGTCGTAAAAGTGATGAATGATGTGACGTAAGTCCTGTGCCTTCGCTTCAGGGAACGCTAAAGGGCTTCGACCAGACGATAAACCTCATTCTAGATGAGAGCCACGAACGTGTCTTCAGCTCCTCCCAGGGAGTGGAGCAGGTGGTCCTGGGACTCTACATCGTTAGAGGAGATAACGTGTAAGTTCTACAGAAGGCACCGAACATCTCTACTCTGTTCCGTTCTTAACATCGGCAGACGTTATTCTACGTATAACAGTTGTGGCATCACTTGCTTGCCACCATTTAAAAAAAAAAATAATAAAGTATTCAAAACATGACATGTTGACCTCTCGCTCCTGGTCGTCTGTAGGCTGTTGATTGTAGGCTACATGTACAGTTGATAGAGGTTGGGTTGAACACTGCTGGAATATTTATTTAAAATAGCTTCACATAGCCTGAAAGTCAGTAGCAGCTAATAAATGCGAGGTGTCCCTGTTACGTCTGTCGTATTGTGTATCTCTGCCTTTACCATGTAAAGCTGAGGCTCACAACCTTCACCTCTGTGTGTGCATTACAGAGCTGTGATTGGAGAAATCGATGAAGAAACAGACTCCGCCCTGGACCTCTGCAACATAAGGGCGGAGCCCCTTAACGCAGTGGTGCACTAACGTCACCCTCACAAACAGATGGATGATGCACAGAACGAGAGACTGGCTCCTTGAGATTAAGCAGGAGATTTATAATCTACGCCGTGCTCTCATCCTGCCCTTGAAACGATGTCCGTGGATTACCGGGACTGGAAAGTGTTTTCATTTTGCTTTTTTAAATCTGTAGGTAGTAGATGTCATGCTTAACTTTTTATGTGTCTGGAAGTTGGAGGAAATAAAGTGACAGCCTTTGGTGGAAAGATTTTCTGTTTCTTTATAAGGAGAACATGCTTAGTACCGCACAGGCGATTTGTAGCAGGGTGGAGTGGCCTTATCGATGGTTATGCAATATGCTGGTAAGACTCAACACCTAAAACCATTTCAGTTGTTTTGATAGTGTACGCGGAATCACTGAATATCTCCCATGTAAAACTTGCATTCGTGTGTGTGTCTGCTTTTTGAAGTTTACCATGGATTTGGTCAGTCAATTGGGAAAAAATCATGGTGAGATAGAAACCATATGAAATTTCTTAATCTGGATAGTAGTGTGATGTTCGTATGTACTGCCGGACTATAATCTGGAGAGTAGTGTGATGTTCGTATGTACTGCCGGACTATATTGTAGTTGCTGCTCTGGGTACGTGCGCCAGTGCACAGCAGTTCTGCCATTTCAAGCAACAAAGAGCCATTACATGGAAAAAATGAAACAAGCATCATGAAATTTGAATAAAATGTCAGCTTTCCAACAAAATAAACTACATTTATAAGATCACCTGACTATACTTCAGAATTAAAATCAAAGTCTTAAAGTCTTTCTGACACTAGTTATGTCAGCTCAGTAAATTTCATTGTGCATCATTGGCCAATTCAAATAACTGAAGGGGCTGGTGGACATAATGACATACGAGGTGTTAGAAGTGCAATAACTGAACAGACATCAAGTTCACTGTTACTACAGGGAGAGAAAGCAAGAGAGTGAGAGTCCCAACAGTGAGACGGGGAAGAGAAGAAGTGTTGGTTAAAAAAAATCACACCACAGTTCATCTTTGAATGCCAAATGTGAATTTACTGAAGTTCATTTTAGTTACCACTGAAGCACAGGACTTAATTCTTTGAACATCTGATTTTGATATTCTTTAGTTTAGAAATTAGAACGTAGCGAAATGTATCCCACAATCCTCAGCTTCATGTGCCGCTCCATTTGTGCTACATATTATTAACACCAAAAAAAACAGATTAGTGCTTTGGTCAAAGATACAGTACAGTGGTAAAGCTAGGCCTATGATTGATTGAACCTAAATAATATGCAGGGTTATACCTTCAGGTAAATTCACAAAGAGACCAGAAGACCAGACCTGAAACCTGAATCAATACACTGAGGTAGGTGTCAGTCCGGAGTGATGAACTCTGACACACGGGTGTTATCCTCAAACTTGTCTCTACTGCCAATGACCAAAGACTCCTGCAGCTTGGAGCAGTGCTGTGAGCTCAGCTCAGGACAATCATGATGGATCCTGATCCACGGCTGACCTGACAATTAAGTCATCATTGGTCATACTGTCGGTGGTGGGATCGCCCACGTGTGCACTGTGTTCACAACTCACCTTTATTTATCTGTTGCCCTCTGTCCACCAGGAGCTCTGCTCCCACGCTGTGGTTGATGGTCTCCCCAAGCTTGGTACGGCCTGCTCCTAACTGGTGGACCACCATGGCGACGGCTAATCCGTCTATGTCCAGAACGGTCCCTGGCAATGACAAAGTGCGATGCTGTTGCTCACAAGCCAGTTACATTTGATTGCTCAGTGGTCGTAAGTAGTGCACAGGTGTGCCTCTCATCAGGTGAGCGATTTACACATTTGCAAGAAATACAAACAAGGCATTTTTGTACATATTACCATCATTCAGTGTCTGAAGCTCTGTCTGGTACTCAGATCGTCGCATGAGTTTAGAGTAGTCTGTGTTTTCCAAGCAGAGGGTTCGGGCATTATCTTTAGACACCCCTTGGGCTTCCAGCATAGCCCGAAACTTCTGAAGAGCCTCGCCATTTGTTAGGACCCTAGAGATCTCCTTCTGCCCACGCTGCAGAGTGCTTGATCGTCCGCTCATCCATAACAGATAGCCACCTATATATACAGACACGCACTGTGAAAGACCGCGGTTGCAGTTTTTGTCCAGTAGATATGGCTTTCAAAAGATTAGCTGAAAGAAGGATGTGAAGCAATTCTCCAGCCACGGAAACCTGCTATCATTGTTCAATACTTCATAAAGGTCTTAGACCACACCCACATCGACCAAAAACAATTTTTACATATCATTTCTATATTAATTATGTAAAACCCTCTGTATAATTATGTGAACACTCTATATGTAATTATGTGAACAAGCAGGGCTCTCCAGTCTCATGTATTGGGTGTAAGACACACATTTCAAGGGGTTCACACACTCACACGCCACACCTTGTATCTCTCGCGCACAGACATTAGGACAACACCCCTGTGTGTGCCGACACCAGGCTCCAACACCACCCCTGCCCTCACTGACAAAATCTCACTCTGAACTGAATTCAAAACTTGAAGTCATTACTGTCTGTGTTGAAATTTCTATCCATCTCACAAGATATCTGTGGCTTAAAAAAAACGTTTTTGCTACTTTTTATTACTACAGTGTTCTTGCAGTTGCTAATACCCCAAAACTGGTATATATTATATTATATACATATATTCAGCTTACAGACAACACACTGAACATTCAAAAAACACACAGCAGTAGTGTTTTCCATTTGTCACATCAGTGTGTAGTCGTAGTCATATAGGAAAGGCTGTTCATCTGATTTTTGTGTGTACAGTTTGAATGCAAAAATAAAATTCTGGCAAGAGCTGAAAGAGTTTTAGATGAAGTGTTTTGCTTTTTCCAAAATTTAGAGATGTTTTGCGTGTTGTGTGTGTATGGCTTTGTGTGTGACAAAAGAAGACATAGTTTCAGAAATTGGGTCTTAGCGACTGCAAAAAACTGTAAAAGTCTGTTGCTAAAAGATCTGTTTTTGGCATGTCAACTGACTGAAACCTCTATGTTGATAACCACTTGCACGCTTTTACTCAGTGGAGTTTTCTCACCTAATGAAGTCACCAGTTCTTTTAGGTCATCAGAACCACGTCCTTTGAGGCATTCCAAAGCTTCCAACACCTCCAAAGTATTTCCTACACAACGGCCAATAGGAGTATCCATACGACTAAGCACCGCCCCTGTCTTCACACCCAAGGCATTTCCAGTGGTAACCTGCACACACAGAAGCTGGGTCCCTAAAAGCAAATTAAGCCCTATGTGTAATTTTTCAGTATGTCTTTCTCTCTCTCTCTCTCTCACACACACACACACACACACACACACACACACACAAATACACACATGTGTATAATGAACCCGTGTCTCACCAGTGACCGGGCAAGGGTCCGAGCACTGTGAAGATCTTTGTACAGCGCGGCGCTGCCATACTTAACATCTAACACCAGTGCACACAGACCTTCAGCTCCCTTCTTTGAGATTATGGAACCTGTGGCAACAACGAACAAACACACAAACTGTAACCTGTAACACACAAACACCTGTAGACGATCTGTCATCTGAAAAGTCATGTGATCAGATTCCTGGCTGATCTCACCTGTAATAAGTGGGACACTGTCCACTGTAGCGGTGGTGTCTCTGAGAGCGTAAAGAATGCGGTCTGCAGGCACCAGAGTCTCTGTCTGACCCACAATGCAACAGCCCACGTCCTGCAGAATCTTCTTGATCTATACACATAACAGTTATGCTAGCTAGACTTTAACTGCCCATGAGAGTCATTGTTCAGAGCAGGAGGGTGTGCTGTACCTGGTCTACTGACTGATGGATGCTGAACCCTGGAACAGACTCCAGCTTGTCCAGTGTCCCTCCAGTGTGTGCCAGTCCACGACCACTTATCATAGGGACCTTCAGGAACCAGGAAGTGGTTAAAATAGTACGTTACTGTGAGATAACTACAGATGCTGTATATGAAGGGGTGAACAGCTCTACACAGTGGGAAAGTCACAGGTGCACAAATTTCACGACAGTCTTTATGAATGATTAGTTATTAATATATAATGTATTTATGTTGGTACTTTCACAAAAGTGTTAACAGAATGTTAATGCAGATATCTAAAATGTATCATTTGCACATTTACACTACTGTTAAAGATATTAAAAATATATCTTTCATTATATACACTATAAAATATAAGTATTGTTATACAAATAATATATATATATATTGTATATATTATATATTTTAGCTTTATTATATTAATGATGGCATTTACTACAATACATTTGTAAAGAACCAATCTACTTGCCTTGCACCCACAGGCAGCCAAAGCAGGGGCCAATGGGAGGCTGACTTTGTCTCCAACCCCACCTGTTGAGTGTTTATCCACCACAAGTCCCGCCCACTCCTCGGGCCAGTGGAAGACTTTCCCCGACATCATCATCTCCCTTGTTAATGCTATGGTTTCCTTGGCAACCATGCTCTTCTGCCATATAGCCATGAGCATGGCACCTAGAAGAAACAGAACTAAATGCCAGCACTGCACTTCCAAAGAAAACAGAATCCTCTCTTCCTTATTTCAGATCCTCTTCTGGCATGAAGATGTGACTGCAGAACTTGCAGAGAGCAGACGTGCGATTGATGATTGAAGACATGCCCTCTGAACATGCACAGGCCTAATGAAGATACGCTTCATTATGCTGCACATGAGGAATATACAAACAAGATTGGAAGTAATGGATGTGGTGTATTTGCACAACACAAACTAACTTGACAGTCAAAGTGTCCAGCTTCCCAGACATGGAATAAGCATAGTCTTTGAGTTACAGTGATGGAATAAGCATAGTCTTTGAGTTACAGTGGGGACTCTGCTTTATAAATTCTTTTGAGTCTAAGATTAGTCATAATCTTGGTCTGGAAAACCAGGTTTTAACATGAAGAAAAATACTATGACTGTGAATTTCCTTTAAAAATGCTTTTCAAGCATAGTTTCATTCTGTTTGTTGGTAGTAAACAAACTGCATAAGTAAATACAATACATACAACAACATTAATAATAATAATAATAATAATAATAATGGAGATGAGCATTAAGCATTGCTGGGGTTTGTTTTTAAGATATTTGTTTCATTTAGGCTACTCTAAAGATCCGTAGCGATAAAGCTGATGTCTGATGATTTCTTAATTACTACATTAATATATACATACATATAATATATTACAATTATTAAATATTACATGTAATACGACCATTCTTTAGTTTTAGTTTATTCTGCATAAATAAAAAGAAAAACATTTAATAAATTCAAAATGTAATAATAAACAATTAAATAAACATTTTATTTTTACATTTATGTGCATGTTCCGTGAACCTTTCAAGAGCGCACACCGATTTCGCAACCACATCTTCATTCCGAAAGAGGAATAAAGCAAACCAGAATAAAAGGTGCGAGCTACGCGTCATCATCCCGCATAGCAATATGAGGAATGCGCGGTATCTTAATCAGAGCGCCGACGTCCTGCGTAAATGACTCACCTATCTGACTGTCCTGAATCGTTGCCGTTGTGACTCCTTTCACGAAGGCACGAATCTCGTGCGCGTCGAGCTCGCCACCGTCCCGCTTCTTCTTAATCAGCTCTTGGAAGTTAACGGCACAGTCTGCCTGCGACATCCTCTAAAGCAGTCAGCTGTAGTCTGTATGGTGTCAGTTGTCCCAGACTCTACCTGCGGGTTCATCGTTGTTTATGATATTTTATTGCATCTTAAATATGTATTGAAATAATTACAGACTGTGGCCAGATAGTCGTCAGGATTGTAATGTAATACCAAAGATGTGACAAATTATTATTAGCAATCATGTTTCAACTGCTTAGGATCATTGTGCTAAAGATTAACTGACAAAAAAAATAAGATTGCCTGAGAGGTATATAAACTTACCTGTGCTAATGTTGCCTACCATGAAATCCAAGTTCACGAACGGGTGTCCAACTCTAACGACCTATACAGTCACTCGCTGCCCTTAAGCCCCGAGTCATACATTAACTAGGAGAACTACCGCTTTTGCCTATTTGAGGTCAACCACTGTGTCTGTTACGCATACAAAGCGGTTACACATTCTGGATTGTGCTCTGCCATCGCTGACACTTCTCAAAACTTTCGCTGAAATGAAAGGTAACATTTACATTTACATTTACATTTACGGCATTTAGCAGACGCCCTTATCCAGAGCGACTTACAAAAAGTAACCTCGCAGGTTTTTCAATACCGGCCACATCGTTACCTTATTGCGCAATTCCTCTGTCTCTTATTGCAATTAACTGAATAAAACAGACGTAAGCTCCCGCCTTAGAATGACATTCTGTCTTTTATGGAGTGATAATGCTGCCAAACGTTGTAAGCAAATAGCACATATTCCGCAAATATCATACAATTTGCAAGCAAACGGAACGACTTACAAATACAACATCATTTTATCCTTCAAATCTGACTAGACACATGGCACATAGATCAGTGGTGCGCATAGGTGAAATGGTTTACAGGGGCAATGTCAGAGCCTTGTTGTATGCCTCTAAGGTCTTGGGCAATGTTATCTGGCCCGCCATGAATAAGGCCATCACTATGCCTGTGAAATTGACAGTTGATTTCTCTGCACCACTGCTGAATGTGCCATGTTTCCAGTTAGATTTTAACTATAAAATGATGTTGGGCCAGACTGAAATCAGGATTCTCTTACAGATAGGAACCTGTTATGTATAATACATTTGTTAACCACATCTAGTCTGTGGTTATTAAGCCCTAAAACCTGAACTGGTATTTCCTCCTCTGGTTCATTTGTGTGCTAGATCAGTATGTGTCATATTCTGTTTCAAAAAATCAAGAACAGGTTTTACTTATAGTAGAAATGTTGACTAAATCAATTATCATTTACAAATTGCATACAACTGGAATGACTTGAAATAGAAACCGTTTTACAAAAGGGATGCTTTCGTTACATTTTTTTATAAACATTCACAAAATCAATATGGGGAACAATAAACTCTTACATTTATGATCCTATGTTCATTCGGTTCATCCATCTCTGTTAAACACACTGCGCAGCAAACACGCATCGTGAACACACCCTTTATGAATAAGAAACCAACCTGCGAAAAAGTAACTAACTTCAGCGTCGTGGATTGCACTAAATAAAATGAGCTGATGAGTGCAGCTTTGTAAAAAAAAATCCTTATTGCCTTTGCAGTTTGGCTAGCAAATCTTAAAATGCCAGTTCATGCTGTGCATCAGTCTACTTCTTGTATTTATTTACGTCTTTGCTCTTGTAAAGTACCAACAGCACCACTTACAGTTCAGGAGCGATGTTTTTGTACGAGTCAGTATGTATTTTTGAGAAAATCTCTTCAGAAGGCACTTCTGCTAAAAGTGTGCCAAAAGTCACGTTGTGTTTGTGTGCAAATAGTAAGATATTTGTGGAATATGTTCTGTTTGTTTACAACGTTTTGGCAGCATTATAACCACATCATCTTTATTTTAGCAAAAAAAAAAATCCACATCTGAAAACAATATTTAAATATCACTAATATCAGTAATTGACTATTTGCACAACTACTTCCGCATTCTCCTTAGTGCTGCTCTCGCGTTTCCGGCCTTTTTTACTAGGTGTTTGCAAGAGCTTCCGAAAATGACATTTGACATGCAAGGAGATCAGTGAAGCATCATCTAGCAAGCTGGAGAAAGGATTCAAATTGTAAGCCTTGTCATACATTCAACACTACGAAGGTAAGGAAATATTTATTGTTTGTGTCTGCGCGTCGAAAATTAGCAGTTAGCTAGCTAGCGTTAGCTAAGTTAGCCATAGCTGGGTTAACTTGTCCTGCTGACAAATGCTTGTCTGTTGTTGAAACTGTGCATGATACACATGTTAGCATATGAACGTTAATAGTTTTTTTTTTACTGACTACTAGTTAACTATCTCTAATGTACTAACTGTACAGTTATTTTTTATTATGTTATTGTTACTTGGTGTCGAATTGAAACAGGCCGTCAGTGGAGGTCAGCCTGAGGGGATGTGCTACAGGTCCATGAAGAAGAACGAATCACCACACAGTTTATTAGTAGGGAGGAAGAGTAATCTAAGCCAGGGCTTCATACTTTTCTGCTTCCAGACTTGGATGACTCCATATTATCCAGGGATCCATCAATTCCCAGGTCTGTCAACATATTCAAGTATCTTGCCATCAGTCAGGGAGTTGATGCCCAGAACGGAAATGGATTATGAAACAAGACCCAAAGCGTTCCAGCAAAACTACCAAGGAATTAAGGGAAAGAAAAAATGCTCTCTGGATTGGCCCAGTCAAAGTCCGTAGACCTTAAGATTTAACTCAATCAGTAATGAGGAAGCCCTTGTCGACAATCACTGCCATTTCTTCTGTGAGCAACTTGGCCAGCACTGACTGTTGGAATTACTCCGTCACTCACTGACCCAGTATAAATTGAGGTGACAAATGTCACTACACCTTTCATGGTACAGTGAGATTTGTGTGTGGAGTACATCTCACTTTGTAGGAATGGTGATGATGGCGTCTGACACCTGAGCTCAGTGCAGTCCAACAGTGTCAGGAAAATCTTTAGGAATGGCAGGAATTCTTTAGGGATGTTGGCTTTCACATCCTCTGATGACCTCCATATATGCACAGATCCAAGAAGTGTGTAGAAGTAGTTTGTCCAAGCTTGTCCAATTCCTGTGGAAGAATGGGTCCTAAAGCGGTGTCCCATGTCTCTCCTTCGAAGCAGCAGAAAAGTGGACGAAGAAAAAGGGACAATTCATGAACTGGCTGCTGCACCTGCTTCTGTGGTAATAGGTAATAATGTAAAATGTAAAAATGTACCAGTTATGACATGACCCATTATATTGGTAGTATATCTCACACTGCACTGAACTCAGGTGTCAAGACACCACCATCACTCCTACAAAGTGAGGCTCTATACCACATTGTAGCTAATACAGCATTTATAGCTTCTGGTCACTTATTCCAGTTATTAAAATGTTAACCAGTAGAGCAGGAGTCCTCAGTTCAAGTCTTGGAGGGCTAATGTCCAGTGCAGCCAAGACACACCCAAGACTGGAACATATGACCAGTTATGCAGTGAATAAAATATGACCTACCCCTGTCAGCCATGACTGGGTCACCTCTTTGTTGTTATTGTTGTTTACCTGGTGTAAAATTGAATATCGTCGACAGAGCCTGGACTGTAGTCCAGGAGTTAGCTGGACGTTAGCTGGACGAATAGTTCCTGTAGCTGATTTCTCAGCTCCTCCACTTCACGGGACAGATCTTCATTTTCAGTGCAAGACATGTCTAGCGATGATGACACAGTAGTCGTGATCCAGTCTGTTGATGGATGTTCCGGCGAGGTGGGTTCCCGACGGTCTCTCTCTCCTCTCCCACACACTGGGCCACGGGGCCCGAGTGCTGTAGCCGTTACATTCGAAAACCAATGGCGCTGCACCTTTTACCAGTCTTCTCCAACCCTCTGTGGTTCTCCGAACCAAGAGCTCTTTTGTGAAACGTCTGTTCTGAGTTTAAAGCTTATTATTACTTGATTATAGCCAAAATGAGTAGCATATAGCAAAAAAAAAAACGGAAAGGTTTGAGTATGACGAGCCATAATATTTGAAAACGGAAGTTGTTCATAGCCATGAATGCAAGGAGTCCATTCTGAGTCCATTCTGTATGTCCGTCCAGTGTGATGAGGTATTTTGTTTTTACAGGGCTAGTTAAAAACTAAATAAAACAACATTCCATACTTTGTCATTGAAAAAATACAATAACATTCCATTTTATACTAACGAAAAATATGTACTTGTTGTATATGTATATATACTGTATATGTACTTCTTTTTACAATTATATATGTTGTTATATGACGAATGATGAGCTACGAAACCTCGGTTTGCCAATATCGTGAGACGTCTATCTCCTCTCGCGATACTAGTGTCAAAGTAGACAAAAATATTACGAAAAAAACATGAAGTCTCATGAAGTCATATGAGTTTAGGACATTAATGTACACAAGTATCACTCCTGAAAAACAGTGATTGTGGTTAGTGAAATACTTCTATTTAATTACAGTTAGCGTACATTTCGATGGTGTTTCGAGGTGGCCGATAATAGGGGCTAGTACGTTAAATGCATTCAGACTTATCCAGGTTTCATCATGTTTCCTTTATCAAAAACACCGTTGTACATGGCGTGTCAACTTATTATTTGAGTACAATATTCTCTTGAAAGCATACAAGTTCAGACTTTCTACTCAGAATTACTTAATTTAACAACGAATACAAAAACATCAAAAGTCCAAAGGAAGAGATCCTTTGAGTTGGTAAGTGGACGCCCCACATGGGCTTTTCACCCTAGCAGATAATTGCTTCGGCAATTCAGCCGTTGTTACTATGGTGATCTGCATCCTCCCGGACATTACGTACTGTATATGGAGGTTAGCAGCTGTGTATAGATACGTGGTGTAAAACACAAATGAGTCTAGCCTGTCTTGGAGAGGGATTCTGTGTGTGCATCTGATGAGAAGAGAGGACGAGAGAGAGAGAGGGAACAGCAGTGGCCTATGCAGATGGCTTATAAAAGTAGCACCCTCCGCTTTGTGCAAATTTATCATCTGGACGAGAGGCATGTGTGAGTCCCTTGACTTGCGTGTTAGCATCCTGACGACAGACTGACGCTAGGCCTGTACTGTATTTAGCACTCTGCCTAATTGTTCCGGTTAATGAGGAACTCCAAAAAAACTGTTATAGTACTTTGGTTAACATCAGAGAAATGGAGTGTTGAAGAACATGGCTGTGGCGGGCATGGACCTCTTCAAAAACAGCATTGACCATTTTCAGGGCAGTTCGCAGAAATAATGAGTTAACCTTAGACACTAACGGCTACACTCCAGTAGTTCACACAGCATTACACACAGAAAATCTAGCTCCATTTACACACACCGATTTCCCCCCTAACAAATCAAAAACATCAAGTCCCCCTAAAATGTCATGTTGGTATTTCATGGCTCGGATAGATAACTATCTAACCCTATACTTCATATTTAATGAAAGGCCAAAACAGTGGTATAGAAATATTTTTCTTCTTTCCTGAAAAGTGCCTGTCTGCATGTCTAAATGTGTAAATTCACATTTCCATGGATCTGCATAAAAAACATTATTAATAATTAATAATTACCATGGTTTTTGATTATTACCGTGTAAGCCCTTAAGTAGTATAACTTTTGTGCTCAATAAATCTCAACCAAAGTCTATAAGAATAAAATTCCCAACGTATCAATTACACAAAGTAACATTCCAATAATCAGATTTTACATATCAGTATTAAATCATGACGATGAATTACCTTGTTAATCCATATAGAAGACAAAATTCAACAAAGAATGTGCTACCTACTCCCCATAGTATTTGAGTGCTTCTGCTTTAAATAAATACTCAGTTAACGATCTTACCTCACATTTATTCATAAATGACAAACCAGAGGATGTTTCAACATTTTAAAATTACTTTTCATGTTTAAGAAATGTACTTTCTTTACTGGAAATATTTTAGATCTAAGAAATCACAGCAATACTATCGGGGAGAGAGTAACTATGTATGGGCTTAAGTCATTAATTCATATTTAATATAATATAACAAAGATAAAATATGACCAAATGAACAATCACACAGGGATAAGACAAATATTTCAGTTAACACTCATACATTCTTCTCTTTGAATATATAAGCCCATATATATCATATACATATAAAATTGAATGTATTCACTGAAAATATTCTTCTTTATCAAATTTAGATGGCGGCAGTATTATCTCAAGGCCACGCTTGTATTATGAAAGTTTGTAGCAGGGTTAAAGGTGCATTATGTGGGATTTTTACAATTAAGTTAAAATATCATAAATCGTTAAAAAAAAAGTCACTGACGTTTTTAGCTCCTACTTATGTTCCTACGATAGTTCTGCCTCTGGACTTTTTTGTTTGTTTGTTTTTAGTTTTAACAATCAAATTTGATGCTACTAATGTGTGTACATCGTTCTAAACATCACGGAGTAATTGATTAGATGAGTAAAGGATGACGAAACCAGTTCAAACACTCACACGCAGAGATTAGCTTGTATTATCAAAACAATGGCAGACTGGACAAGCCAAAGGCTGCTAATAAGTTTTCCCCCCCCACATATTGCACCTTTAAAGGGAGATTGTCGCGTCACTCTTCCACATGCTGACACGTATGCTCACGTGCCAAGTTCAGTCGTGGCAAGAAATTCTAAGGTACCAGCATGGCGTTTTTGTTCTTGTTGACGTTGTTGTTGAAAACTGACAAGATTGTGAATAAATATCTTAAACTGTAAACCCTGGGTACCTGGAAGCATTGACATGGGAAAAAAAAAAGTTGACTAGCATTTTTGCTCCCAATTCATAATCGTGAACTACAGACATCCTCAACCCTTTATGTAGTATGGCACGTATACCAGCGCAGGTATATTTAATTCCCTGGACACTCTTAGAATTCCACCATCTAAATGTATTTATAAAATGTATTTATTTATTTGTATTGTGCTAGTAGATGATGGCTATTCTCTTGGTTCTGTGCAATTAAATTGTGGTGTACATGGCAAATATACCGATCACATAACTTTTAAACTGTAGCTGTCAACCCCAAGCACAACCGTGCTACAGTTTGGATGTAATTTTTTAGATTGAATAAGCCTTAGGTGTTAGGAGTGTGGCTTGATCTTTGTGTATATATTAGATTAGGTTTGTTTTATAGGGTGGCGAGTAGTAGCAAAGTCGCGTGTTCGTGATAAGAGGAGTTTTGTAAAGTGATCGAAAGGTTAGGCTGGGTAAAGCTAAGGCTTGGGTTAGGGTTAGGGTGGGTAAAGCTAAGGCTTGGGTTAGGGTTAGGGTTGGGGTTAGGGTTAGGGTGGGTAAAGCTAAGGCTTGGGTTAGGGTTGGGGTTAGGGTTAGGTTAGGGTTAGGGTTAGGGTGGGTAAAGCTAAGGCTTGGGTTAGGGTTGGGGTTAGGGTTAGGGCTAGGGTTAGGGTTAGGCTGGGTAAAGCTAAGGCTAGGGTTGGGGTTAGGGTTAGGGTTAGGCTGGGTAAAGCTAAGGCTAGGGTTAGGGTTAGGATTAGGGTTAGGGTTAGGCTGGGTAAAGCTAAGGCTTGTCTAGCCGAGGTCTGAGTGGCTTGCAAATAAAAGTGGTACAATTTGGCAAGGATTATTTAAAAAGTGTGTTCCAATTTCTCAGGCTCCTGAGCTATCCAGTAGCTGTTTAAGTGCGGCGTTCAATGTTCATACGGTGACCCACCCGCGTGACCCCGAGTTCCGCCAGGTCATCCTTGGTGAGCGCGGGCAGGTGAGCACCTTCGATCTCGTGTTCCAAGAAGCGTGCACGGTGCTCTCCTAGTCCCACGCTCTCTAACCACTCGCCCACGTCATACTTACTCCACAGTGCCAGGGGGCGCTGTCTGAAGGGGCGCAGGGCCAGAAGGGGCCCACCCAGCACTGGGGAGGGGCAGGGGGAGGCACAGGGCGACGGAGACGGGGAGCGGCTTCGGGCCCGAGCGCTCGCGCTCCGCATGACGAACCGCACCTCCTTGGGCTCCTGCGGGAGGCTCAGGCTGGACGACTTGAGGATGGTGTGGTGGTGGTGGTGGTGGTGCTGGTGGTGGTGGGGGCCGAAGGAGCGCACGGGCCCCAAGGGTTCGCTCCGCTCCGACGAAGCCCCGGGGCTGGGCGTGCGGCGGGTCACCGGGTAGCGGCTGCCGGGGCGGATGGTGAAAGTGGTGCCATAGTTCCTCTGAGAGATGGTGTGGAGCTCACCGAGACTGCTGAAGAGTCTAACCCAGCGGAAATGGCGGGGAGGGGGAGGGAGGACGTTTCAGTGAGACAGTGAAACTAAAAATACTCCAGTCAGTTACAGTGCAGGAATAAGTACACTGTAAAACGTACAGGACGTCAGATTTATGTGCTAAAAGTCTTTTCTGTGGAGGGCATAGAGTTACTGCTGTAAACTGTAAACTGCTGTTATCTGTGGTTTTCTTATAATAAAAAATAAAAACTGTACTGTACGTTAAAGACTTCTGAAATCAGCTGAAAGCTGAAACCCACCTCAGTTAGAGTTTAAGTGAAATACCACCCTGCACTACTGGCCTATATAGTAGTGTAAAATGCTTAGGCAGACAGGCTCCTGGAATAAAGTGCAGATGTAGAGTATATATGTGTGTTGCTTTGGTGAATTAGTCCAGTTATGGTTTTGTATTACTACATCAAGAGCAATGCTTCATATTGCAGCATTAGATAATGCTGCAGTAAGGAGTTTTAGTGAAAGAGAAAGTTAGTTGGACGAATAGTTGTTTTTACCCACAGAGCTAAAAACCTACGATTTACTCTTCTCCATTCTCCTCACATCTGCAAGGACATATAGAGACACACACAGGTGTGTTATGCGATAAAATGAGATGTGCGAACAAGGGGTGTGTGACGGAATTCAACAGACTAACAGCTGTGTGCAGTGGCGTTTTGTGTTACTTTAAGATGCAGAAAAAATCGATTCATGCAAGTGTGTGAACTGTTTAGGGCAAATGTGTGCAGACAGCTGTGTCACTCACAGGAGTGTCTTACCTGGCGCCACCTACAGGTGATCTCCTGCCAGGGTCGAGTGGCGCTCCCATTGGTGGCTCCTCCCCTAGAGAATGTGTGTCTTTACTCAGTAACTCCGCCCCCATTGCAGCAGGCCTACTGTCATCAGCCACCTGAGCCCTGGGCTCCTCCCCCCAGAGTTTGGAGCGTCTTTGGAACAGGTAGCGTGGGCGGGCGGGGCCTGTGCTGGGTGGGTGTGGAAGCAGCTCACTGTCCGATGACTGTTTAAGTAGCGGGTCCCTGAGATGGGCGGGGCGGCCACGCCCCACCCCACAACGTGGCTTGCTGGCATGTGCAGAGTCTGTGCTCTCTGAGGACAAAGTGGACATGCTGGAAACCGTGGAAACAGTACTGGTGGTCTCCATGTGGGGATCCTCGACACCGGAGTCTGCCGTGGAGTCGCTCGCTTTGCCAGAAGAGGTCTTCGCTATGGATGGCCGTGAAGCCCCTGGAGAAATGTTGAGGGAGGTTTTGGATGTTTCCTTCATTAGAAGGCCGTTGGCGAAGGGCTGAGGGGGAGGAACGATGCCAATCTTGCGGAGTTCTTCCCTGGTTTCTTCATCGCTGGACGAGAGCAGAGCCGGGGGCAGGGTGACCGTGTAGGGTTCTGCTTCCTCCTCGGAGCTCATGGTCAGGCTTCGTCCTGTTAGGTTCGAGAGGGTTGGGGCAGGCGAAGGCATAGAAGGAGGAACCACTGCTTGCTCTGTGTCCATCAGTCCTGGTTGGATGATCTGCAGGGAAGGCGGCACTAGCGTCTCTTCCAAGCTTCGCCCAGATCCTGGGCTGCCGCTGGTCACCTGACTAGCCGTATCCGTGGTGATGCTGACGGGCTCTTCCCTCCAAGAATCGGAGGTTGGTGCCTCAAGAGGAGCAGGGGGCGTCACCCCTCCTTCTGTCTCCGGCCTCTCCACTGCTCTGCCCTGAGTGGGTGATGGCGAGGGCGTGGGCGTGGGCGTGGTGCGGCCACTGAGGGCACGCTCTCGCGCAGCCAGTGCAAGCGCTAAGGGAGAGGAGGGGTCCAGAGGCCGTCCCGTGAGTGGATGTATAAAGGTGGAGCCCCCCGGTGGTGGGCCAGGGGACAGCATGGGTGCTGGTGGAGGCAGCTCGGCCAGCTCGTCCACCGAGTGCGACTGGGACAGTAGGGGAGTGGTTTGAGGCTCCGTGGTGCTCCCTTCCACAGAGAGGAACACACTCGGCCTGCGACGAGCCCCAGGAGGCGTGATCCTGGCCCTCTCGGAGAGGACCTGCTGCTGGAACTGCTCCGCTCGGCTGCTGTGGGGGATCCGAGCCCGTCCTAAGGGGGAGGGATCCCGGCCGACCTGGGCCGCCGCCCCTTCCTCTACCTGCCCTTGTTTGACCAGTGGGCTCTTTCTGCGTTGGGGCTTGGCGGGGGTGTAAACCGCACTCAGACGGCCCACGTTGGCGTATGGGTTCTCCACGGCCTGGCCCCGTCTGCGGCCACGCTCGGGAGGGACGGCCCCAGACGTAGGCGTCGCTGGCCTGGGAATAGGGGCAGGCTCTACTGGCAGGTGGGCGGTGTCCTGAAGAATGATCATTGAGCGAGCTTTCCTCTGCCGGTCAGTTGTGACAGGACCGTGGATCTTGGGTTCCGCCCCTGGCCGGAAGCTTGAGCGGTTCTGATTGGCTGCACGTGTTGGGGGCGGAGGTGGCAAAAATGATGGGGGAGGTCCCGAGTCCAGGAAGTAGGGTGTTGGAGGTGGAGGGGGTGCGGTTTGTGGAGGGGGCGGGATGCTGTCTTGTCGGAAGCTGTCAGTCATTGAAGAACTCCTTGGAAACCGATGTTCACCAATCAAAGCAGAAATTCTCTCATCTTCTGGTGCACCTACATAAAATAATATTCATTAGATATGTAGAAGTATAAGCATATCTGTGTGAACAAACTTCATACGTCAATCATGTGTGGAACTGGATAAATTGTTTCACCAAAGGATTTGGTTCTGGACATTCCACGGGGAAGTTGCATGTGACTTTTGTCCACGCCTAGAGACACTCCAGCAGACACTGGTATCCCTTGCCTTTCAAACAGAGACTACACACACACATGCACGCAGAGAAACATGCCGAGCCAAGCAAAGAAATATAGTTTAAGTTTCTTTTGTCATCTTAAATTTAAACATTGTAAAGCGAAATACATTTTTGTTCTGTGTGTGTGTGTGTGTGTGTGTGTCGTACACTGATCTCAGCCTGAGTGATGCGCCGGCTGGTAGGTCTCTGTTTCACAGTGGCTACTCTGGAGTCTGGCTCCGAGGGTCGTGGCCTCATCACCACTACAGGCTCTTGTGGTGAACTCAGCATCTCATCCAGCTTCTCTGTGAGGAACACATACAGACACACATTCAAAACACCAGCACTAAACCCCTCTCTGGTACAGACACACACCCCAAAACACCTCAGTGCCATCAAACCCTCTATATGAAACACACCCACAAAAACTCAAAAACAACACTTTCTTAACTCCAAGTAAAAAAAAAAAGGCTTTTTTTCTCTTGCAGTCACATGCATATACCGAACACACACTTCACAAACCACATCTCACACATGCGTGATGAAGACGACCAGTCCCACAACATGCCATGCAAACCTCACTGGGATGCAGAACCAGTACCAGTCTCTTTTTACCTCCTCTCCTCCTGCGCGAGGCTTGTAAATAAGAAGCAGAAAAGACTCTACACTTCCTGATTGTCTCACAAGATCAACAGTTCGTAAGTGTGAAGCTGCCTTTGGTTGTCATGGTGAACGGGCTGTCCAGTGTAATGTCGATGGGAGAGTGAGGCCATGCATCTAGTATGACTGTTCTACACAGGTTATCATCGCCATAGCAGCGTGGACCATAGTCATGTGACTTTGAAGTTCCCATACTGTAGTTGTGAAGTCTACTTGCAATGGTAGCAACAGACAATGTGAATATGTTTTGTGACAACATGCAGTTTGCAGCTGCCATAACTGTAATTTTAAAACTGTACAATACACATCGTGAGAAGTACTGTTGTCAGAGTCACACAATAAATATTGTTTCTCAGGAAAAATATAACAAGGTTATAGTTAAATGTAAAAATAATTTTGGCAGTATGAATGCCACCACTACGCATGTCTGAGCCGTGTCTGCCTCTCCCTCTCCCTCTCTCTCTCCCTCTCTTTCTCCCTCCCCCTCTCCCTCTTCTTTTCTTTTCTTTTCTTCAGGCCTCGTGTAAGAATGGCTGTTTTTTTTGCAAGCACATGTGCAATTCTCTACAGCCATTGTGATTCCTGAGCTGCTGGAAAGAGCTATGAAACTACAGGATTTATACAAAAGAGTAAAATTCCCCACGGAATGTGAGCAGGATCCCGTACTGGGAGAGTTGCTCCCGAGAGACGTTATAGCTCTGATTAGACGTGCCTCACGCTTCCAGAGAACGTAGTAGGTTTCATCTATGTGTGTGTCCATGTACTTCGACACACATTTTCTAAGGTCTTTATACTATATATACAGAGAACCAAAATGTCAAGTTTGGAACTTGATAAGTCACAACCTTTAATTGGAAGAAGTAGCATTACTGAGGACGCAGAGGGGGAAATGCAATCAAACATCATTCCCCTGCAGTGCCATGCGTCACCGTGGAGAGTCTAAAACATTCACAAGGCGTTTGGGGGGGGGGGGGGGATTTGGCAAACGAGTGTTTTAAACGGCTTTGTTACAGTGTTAGGCACACAGGCATGCAATAGATGTCCAATAAGTATTTTAGTGAAAGTATACCAAACATGATGAGGAAATTCTCTCAGAAGAACATGGACGTCAGATAAGTAAGATAGTTTTGTTTCATATAAAAGTGGCTTATATTGTATCCCTGAGTAACAAACAGCACAGAGCCGAATAAAGAGTAACGGTAAAAGCTCACCCTCCAACAACCACCCAAGTAGGACGTCGCAAAAGCTATATATTTCATTCTTTACATTGAAGGCAAAGGTTAACCTCAAGTGCGGTTAAGGCTGGGCTTAGGCATGGAAATGCATATCACTACAGATGATGGGTTATGTATTATACATATGTCCTGACAAAGTTTAAAGAGGATGTGTGTGTGTCGTACCCATTTCTTCGAGCTCTGCAGTCATGCTCTTGGAGCGCAGGGTTAGACTGGTGCTAGGGTCCCTCTTGGGAGGCGGAGGAGCTGAATGTTCATTGGGTAAGCAAAAAGAACAGTTCAGCACAGTAGCACTGTATTATAACCTTACACAGTTCAGCACAGTAGCACTGTATTATAACCTTACACAGCTCAACACAGTAGCACTGTATTATAACCTTACACAGTTCACCACAGTAGCACTGTATTATAACCTTACACAGTTCAGCACAGTAGCACTGTATTATAACCTAACACAGTAGCACTGTATTATAACCTTACACAGCTCAACACAGTAGCACTGTATTATAACCTTACACAGCTCAACACAGTAGCACTGTATTATAACCTTACACAGTTCAGCACAGTAGAACTGTATTATAACCTTACACAGCTCAACACAGTAGCACTGTATTATAACCTTACACAGTTCAGCACAGTAGAACTGTATTATAACCTTACACAGTTCAGCACAGTAGAACTGTATTATAACCTTACACAGCTCAACACAGTAGCACTGTATTATAACCTTACACAGCTCACCACAGTAGCACTGTATTATAACCTTACACAGCTCAACACAGTAGCACTGTATTATAACCTTACACAGTTCAGCACAGTAGCACTGTATTATAACCTTACACAGTTCAGCACAGTAGCACTGTATTATAACCTTACACAGTTCAGCACAGTAGAACTGTATTATTACACAGTTCAACACAGTAGCACTGTATTATAACCTTACACAGCTCACCACAGTAGCACTGTATTATAACCTTACACAGTTCAGCACAGTAGCACTGTATTATAACCTTACACAGCTCACCACAGTAGCACTGTATTATAACCTTACACAGTTCAGCACAGTAGCACTGTATTATAACCTTACACAGTTCAGCACAGTAGAACTGTATTATAACCTTACACAGTTCAGCACAGTAGAACTGTATTATAACCTTACACAGTTCAACACAGTAGCACTGTATTATAACCTTACACAGTTCACCACAGTAGCACTGTATTATAACCTTACACAGTTCACCACAGTAGCACTGTATTATAACCTTACACAGTTCAGCACAGTAGAACTGTATTATAACCTTACACAGTTCAGCACAGTAGAACTGTATTATAACCTTACACAGTTCAGCACAGTAGCACTGTATTATAACCTTACACAGCTCACCACAGTAGCACTGTATTATAACCTTAGACACATTGAAGTTTGAAATAAACAATGGGCTTATTATAAAGGCAGAGGAAATGTATTTTTAGAGCACTTTTCATACACTGTGACAATTCACAGAGCTACAGGGTTAGGTAAAGCTGAGACCATGTGACACCACGTGTACGTGCGTTAGAAGCAGGCGTCTGGATATGTACCCTTCTTACGGACAACATCTCCAGTGTCAGGTTTGCGTGTGACTGACACCACTTTCATAACGAGACGACTCCCCCCCTGACGTATCAGAGACACGACCTGTCTGTGGCCCACTTTGACCACACTCACTCCATTCACCTGCAAGACAGATACGAACGTCTTTCATTTCCTCAAGTCAACCTTTGACAACTCTGCAAGTTTCACCGAAACATTCTCACACACGGACACAAGCTGTAATCACCGTTCGGGAATTGTGTGATGGGCCGGAAGCCAACGTCATACGACGGCGATATGAACTGTGATTGTCAGCAGTTGGACACTCAAGCCCCTCACCTCTATGAGGAAGTCCCCGGTTCGTAGCCCCACCCTCCACGCTACGCCCTCCAGGTCCACGGACTCCAGGTACTGCAGGGCGGGGAACGCTGGGGTCGGGGTGAACTCTTCGATGGGCGTTTCAGCTGATAAGGGAGAAGATAAACAGACGTGGGTGTGCGACAGGTGGTCGTGTGTTTACGCTGGAGGACGCATGTCTGCATGAGATGGTGTTTACTTTTGTATGTTTTCAGGACAAAGTGCTTTTTTTTTTTTTTTTTTTTTTTTGCAAAAGCTCACATATACTGTATTCCTTAAATTGAAGGCAAAGGTCAACGTTAACTGTGGTAAAGGTTGGGTTTAGGTCTGGAAAAGGCATCTCATTACAGATTACAGGTTATGTATTATACATACAGTATGTCATGACAAAGTTTAAAGAGGGGATGTACGTGTGTGTGTGTGTTTGTGTGCATGCATGCATGTGTATGTGCATGTGTGTGTGTTTGTGCGTGTTGATGTGTGTGTGCGTGGATGTGTGTTTGTGTGTGCATGTATGTGTGTGTGTATGTTTGTGCATGCGTGGATGTGTGTCTTTGTGTGTGGATGTGTGTGTGTGTGTTTATGTATGGATGTGTGTGTGTGATGTGTGGGTGTGGATGTGTGTGTGTTTGTGCGTGTGTGTATTATCTGCGTGTGTGGATGTGTTTATGTGTGGATGTGTGTGTGTGTGTGTGGGTGTGGATGTGTGTGTGTGTGTGTGTGTGTGTGTGTATTATCTGCGTGTGTGGATGTGTTTATGTGTGGATGTGTGTGTGTGATGTGTGGGTGTGGATGTGTGTGTGTGTTTGTGCGTGTGTGTATTATCTGTGTGTGTGGTGGCAGTAACGGACCTTTAGCCCCTCGCAGAACGAAGCCGAAACCCTCGCTGTCTCTCTTCTGCAGAGTGGCACTTTTCTCCTCTATGACATAATCGCTGGAGATGGACACACACTTGCGTCACACGCACGAACAGACACAACAGAGATAGAGACTGTGTACCTGTAGGAGGTTTAGTTGTCATAGAGACTCTGTACCTGTAGGAGGTGTAGTTGTCATAGGAGCCAACGGTGTAGTGCCTGAATAGCCTCTTGGTGCGATCCTCTCTCGTCTCTGCCAAACAAATCCCTCATATGAACGGCGAGTGTGACAGTTTACTGATTTGACATCACAGTGCTGAATAATACTGTTAATTACATGCTAATCATTATTTGTGAATTTGATACTGGAACATGCGATTATACTCAGATGTAATTTGTGTCGCCAAATTTGTCTTCTTGAAAATATGAGATATGAAACAATAAATACATTTTGGGAATGTTTTCTACAAAGCGAGTATGTGGGGGTGTGTGTGTGTGTGTGTGTGTGTGTGTGTGTACGCGCGCATTAGCGTGTGTGTGTGTGTGTGTGTGTGTGTGCGCTCTAACCTAGCCGCGGGTCGTACTGTCTCAGCTGCACCTCCTCTACGCAGTGCGCAGGAAACCATCCAGTTCGTCCTTTAACTGACCCTTCCCAGAATCCTCCCTCTCCGATGCTCAGCACTGGGAGAGCAGCACGATGATGGTTTTGCAGAGCATTCTCAGGCTCTCACAGTTCTCAGGTATTTAAAGGTACATAGACCTGTTTGTAATACTTTTTAGCCTGTTGGTCGCTCAATATCAAGTACTTTGTAGTTATATTTATTATTTATTATTATCTTTAAACCTCTTTACTCAAGCTATACGCAATGCAATATAAGAATCCCACACAATGTTTCAAAAATCACACATTTGTAGAAAACTCTGAGTCCAATAAATCCAGTGCCATTGACCATTTAAGCAGCACAAATTTATATATATATATATATATATATAGTATTGTTTAAGGGTGACCCTAACACATGGTAGGACATACTGACCTTTGACCCTCTCCCCGCGGTTGAGTGTGATCTCACCCTCACCCTGCGGAGTGTGTGAGTTGACGGCGATGAAGGTTCTGCCAGGGACAGCACTATAGAGCCTCCGCTTAGACCCCCGAGGGACAGCAGGGGGACTGGGCTCCCTCTGCACCGGACTGCCAGGGCTGCACACACACACACACACACACACACACACACACACACACACGTGTACACATACACAGACACATGTGCACACACGTGCACAAACACACACATAAAATACACACATGTAATACACACCGCCATGCATACACACATACCCATATGTGTACACACATACACATAGACAAATGCACAGGACATTTCTTGAAACCAAGCCCTTGGTACAGCCATTAAGTTAAGCCCCTCCCACCAACCAGTCCACCAATCCCACTAGCACTTTCACTTTGGCACAACACTCCAATAGAATGTTCACTGAACTCCTCTGCGCATTACAAAAGCAACAAGCGCTTGTAACCACATCAGCATTTCTACAGTTGCTGATGGATCTTAAGTTCTGATGCTAACGCGCTAACCGTCATGGTCACCTCATGTAAATCCACAATGTCCATAATTGTCACGTGTCATACTGACGCTTGCTGCTTTTGCCAGTGTGGTTATATATGCGTGAGCCGGAGCACCGATTGGTCGGGCGCACCTGAGATGTCCGCGGGTCTGTCTCCTGAGGCTGCGCGTGTGTGCGTGAGCCGCCTGTGGGCTGCGCTGGGCGGGCGTCATGTCGTCCGGCTCCAGCGGGGGCAGGCTGTGCAGCGAGGGGGCGGGCGAGGGGGCGGGCAGACTCTCGTCCAGAGCGTTGTCACTGGCCGAGCGGATCAGGGAGCGGCGCGGCGACACACACGCCCCCCGGCGACGGGACGAGTAGGAGGGGCTCTCCCTGAAAGGCACTGCAACAGAGAGACAGTCTCACACACATACACACCAAGGACCCATGGTCACGTACGCATACACAGCAGCAGCTGTCTGTGTATTCTCTGTGGATTTGTCGAAGGTGCCAGACATGCAGGTAACATTGAACTTCATGTCACACACATACACACACACAGCCACATCAAAGACACACTTACAAACAGACGTGGACACAGACATGAAATATTTGGCCATTATTCCATATGGCTTAGGGGTTAAGTGACGAACCACAGTTGGCTGGTTTATAATTACACTATTCAGTCATTCGGAGTGCCAACCCTTCTGTTCGACTAGATATAAAAATGTCTTAAGCCACTGGGAATCCTGTCCATCACACACTCATAGACATCAAAAACAGTGCAAAGAGACTGAACAGGTGTTACAGAACAGAGGCATGGACAACCCAGAGGCTGAGCAGAGAGAACTTACAGAGAATACACAGAAATACACGGATATTATATCACACACATACACACACACACACCCACACGCACACAAACAGGCCGTATAGAGATTACAGATGACTCACAGATTACATCAAGATCACACAGAGGAGCACTGAGATTTACAAGGAGAGCACACACAGATTATAGAGACATTGTATAACACGTATAATAGATTGTGTTATTTTAGCAGAGATTACACAGTTAGGAGATATGTGGATTAGAATGGGGATTTACACTAAGATGGACCAGTTTTAATTATATCTGGTTTGGACTTCAAGGGTGTCTTGTTTTTTAATGTTTTCAAGTATTCGATTTAATATGATCAAATTGTACCATTTAAGTTCCCAAGGTATAATAAAATCCCATGTTAAAAAAAATGTGGCAACTGGTTATATGTACAGATTCAGTGGCAGAAGGTCAAATGCACACAGTCTGGTGTTATTTGGTCATTCACTCTAAGATGTGTCCAAGGGTCTGTGTTTAAATGGTCTCACTAATGACTACGGTGATCTTAAACGTCGGCTGAGTTTTAGAGGTTGTGCACTTCATCACAGTAGCTAATGCAGCGGGCTGACAGTCAATTACACATGTGTAGAGTTTTTCATGTTCTCATCGATTCCATTATTGTTAGAAGCCTCCGTGTTCTGGTCCACTTAACAGAATAAAATGCATTACTGAAACCAGGCTCGATGGCTGAGTCTGGACTACCTGTGCAATCTGTTCAAATTTTCAACATCAAGGGGCCACTTGTGGGAGCCATTAGGGGGAGATTACTGATCTGGTCTGACCCCTGTCTGACCTTACAGTTCCAAGGCCAGAGTCAGATCGAGACGGTCAAGGTCTTACTTACCTACGTCTGAGGTTTTATGGATCTTGATGATCTCTGCCAAGTCAAAGTGCCCAGCGATGATCGCCACCTACAATTGACATTAAAGTATTTTAATGACACTATGACCCTTGGTCTGGTCTTAAATCTGCCTGGGCCGATCCTCAAATAAACAAAGAACCTGGAAAGATAAACCAAAGATTAAAAAGTGCAGGGAGAACTGCATGACGCCGTTAGGCAGGACGGCAGGATAGTAGGACAGTAGGACAGTAGGACAGTAGGACAGCAATTTCACTTCACTTTAAACATCTGCTGACAGGACATTTTTCAGGCATACAGAACTTTGTTTACTTGTGGTCTGAAATATCAGGACTGTTTCTGTTAAAACAGGTAGACTCTAAAACCCTGAGAGGAATCTGTGGAGAGCTCTTGGTTTGTGTGAGCTACCTGGAATGCAGTCTGACTGTTGTAGTTCTTGATTTCTTTATTGGCTCCTCGAAACAGTAAAACTCTAGCACATCCGTCCTGCAGGGCGGCGACAGAGGCAGAGAGGTGTGGAGGGAGGAGACAGGAGCATGGAGAGAAGGAAGAGATGCAGACCAGGGATTGAGGACAACGTTTACTGCAAGGCCATATCCAAGGAATTCATATTCATATCATTATGTAGGCATGTACAAAGCTGTAGTAGACACACAGGTGAGTGGCCTTAGCATATGAGTGTGTGTGTGTGTGTGTGTATGAGCATGTGTGTGTGTTTTGTGTGTGTGTGTGTGTCTCTGTGCGTGCATGCATGCGTGGCTGTGCGTTGGTGTGTGCATGCATGCTTGCGTGTACGCGCGTGTGTGTGTGTGTGTGCGAGCGCGTGCGTGCATGCGTGTGTGTGTGTGAGGGTGTGTGTGAGCGCACGTGCGTGTGTGTGAGGGTGTGTACCTGGTTGTAGAGAGCACACAGGTGCAGTGCAGTGTTTCCTGAGGCATTCTGCGAACTCATCTCTGCTCCATAGAACAGCAGGTGCTCAAGGTGCTGCACGTTCCCATGGCGACAAGCCTGTAGAACAAGCCCTGAGTTGGTGAGGCTTGGGCATTAGGGTGCCGCTGTAGGTGTGTGTGTCTGTGAGTGTGTGTGTGTGTGTGTGTGTGTGTGCGCGCGTGCTACCTGGTGGATCTCTTGCCAGCCGTTCTCGTCACTGTAGCCCAGCTGAGCATGGTCATACAGCAAGAGCTCACAGCAGTAGGGGTCTCCTCCTATCATGGCACTGTGGTACAGAGGAGTCAGCCCACGACTGTCCTTATAGTCAGGAGATGCACCCAGGTCCAGCAACGTCTGCGCAGGACGGGAGGAAGAGAGGAAGGGAGGAAGAGAGGAAGGGAGGAAGAGAGGAAGGGAGAAATAGAAAGAAGTCGAAACACCAAGAAGAAGAGAGAAATGTAGAGAGTGAGAGATTGGCACACAGCCACACACACACAGACGCACATATACACAGACACACGCACTCTTACATTACTGCCTTTACCGTATTTTCTATCTGTTAAACGCTCCTTTGTCAACCTCTACCCTAAACCTTAAACACCCTAAAATTTAGTGACCATACAGAAGTGCTTTAAGTGCCTTTAATGTTCAGTTTAATGTGCATTTTGTGAGCACTTTACCCCACGGGGACAAGAAAAATGTCCCTGGAACATTAAAATGTTCACATTCACAACGTCCAAATAAATGCTGTCAAACAGAGTGGAGATACGCAGGTACGTATACGTACACGTGCTGACGCTGCAGATTGGTGTGGAGCGTGTGCGTGTGGGGATGTGAGATCAAACCCTCTCAACACTCACAGTCAGGGCGACGTGGTTGTGCGTCTGCACAGCTTTGTGCAGGGCGGTGATGCCGTCTCGCGTCCTGAAGTCCAGGTGAGCACCTCCGCTCCTCAGGACCTTAATCAGGTCCGCGCTCGACTCCAGCTGGGCGGCCAGCGTGAGAGGGGACTCTGTAGCAGGACACACACGAGCGCAGATGAATACACACACACACACGGGGGGAGAGAGAGAGAGAAGTGAGTGTATTCTACGGGCATTTCTGGTTATCTTCCAAATGACTGATTAGCAGACCCTGACGTCAGTACATTCTGATCAACTCAGCAAATGTTTGAATAGAGAAAGTGAAAACCAGTATGACATTTATTCGATATTACCAAAAAAAGCAAGAATTGAAACATAACGGACACCCTGTTCTCGTCACCTCCAGTGTCTGTGTCATGGAAGTTGGGGTCCAGGCCTTTCTCAAGGAACCTGCAGACCTTCTCCACGTTCCTCTGCTGAACGTTCTCCATAAACTTCTTCAGATTGGCCTGGAAGGAGCAAACGCAACAGTGACTATGTGATGGATCTTTTGACACACAGAACATTTGAACGTGAACTTCCCGTTACCTTAGTATGAAGTTTGGCTAATTGCTTATCATCCACATGGCTCTGAGTGTAAACCCGTCTCTTATAGCGGAACTGCAGACATAACAGACAAGCACATACACACAATGAGGTGATAAATATTCCACTTCTGACTTAACTTTGAGATGGAACATCAGAGTACATGTCCATGTGTGTGTGTGTGTGTGTGTGTTTGTATGCACGTGTGTGTGTGTGGGCATGAACATGTGTGTGTAAGCGTTTGTGTGTGTGCATGAGTGTGTGTGTGTTTGTGTGTGCGCGTACATGTGTGTGTGTGTACCTCTAGGTAAGGTACAGGGGTGACAGTAGGGAGCGGGTACTCCCTGAGCATGTGTGTGTGTGTGTGTGTGTGTGTGTACCTCTAGGTAAGGTACAGGGGGTGTGTAGGGAGCGGGTACTCCCTGAGCATGTGTGTGTGTGTGTGTGTGTGTGTGTGTGTGTGTGTGTGTGTGTGTGTACCTCTAGGTAAGGTACAGGGGTGACAGTAGGGAGCGGGTACTCCCTGAGCATGTGTGTGTGTGTGTGTGTGTGTGTGTGTACCTCTAGGTAAGGTACAGGGGTGACAGTAGGGAGCGGGTACTCCTGAGCATGTGTGTGTGTGTGTGTGTGTGTGTGTGTGTGTGTACCTCTAGGTAAGGTACTCCCTGAGCATGTGTGTGTGTGTGTGTGTGGTGTGTGTACCTCTAGGTAAGGTACAGGGGGGAGCGGGTGGGGACTCCCCTGAGCATGTGTGTGTGTGTGTGTGTGTGTGTGTGTGTGTACCTCTAGGTAGGTAAGGGGTGACAGGGGAGACGGGTACTCCTGAGCATGTGTGTGTGTGTGTGTGTGTGTGTGTGTGTACCTCTAAGGAGGGGGTGACAGTAGGGAGCGGGTACTCCCTGAGCATGTGTGTGTGTGTGTGTGTGTGTGTGTGTGTACCTCTAGGTAAGGTACAGGGGTGACAGTAGGGGAGCATGTGTGTGTGTGTGTGTGTGTGTGTGTGTGTACCTCTAGGTAAGGTACAGGGTGACAGTAGGGGCCGGGTTCCTGAGCATGAGTGTGTGTGTGTGTGTGTGTGTGTGTGTGTACCTCTAGGTAAGGTACAGGGGTGACAGTAGGGAGCGGGTACTCCCTGAGCATGTGTGTGTGTGTGTGTGTGTGTGTGTGTACCTCTAGGTAAGGTACAGGGGTGACAGTAGGGAGCGGGTACTCCTGAGCATGTGTGTGTGTGTGTGTGTGTGTGTGTGTACCTCTAGGTAAGGTACAGGGGTGACAGTAGGAGGGGTGACAGTGGGGGGGGGGGACTCCCTGAGCATGTGTGTGTGTGTGTGTGTGTGTGTGTGTACCTCTAGGTAAGGTACAGGGGTGACAGTAGGGAGCGGGTACTCCCTGAGCATGTGTGTGTGTGTGTGTGTGTGTGTGTGTGTGTGTACCTCTAGGTAAGGTACAGGGGTGACAGTAGGGAGCGGGTACTCCCTGAGCATGTGTGTGTGTGTGTGTGTGTGTGTGTGTACCTCTAGGTAAGGTACAGGGGTGACAGTAGGGAGCGGGTACTCCTGAGCATGTGTGTGTGTGTGTGTGTGTGTGTGTGTGTGTACCTCTAGGTAGGGTACGGGGGTGACAGTAGGGGGCGGGTGCTCCCTGAGCATGTGTGTGTGTGTGTGTGTGTGTGTGTGTGTCGCTCTAAGTGAGGTACAGGGGTGACAGTAGGGAGCGGGTACTCCCTGAGCATGTGTGTGTGTGTGTGTGTGTGTGTGTGTACCTCTAGGTAAGGTACAGGGGTGACAGTAGGGGGCGGGTGAGTATGTGTGTGTGTGTGTGTGTGTGTGTGTGTGTGTGTACCTCTAGGTAAGGTACAGGGGTGACAGTAGGGAGGGGTGAGCATGTGTGTGTGTGTGTGTGTGTGTGTGTACCTCTAGGTAAGGTACAGGGGTGACAGTAGGGAGCGGGTACTACTCCCTGAGCATGTGTGTGTGTGTGTGTGTGTGTGTGTGTGTACCTCTAGGTAAGGTACAGGGGTGACAGTAGGGAGCGGGTACTCCCTGAGCATGTGTGTGTGTGTGTGTGTGTGTGTGTGTGTGTGTACCTCTAGGTAAGGTACAGGGGTGACAGTAGGGAGCGGGTACTCCCTGAGCATGTGTGTGTGTGTGTGTGTGTGTGTGTACCTCTAGGTAAGGTACAGGGGTGACAGTAGGGAGCGGGTACTCCCTGAGCATGTGTGTGTGTGTGTGTGTGTGTGTGTGTGTACCTCTAGGTAAGGTACAGGGGTGACAGTAGGGAGCGGGTACTCCCTGAGCATGTGTGTGTGTGTGTGTGTGTGTGTGTGTACCTCTAGGTAAGGTACAGGGGTGACAGTAGGGGGCGGGTACTCCCTGAGCATGTGTGTGTGTGTGTGTGTGTGTGTGTGTGTGTACCTCTAGGTAAGGTACAGTGGTGACAGTAGGGGAGCGGGTACTCCCTGAGCATGTGTGTGTGTGTGTGTGTGTGTGTGTGTGTACCTCTAGGTAAGGTACAGGGGTGACAGTAGGGAGCGGGTACTCCCTGAGCATGTGTGTGTGTGTGTGTGTGTGTGTGTACCTCTAGGTAAGGTACAGGGGTGACAGTAGGGAGCGGGTACTCCCTGAGCATGTGTGTGTGTGTGTGTGTGTGTGTGTGTGTACCTCTAGGTAAGGTACAGGGGGTGACAGTAGGGAGCGGGTACTCCCTGAGCATGTGTGTGTGTGTGTGTGTGTGTGTGTGTGTACCTCTAGGTAAGGTACAGGGGTGACAGTAGGGAGCGGGTACTGAGCATGTGAGCATGTGTGTGTGTGTGTGTGTGTGTGTGTACCTCTAGGTAAGGTACAGGGGTGACAGTAGGGAGCGGGTACTCCCTGAGCATGTGTGTGTGTGTGTGTGTGTGTGTGTGTACCTCTAGGTAAGGTACAGGGGTGACAGTAGGGAGCGGGTACTCCCTGAGCATGTGTGTGTGTGTGTGTGTGTGTGTGTGTGTGTACCTCTAGGTAAGGTACAGGGGTGACAGTAGGGAGCGGGTACTCCCTGAGCATGTGTGTGTGTGTGTGTGTGTGTGTGTGTGTGTACCTCTAGGTAAGGTACAGGGGTGACAGTAGGGAGCGGGTACTCCCTGAGCATGTGTGTGTGTGTGTGTGTGTGTGTGTGTGTGTACCTCTAGGTAAGGTACAGGGGTGACAGTAGGGGGCGGGTACTCCCTGAGCATGTGTGTGTGTGTGTGTGTGTGTGTGTGTGTGTACCTCTAGGTAAGGTACAGGGGTGACAGTAGGAGCGGGTACTCCCTGAGCATGTGTGTGTGTGTGTGTGTGTGTGTGTGTGTGTACCTCTAGGTAAGGTACAGGGGTGACAGTAGGGAGCGGGTACTCCCTGAGCATGTGTGTGTGTGTGTGTGTGTGTGTGTGTACCTCTAGGTAAGGTACAGGGGGTGACAGTAGGGAGCGGGTACTCCCTGAGCATGTGTGTGTGTGTGTGTGTGTGTGTGTGTGTACCTCTAGGTAAGGTACAGGGGTGACAGTAGCGGGTACTCCGGGTACTCCCTGAGCATGTGTGTGTGTGTGTGTGTGTGTGTGTACCTCTAGGTAAGGTACAGGGGTGACAGTAGGGAGCGGGTACTCCCTGAGCATGTGTGTGTGTGTGTGTGTGTGTGTGTGTGTGTGTACCTCTAGGTAAGGTACAGGGGTGACAGTAGGGGGGGTACTCCCTGAGCATGTGTGTGTGTGTGTGTGTGTGTGTGTGTGTGTGTGTGTGTGTACCTCTAGGTAAGGTACAGGGGTGACAGTAGGGTGTGGGTACTCCCTGAGCATGTGTGTGTGTGTGTGTGTGTGTGTGTGTACCTCTAGGTAAGGTAGGGGTGACAGTAGGGAGCGGGTACTCCCTGAGCATGTGTGTGTGTGTGTGTGTGTGTGTGTACCTCTAGGTAAGGTACAGGGGTGACAGTAGGGAGCGGGTACTCCCTGAGCATGTGTGTGTGTGTGTGTGTGTGTGTGTGTGTGTGTGTGTACCTCTAGGTAAGGTACAGGGGTGACAGTAGGGAGCGGGTACTCCCTGAGCATGTGTGTGTGTGTGTGTGTGTGTGTGTGTACCTCTAGGTAAGGTACAGGGGTGACAGTAGGAGCGGGTACTCCCTGAGCATGTGTGTGTGTGTGTGTGTGTGTGTGTGTGTACCTCTAGGTAAGGTACAGGGGTGACAGTAGGGAGCGGGTACTCCCTGAGCATGTGTGTGTGTGTGTGTGTGTGTGTGTGTGTGTACCTCTAGGTAAGGTACAGGGGTGACAGTAGGGAGCGGGTACTCCTGAGCATGTGTGTGTGTGTGTGTGTGTGTGTGTGTGTGTGTACCTCTAGGTAAGGTACAGGGGTGACAGTAGGGAGCGGATACTCCCTGAGCATGTGTGTGTGTGTGTGTGTGTGTGTGTGTACCTCTAGGTAAGGTACAGGGGTGACAGTAGGGAGCGGATACTCCCTGAGGAGTCGCTCCTCGTCCAGGAACTTGCCGGCTCGGCCGTTGAAGGCTGGGAGGTAGAGGCCGTAATTTAGAACGTCCGTCAAGCTCTGGGTCAGTGTGACCAGAACTCTCTGCTTACACACCCATACTGGAGCCTCCAGGTCCAAACGCAGACACTTCTGTACACACCAAGCACACACGTGCACCACACACACATACCACAGAGTTGGAATATAACAAGTCAATGCTGTCGTATCATTTTAGACTCTTGTGATTTCCAGCTCGTGTTGGGGCGCCTCAGTCTCATTACCATGCAGAGTCGCTCAGAATTTACCACACAGCTCATTTAAGAAAGCAAATGTTTTCCAGGGCACCCTGCAAATACGTTGATTTTGTACACAACAGAAGCAATCCAAGCATACCAGAGCCAGGCCAAAGGAGCATAAGGGAAATGTGTGTGTACTGCTGCTAGACACACACACACACACACCCATATAGACACAGGTGTGTAGTCAACAACTCCATCAGTGCCCATCATGAGAGCACTTTCTGTCCACTTGTCTCTGTGCCGCATTTTAAACAAGGGACAGTAAAAGAGTGTGTGTGAGTGAGCGCGTGTGCCTGCATGCGAGTGAGTGAATGAGTCAGTGAGTGTGTGTGTGCATGCGAGCGTGCACACATGTGTGTGATAGAGTTTGTGTGTGTGTGCGTGCGGACGTGTGTGTGTGTGTGTGCGTGCGAGCGTGTGTGCATGCAAGCATGTGTGTGTGCGCGTGTGCTTACATGTGTGTGCGTGTGTACATGTGAGTGTGTGTGTGTGTGTGTGTGAGTGTGAGTGTGAGTGTGTGTGTGCATGAGCAAGTCAGAGCAAGAGAGCGTCATGCAGTCTGCGGACGGCGTCTCTGTTCCTCAGCTCCTCCCTTCTCCTCAGCTCATCCCTTCCCCTCAGCTCCTCCCTTCCCCTCTGCTCCTCCCTTCTCCTCAGCTCCTCCCTTCTCCTCAGCTCCTCCTCCTCCCTTCTCCTCTGCTCCTCCCTTCTCCTCAGCTCCTCCCTTCTCCTCAGCTCCTCCCTTCTCCTCAGCTCCTCCCTTCTCTTCAGCTCCTCCCTTCTCTTCAGCTCCTCCATTCTCCTCCATTCTCCTCTGCTCCCTTCTCCCCTCATCCCTCCCCTCAGCTCCCTTCCCCTCTCTCCTCTCCTTCCCTCAGCTCCTCAGCTCCTCCCTTCTCCTCTGCTCCTCCCTTCTCCTCAGCTCTCCTCCCTTCTCCTCTGCTCCTCCCTTCTCCTCAGCTCCTCCCTTCTCCTCAGCTCCTCCCTTCCCCTCCCTTTTCCTCAGCTCCTCCCTTCTCTTCAGCTCCTCCCTTCTCTTCAGCTCCTCCATTCTCCTCTGCTCCTCCCTTCTCCTCAGCTCCTTCCCTTCCCCTCAGCTCCTCCCTTCCCCTCTGCTCCTCCGTTCTCCTCAGCTCCCCCCTTCCCTCCCTTCCCTCAGCTCCTCCCTCCCCTCCTCCCCCCTCAGCTCTCCTCAGCTCCTCCCTTCTCCTCTGCTCCTCCCTTCTCCTCAGCTCCTCCCTTTTCCTCAGCTCCTCCCTTCTCTTCAGCTCCTCCCTTCCCCCTTCCCTCTCTCCTCCTTCTCCTCCCTCCCCTCAGCTCCTCTCTTCCCCTCTGCTCCTCCCTTCTCCTCAGCTCCTCCCTTTTCCTCAGCTCCTCCCTTCTCTTCAGCTCCTCCCTTCTCCTCAGCTCCTCCCTTCTCCTCCCTTTTCCTCAGCTCCTCCCTTCTCTTCAGCTCCTCCCTTCTCCTCTGCTCCTCCCTTCTCCTCAGCTCCTCCCTTCTCTTCAGCTCCTCCCTTCTCTTCAGCTCCTCCCTTCTCCTCAGCTCCTCCCTTCCCCTCAGCTCCTCCCTTCTCCTCTGCTCCTCCCCACTGCAGCCAGGGGAAGGTGCTGTGAGTGCTCACTGTTTGCTGGAGGTCAGGGATTCCAATGCGGATGATGACGGCGGTCCCGTGGAGATCCTCCATGGTTTCCGTGGAGCCGGACCTGCTCCCGGGAGACACCCGCATGCTGTCGTCTCCATGGTTACTGTTGGTAGTGGCGTGCTGTTGGCGCAGCCTGTCGGGGGCCTCATGGTTACTGTCGGCAGGTGGACTGATGGGCATACTCTGGGAGTGTGTGAGGGGGAGTGTGTGAGGGGGAGTGTGTGTGCACTGCTCAACACGCTGGCCTCACAACCCTGCAGACAAATACACACACACACACACACACAGAAGTGACTGGCTGAAACAGGTCAAATGTATGGTTTGGTGTTTTTTGTGCAAAGCAAATTGTGTGTGAGTATAAATGTGTGTGTGTGTGTGTGTCAGTATGAGAGTGAGACGTGTGTGTCAGTATGAGAGTGAGACGTGTGTGTCTGTATGAGAGTGAGACAGAGAAATCGGGAGCTAAAGAGAAATATTTAAAGTACATTGGTTGTGAGTGGTTGCCATGGACACTGTGAAACAGATCCATTTGGGAATAATGGAATTTCAGGGAACCCTGTATCCCATGTTACCATGACAACGCTGCACTCAGCTTGTTCTGCTGAGTTACAGCTCCTTCACTTCCTCTTTAAAAAGGCCACACACTGTTAGTCCTAACACCATACCACACACACACACACACTGTGTTAGTCCTAACAACATACCACACACACACACACACTGTTAGTCCTAACACCATACCACACACACACACACACTGTTAGTCCTAACACCATACCACACACACACACACTGTGTTAGTCCTAACACCATACCACACACACACACACTGTGTTAGTCCTAACAACATACCACACACACACACACACTGTTAGTCCTAACACCATACCACACACACACACACACTGTGTTAGTCCTAACACCATACCACACACACACACACACTGTGTTAGTCCTAACACCATACCACACACACACACACACTGTTAGTCCTAACACCATACCACACACACACACACTGTGTTAGTCCTAACACCATACCACACACACACACACACTGTGTTAGTCCTAACACCATACCACACACACACACACACACACTGTGTTAGTCCTAACACCATACCACACACACACACACTGTGTTAGTCCTAACACCATACCACACACACACACACACACTGTGTTAGTCCTAACACCATACCACATACACACACACACACTGTGTTAGTCCTAACACCATACCACACACACACACACTGTGTTAGTCCTAACACCATACCACACACACTGTGTTAGTCCTAACACCATACCACACACACACACACTGTGTTAGTCCTAACACCATACCACACACACACTGTGTTAGTCCTAACACCATACCACACACACACACACTGTGTTAGTCCTAACACCATACCACACACACACACACACACTGTGTTAGTCCTAACACCATACCACACACACACACACACACTGTGTTAGTCCTAACACCATACCACACACACACACACACACTGTTAGTCCTAACACCATACCACACACACACACACACTGTGTTAGTCCTAACACCATACCACACACACACATACACACTGTGTTAGTCCTAACACCATACCACACACACACACACACACTGTGTTAGTCCTAACACCATACCACACACACTGTTAGTCCTAACACCATACCACACACACACACACAAACACACTGTGTTAGTCCTAACACCATACCACACACAAACACACACTGTATTAGTCCTCCCACCATACCACACACACACACACTGTGTTAGTCCTAGCACCATACCACACACACACTGTGTAAGTCCTCCCACCATTCCACACACACACACACACACACTGTGATAGTCCTAGCACCATACCACACACACACACACACTGTTAGTCCTCCCACCATACCACACACACACACACGCTGTTAGTCTTAGCACCATACCACACACACACACGCACGTCCACACACACACACATGCACACACTGTGCTAGTTGTCCCACCATACCACACACCAGTGACACACACACTGTGCTGTCCCTCCCACCATACCACATATCAGTGACACACACACACACACACTGTGCTGTCCCTCCCACCATACCACATACCAGTGACACACACACACACACACACACAAACCAAACCAACACAACACATGCCAGACACCCATACCACACAACACAAACCATTACCATCAACAGAAAACACACACACACACGCACACAAGCCATATACAACACAAACCATTACCATCCACAGAAAACACACATATGTACCCCCTCCCCACACACACCTGTTTGGCCACTAGTAATGTAGCCACGTCTCTCACCACCTACACACACTCACATGTGCAATCACACTGCCGGCAGCAGCACACAAGCAAGGCCCCTCACTATTGTCCTGGAAGGCAGATAGGAAGTCCTCGATTATATAACAGACACAAAGGTAGCAGGAGAACATGAGAGATGAACAGAACAAACAGGGCAAAAAGGAACGCTGGTCATCATCACCATCATCATCATCATCATCACCATCATCATCATCTCTAATAACCAAAAATACAAAATATCACCAAAAATATATCCAAATTATGAACACGTTACAATATCTACACTAACTAACACATACCCTGTCATAATATTAATAGACCTATTTGTCATGATGTGGATGTCGGTATGACAGACAGAACCACCCACAGCATTTTAAAGCTTAGAATGTCACATCTTCCTGAAGATGATCGTCACATTATTCACAGTTCAAACTAATGAACGCGTACTGTCAATTTTAATTTCAATAATCACGGTAAGAATATTCACATAATGATAAATAGTGATATATAATGGAAGCAAAATGCTAACATTTTCCACATTCGATGAGAACAGATTAGGCTGTCGCATTATTCACCTTTGACCTGTGCTTGCCATATAAAACTCGCTGCAGTTAAATGAAGAACTGAAGATATCTCTGCCTCCCTGGAATCTTCGGGAACGCTGTGAAATTTCCCAAGCTACCCGCTAAACATTTTCAGTCTTGTCCTTGCTGTACTGTGAAAATTATTCCAAGCTCGTGTTAATAGTAACAGGGTGGAATTTCTCGGTGGTGCCTGTATAGTCAGGAAGCTTCAAACCCAGCCCTGATTCTGCGTGGTCAGGAGCAGGAAAACCTGCAGGAAAAAGGAAACTACAACAGGATGGGCCAAGATCCCTGCTCTCCAACACCTCAGCCAACCAACACACTCCTTTCAAACACCCCTTCCAATAAAAGGCCTTGTTTGTAATACATACACCAATGATTGGTGCCTGAAGGACATGAAGAACACCAATAGCCACTCTCTGCTTCAAGACCAGCAGGCTAGAACCATATCCTAGCACTTGAGGTTTGTTCCATCTGAAGTGGAATAGCAGAGGGTGAACATTGGAGTCTGAACATGGCCCCAGTGTCCTCAAGCAAGTCCCTTAAGCCCAGTGCTGTTTCAGGGACACTGCCACAACTTGTCCCTTCCCTTGTCTTGTTTCAAAATCACTGTGTGCTCAAATGAGCAGTAACTCGGCGGTCTACTGCAAGATATATGGATAGATAGATAGATAGATAGATAGATAGATAGATAGATAGATAGATAGATAGATATATAGATAGATAGATAGATAGATAGATAGATAGATAGATAGATAGATAGATGGATAGATAGATAGATGGATATAAACGGGAGGCACTGAAGGGATGAATATAAATTACTGCTCACTAATCCTCCATTTTACATATACATCAAAAGCACGCCCACTCATGCACACACTCTACCTCACACATTTACACACACACACACACACACACACAGAATGACTAACTGGAAAAGGGGCAGAACACCCATCCTGTGCAGACATCAGGCCATACCTGTGCAGTCTCCAGAAACTTCCATTCGGCCTGTTTTCAGACCGAGCCTTTACTAACCATGCAGGCAGCTTCCTGTGATCTCAACTCAACATCCTGTCCCCCCTTCCCAGCTGGATGGAGCTGAGTCTCCTTGGGATGTTTGGACAGGAAGTAGAGGAAAGGCTGTATGCTACTGATAACTTCACCCTGGCGGCACAAACACTCACCTCGCACACATGCTGACAGGAGGACAAAAATAAAAGCAGCTCCCCTGTCTCCCCCCTCCACACAGCCCCACTCAATCCCAAATGCACAAAGTGATGGAATTTAAACGATCACTTTGGGCTGAAGCTTGGCGCAAGAATGCACATTAAACCAGAGACACAGGACACGTCCAACAGCACACTCACCACCACCTTTTCTACGGCCATGTGTCGCTGAACTACGCTTCTAAGCCTGCGTGCTATGTCATCCTCCGCTCGAGCTACAGGTCAGTGCTTGGTGCCATTTCAAAGAACGAGGTATCGCCACGTCCACACGTCTCGCCTTAGGAAGTATTACCGAGCTAATTCCCAGGATGCTAGCAGACTTAGAGGAAGTCGCAGCCAAAGAGATGCTCTCCTGCTTACATAAGGACCGCCTTGAAGTCTGTGAAAGCCTCCTGAGGAGAAGCAGTGAAGCGGGTCTCGCAGAAGCAGTAGACTCCACCTGCCAGCAACGACGCTTTCCCATACACTGCACGTTGGACTTGCGGATTCTGGGAGTGCTTACAGGCCCTGGACCTCTATGTATTCCCTGAGATTTGTCTTCTGTATTCGAAATGTGACTATTAGGGCCCATTAGAAAACTCCAAAGATCTCAGTGTAATACAGCAGTCAGGTCAATCACAGCATTTACATCACACAATTAGCACGCAGGGGCTATTTAAACATCGTCTTTCGCCCCAAATGTCCACTTATTACTTGTATTATCAGTTTAGGTTTGCTTACAGAACACCCCCCGCCACACACACACACACACAGAGCACACTAAAGCTGAAATAGCAGCAAAGCTGTCAATCCACGCAGTCTATGCCTTTACCAACTTGGACCATTCAAGATACCACAAGTATTGTGCAAATGCATGCACGCGCGCATACACGCACACACGCACACACACACCCCTCCTCCTCCCATTTTTCTCCTCCTACTCACAAGACAAAGCTTTGCTCCTCTGATTTCTGTCCCCTTTAACACACCCATGAAGAGACGGTACGATGTGGCACGGCGTGCTCCGAGCAGAGATGATGAGTGTGTGTGGGCGAGCGCGTCTCACCTCATTGCTCCCCCCCGATTAGAGCCTCGGAGAACCTCCATCACAAGCCGTGTGTGAATTCACATGCTAGCAAAGTGCTGTCACTGCATCCCAATACTGCTTATCGCTATGGCAACCAGAAAATGGTTCGTCGGGAAACTTTGGGTTTTTTTTTTTTTTTTTTTTTTTTTTAAAGGGCCACACCGGCGATCTGGCGCACGCGCGTCTGAGCACCGCGTGCAACGGAGTCGCAGAAGACGCGGAGTGCAGAGGTTTGAAGCCGCGGTGGTGGTGGGGAGGGGGGGGGTGCGTTTGGGAGGGTACGGAGGGGTTAAGGGATGATGAGAGAGAATGAAAAAGAGAGGGAGAAAGGAGAGAGAGAGGGAAAGGGGGAGATGTTGTAGCGGTAGGGTGTGTAGGCGTCGGGGGCTGAGGAATGGCCTCAGTCACGACAGAAACTGGGAAGACGCGACAGGTAACGAGGGCATCCACGCTAACGGCAGGCTGGCTACGAGCGCGTTATAATACGATGACAAATTGTGCCAACAGAACCCCCGAAATGTAAAACTCATTCACGCCGGTGGGGATATCTAATATCTAAGCCTTTTATGAGATTGGCGCTTTTACCAGAAGAACTGGAAATCTATTTAAAAGTGCGCGCGTGCATACGCGCACACATACACAGAGAGAGATACACCACCACACACATAGAACCTGCTGGATAGTGTCCTATAATCTCTTGTATTGAATAACATGGCCATGTACACCCAGTGAAAGTGTAAGCAATGGAAATCTTTCTTAAAGAGCATCATCACATCCACCAAATCTCTCCTTTTTAGTACACACACACACACACGCGTGCGCGCGCACACACACACCCCATCCAAACCACCCATACACCCCCATTTACTGATGAATTTGTAATCAATGAAAGTGGAGCAGAACTTACCCTATATAACTAGGACTCTCATAGCATATCATCTCGGCTTCTTCTCCGAGAATCCGTGTCTGCTCTCTGTGAGTATATGCGTGTGTGTTTATGTATGTGTATGTGAGTGTGTGTGACTGTGTGTGTATGTGTGTGTGAGTGTGTATGTACGTGTGTGAATGTGTGTATTTGTAAGTGTATGTGTGTAAGAGAGAGGGGAACAGAGAGAAAGGGAGGGAGAAAGGGGGAGAGAAAGGGAAAGAGAGATGGAGAAAGACAGAGAAACAGAGAGAGAGAGATGGAGAGAGAGAGATGGAAAGAGAAAGAGATGGAGAGAGAGTGCGGAGGCAGAAAGACTGTTACTGTATGACAGGAATGCTCAGTTTTGCCCACACAGTGCAAGCTTGATACACTGACTAGATGTGTGTGAGTGAGTGTGTGTGTGTGTTCAGAGAGAGAGGGAGAAAGGGAGGTGGAGGGTGGGGGATACAGAAGGAGAGGGAGAGAGAGAGAGAGAGTGAGAGAGAGGGAGGGGAAGAGAGAGAGAGAGAGAGAGAGAGAGGCTCAGTCTCCCACTCTACTGCGTGGGCATGGCCTGCATCTTTTTCTCTCCCTCACTCGTTCTCGCACTCCCTCTATCTTTCTCCCTCCTTTTCACTCACTCAACAGCTATATCAGAAGAGAAGAGGAACTGAACAGTACAAGAGGGGGAATGTGAATGAGAGAGAAAAGAGGAGGGGTGAGAGAGGGAGTGGAGGAGAGAGAGATAGAGAGCGAGAGAGAGTAAGCAATCCAGCACTGATGTTATGACTGATCGGCTTAGTGATATAGAAACTTTGTCAGCAAAAATGGTGTAGATCATCAGAAATAGGAAGTCAAACGCTAATAATCACCATGGCAACCTGCTATATGTAAACATCGGTACTCTGATTGTGTGGGCGTGCTTCTTTCAGTGTGTCCGATGTTCTGGTCACAATGCAATTCTTACTGAAGGTCAGAAGTGTGACACACATTAATTCATAAGTACTCAGTGCATCATTGTGTGTACAGATATACTGATTTGGACAAATATGTAAAACAGAACCAAGACAAATACACACACAGCTCAAACATACACAAACATGTACTATGAGCTGCAATTAATATTCTGTAACAAACTCAAATGTCCCATCTTTTTATTCCAAAAGAAACTACAAGTCTAAGTTCAAAAAAAGAAATAAATAAAACCAAAAAACAAAACCAGAAACTGCTTCGTAAAGTGCTTATGTTCTTCAGATCAATACAATCAGCAGATTTAGTACAGCAACACATGGCATATGTGAGACCGAAAAAAAAACAACAAGGTTAAAAACCTCACAGGTCTGATACAGCAGCTGTTTGAGGGCCGTCAGAGCTCCTCTGAGTGTGTCCTGGCCTGGTGTCGGGGGGCCACCTCCTGGATGAGGTCTACAAGATCAGTCTTTTCCAGACATGCTCTGCACTCTTCTCCCCATGAAGCCAACACCCTCTTCAGCTCGAGAACCCGCATCTTAGACAGAGCCTCTCGGCTCCAGTCCAGCACCTGCCGCTCTGGAACAAACACACGTGCACACGCGCACAATTATGGAGATGCAAGACGACCACGTATTGGTTCACAAGAATGTATTTCAGTGGCCACAGCAGGTAAGAGGGTGGTACCATATCGGAGTTCACAGATCTGCTGGTCTCTGTGCTGGAGCCTCTGACAGATCTTCTGCACTGGGACATGGACACTGAGGGGTCGACTCACCTCCCCAGTCACTTTGGCAGCTGCATCGCTAGAAGCTCCAAGGTAATAACACTGGTATATATGTGTGAGGGAGAGAGAGAGAGAGAGAGAGAATGCATTGGCTATGGACAAAGGCACACATTCATGAAGGCTCGGTGAGGGAGGGGGTGACCATGTGCTCTTACAAAGCGGTTTTCCTTCCCTGTAGCTTCAGCACATGTTTTAACAAGCTCCTCCTCCACGAGTACTGAGGACAGCTCCTTATGCGTGGCCACCAGAGACGTGTACAGGCGCTGTAAAAACCCAACACACACTGAAGAGTGTGTGGACACACACATGCACACATACATTATAAACACATTATATATATACATTTATTTTTCTACATATACAAGCAAGAAGCCTTATTTTCAGTGTAGACTGTGACTCCAAAAAAAGAAAACAGTAACAGCAGAAGCTTGTAATCAACACTAATACCAAAGAGTTTTGTTTTAGTGCGCTGGATGCAGGGATAGCGATTTGGCAAACACTGACTTGAAGTTTAAAACGTGTAATGCTGCCCACTCAGTAAATATTAATTAAGGCTTTTAACACACGTTAAAAAACATCTATAATGTTGAAGGAACAGTGTACTTCATCTCGAATCTCCAGTGCTTTGAACACCAATGCAATTTCGCTCTGTGTGATGGAAGACCAAGTGTTCATTACATTTAGTCCTTTAAGTACTTGCTTACTGGGAGTTAGCGTTATTGGTATTAATGTTCCTCAAAAGCGCCGTCTTACCTCACAAACATTTGACAAAACGTCTGACAAAACAACCTAACAAGTGCACCTTTTCTATACTTCATGCACTTGAGAAGTCTCTGCCACTCTACACAGCTGCTATTTTTAGACGAAGAAATTCATGCGCTTCGAAACTTGAAAAGTCCGCCTCACCTTCGCATTCCTCTGAATCGGTAACTGCGAAAACAACGCATAAACTCAACAGGACAGCAACCGTATTCGTTACAGACATGTTTGATCTTACTCAACACGAACGCCCCGCATAACCTGGCGGACTCCTGTACCCAGCACCCACTCGATCACCTGTTCCTACCGTCAACTGTTTCTAAATTCGGCGCTGGACATTCATTGGTTGTGATGCGGCGGAGTTTCGTGCGATCTAATTCGCTGAAGATGCCATCAATCAAGGCTTGGTGGGTTGGGTCCTTGAGGTGGGCGGGCGCAGTGCGCACAACGTCTGTCATTATAGGTCTGAGCAGCATCGCTGCTATTGGTCAAAGTAGATGTAATTTCTCCGATTTGCATTGGTTAGTCGGCTTCCGGCAGCCAATGAGCGTGTTTTTGCAAACATGGCCGCTATCGGAGTGCACTTTGGATACACATGCGCATGTGTTGCAGTATTCAAGGTAAACGTGGATATTTTTATGTACTCAATATATATATATTATTTTCTTTGACCCATAAAAACTTTAAAAGTGGCTTTTATACGGAGCCCGTATATTTTGCCGGTCCAGCATATGGCAGTTAGAGTAAAGCTAGCTAAGTTAGCTTTTTAATATGGTAGGGTATCTAATAATTCGATTTTCTCTCCATCATTGAATGACTTCATTAATGTTTCCTAAATATGATAAAAAATGGATCACGATCCGAACATAGCGTTCGGTAGATACTGTGATATAACTCCTATGTCAATTGAACTAAATACTTTTAAAACTAGCTACGTTTTGTGCCGCATTAGCTGGGATGTCTAGCTAACCAGTCTGCTTCTTCACACAGGATGGGCGAGCAGATGTCGTGGCTAACGATGCCGGAGACAGAGTTACGCCCGCAGTGGTGGCATACCGTGACACCGAGCAGGTAGGCCACTGATGTGAAAGGAAATGTAGGATGTCTATATATATATATTTTAGTAAGTGAGACATTGCACCTAGAACAGATAGGTGGTTAATCTACATGCATAATGCATATGGAAATAATATAAAAAACGTAAACACATCCATCACTACAAATAAAAGTTTTTTTTTTCTATAAAGATGGTGGTGAGCACAGTTGTGGCTTTTCTTTAATCTGAGTGAAGTTTGTGTCCTGAGAAATTCGTGCTGTACTTGTTTATTTAGCACTTGCTGTTTCTTACCTTGTACTTCCCCGCAGATTGTTGGTATTGCAGCGAAACAGGGAAGAATCCGGAATGCAGCCAATACTGTGGTGAAAGTGAAGCAGATTCTCGGCAGGCAGTATGTCGTGTACCTCATTCTGGATGTACTTTTGTTGTTGTTGTTGTTTTTAACGTTGTGATTTTCAATGCCCTGTCGTCTCACTCCAGCTATGATGACCCAGAGGCTCAGGTACACAGAGAAGAAAGTAAATGCCTGGTTGGTATATTCCTCATCTTCTGTCTACTTTTCTGGGGAGGGTGATGCACTGTAGGCACCTCAATTAAGGTTTACCTCAAACCTCAAATTACGCTTTACTCCCAGGTTGTCAACAAAAGTGACTGGCCCATGTATGAACTTAACATAGATGACACAACCAAATATGTGTCCCCTGAAGAGGTAGCCAAACTAATCTTCCACAAAATGAAAGGTAAGACTACATCTGTCCCAAAATACATTTCCGCAGCAGAAGTGTCTTTGTGTGTGTGTGTGTGTGTTACACACGATGTGCCTTTTTGAAGAAAGTTTTTTCTGTCTGCAGAGACGGCTCAGTCAGCTCTGGGTTCTGACGTTAAAGAAGCCGTCATCACTGTGCCTTTTGAGTTTGGGGAAATGCAGAAGAATGCACTGAGGTATAGACCCTTCAGCACGGCAGCTGTTCATATACCAAAGCCCGTCCCACTAAGTCGACAAATAAATTGGGCTTCCCACAACCTCGTCGTTGCATCCTGTGATGTAACGGTGTGGGTGATGTAGCGGTGTGGGTGATGTAGCAGTGAGTGTTGCGGTCTCTTAAGTGGCGAGTTGCTTTGGTCCAGGAACGCTGCAGACAAGGCCGGGTTCAACGTGCTCCGGCTGATCCACGAGCCCTCTGCTGCACTTCTGGCATATGGGATTGGCCAGGACTCTCCGTCAGGGAAAAGGTACGGCTGTTCCTACACGTCATGGATGTCCTACACGTCATGGATGCCGTGCCAGTCTGTTGATGCTTTTGTGCGTTCTGTTATTGTATCCCACGAGAGTGGAGACTGAGCAAGTGTTGAGATTACAGTTCAAAGTCAAGATGAGTGGGCTTTATTTACTTTATTTAACCCTCATTTCAACCCCTCCATCGTTTAGCCATGTTCTGGTTTACAAGCTGGGCGGCACGTCGCTAAGCGTGACTGCTCTGGAAGTGAACAGCGGGATGTACCGCGTGCTGGCCACGCACACGGACCACAGCACCGGGGGAGAGAGCTTCACGCACGCCCTGGCACAGTATCTCGCCGCCGAGTTCAAGAAGTCAGTTTGCTCCTCACATGGATCTGGATGTGCTGAATTGTGGAATGTGGTGATTAATGCTCTTTGGATCATCTTGGGTGCGTCCATGTGCGTCAACAGGTTGTACAAGCAGGAAGTGAGCTGTAACCCCAGGGCGATGATGAAACTGATGAACAGTGCCGATGTAGCCAAACACAGCCTCTCCACCCTGGGCAGTGCTAACTGCTTCGTGGACTCCCTCTATGACGGCATGGACTTCGAGTGTAACGTGTCCAGGTACGCTCAGTGATTCAACCAGATCGTGAATCAGTATAAGAGTATAGAAAGCGTTGTGAAGATTTAAATGTTTGATCCATTTGCAGAGCGCGCTTTGAGCTCATCTGCTCCAACCTTTTCAATAAGAGCATTCAACCAATCAAAAGCCTCCTTGAGCAAGTCAACCTTTCCACTTCAGATGTCAATACGGTAATAAACACTAGAGGGAGCTGTGGTTGTTGGGGGTTTTTTTTTTTTTTTTTTTTTTTTTGTGAGACAAATCCAGAAAGTTCAGAAAGTTCTAGAAAGTTCAGAAGTCTCAAAGTTCCAACCACAAACATATAACCCACGTTGCAGGTGGTCTTGAGTGGAGGCTCAGCGCGGATTCCCAAGCTGCAGCAGATGATCCGAGATCTGTTCCAGGACGTGGAGCTGCTCTGCTCCATCCCCCCAGACGAGGTGATCCCGGTCGGTGCAGCCATGCAGGCCGGCATCCTGGTGGGCAAGGAGAGCCCAGTCCTGGGTGAGGATTCCATCACTGTGGACTGTTGTGCCAGCGACATCCTGGTCAAGGTGAGTGCACGAGTGTGCCGTAAGAGCGTTGTGCCGAGTTCTAGGCGCGCGGCGGCGTGGTTACGCTGCACGTACCCGAACGCGTACGCTCCTTCGTCTCCGCAGGAGGTGGACGAGTCTGGGGGGGACGTTTTCACCGTTCTCTTTCCGTCCGGAACGCCGCTTCCCGCGCGGCGCCAGCACGAGCTGCAGGGCCCGGGTAGCCTGGCGTCCGTGAGCCTGCAGCTGTACCAGGCTCAGAAGCCCCTAGCGCAGGTCAGAGCGCCACCTCCACGAACTGCAGCACGTCACGGACTCTGCTGGATGCCGATTTCATCACGTCTCCTGTATCTTGCAGATCGTTCTTAGGGATCTGGAACCGAAGGAGGAGGCACACGATATTGTAACAGTGTTAACAATGAAAAGGTGTAGTGTTCATCCACACTGTTAAACCGCTATGCTGTTCTGAAGCCACGATACTGTAGTTTAGCCTTCAAATCCAAATCCAGCCCTTTCCGTGGCTGGTAGTTAAACAGTTAATGGTGAAGTAATGACTCACCCGCCAGTATCTGGCTTCCACAGATGTTTCACCTTCCCTTTACTTATTCAGGTGTGATCCTTTATGTATTAAGGCTTTAATCAGCATGTGTGCCTGTTTTTCAGGGATGGCTCACTACACGTTACCTGTACAGAGCAAGGCAGTGGCAGATCGGAGGCCGTTACCATAGAAACAGCTGCTGCAGCATCATAGAGCCCCTCTCCCCTCCACTCACTATAGTAACTTCTCAACATTTGTAATGTGGGTTTCCATAATTACACTTGACTTGCAGCTACTGTTCATGCACGTAGATGAATCAACTTTGACATTAAAATAAAAGCTTTTCCAAATTTACATCCTTTTTATATGCTGCTTGTTTTGACTAGTAAATGTTGCAAAAAAACTTTAAAGCAGCTTGATTATGTGAAACCAAGGTTGTTGTTTTTTTTTAATTTTTTTTATGAAGTTTAAAATGAATGTCAAATATACACAAGTCGCATACACACAGATGGTTGTGGAGTCTGTTGAGGTTTGTTGTCAGGCTACATCCACGCGCGGTTTCAGGTGAGTGCTCTACTGATGCTGGAGCTCTGGGCTGTGAGCGTGGCACAGAAAGCCAGGTGTTTCTTCTCGAAGGGGCGGTAATGTGGCTTATTGATACCATCAAGCAAAGGCAGTCTGCTCTCTTAGCTTAGCAAGTGAAATGTATGTTTTGCAATGAATATTTTCCTGATAAGGCTGCGCAGGTTAAATTCTAGTTTAAAAAAAACAAAAGTCCGTACAGTTCATAATATATCCTGAGTTTATTTGAACACAGATGATCTATATGTAAAAAATACATTGAATCAACAATTACTGACATACTGTTTGTAAACAAGTGCGGTAAGATTTTTCTGGCATGTACGAGCAGTGCAACACATGCATGTTACTTTGTTACGTTTTAAAAAGATGCTTCATATAAATGAAGGCACAAGTATGATTTACCCAGACGAAGCAGCACGTTTGCGCCCAGCTGTTCAGAATATGGCGGGCTTGTTTATCTGCATGTAGCAGCCGGTGTGCCAGACTAGGAAACAAATATCCTAACAAATGTTGCTTCTCTGGACTTAACAAGAATGCCTTAGTATAAGCGTGAATTATGTTTTGGAATTGCAAGATGTGTCTTCAGAAAACTGCTTTGGAATTATTCTGTTTGTAACCATCACTGGAGAAAAAATGTGAATGTAGTTTGGAAGTTCAGCCCTTGTGTGTCAGGTTAGACAAGGCTGTGCAGGCTCATTTGTGACAACATCCTCTCCAGCTGCCAACTTCCTGTAGAGCTCCTTCAGCTCCTCGGGGTGTGGAGCTTTAGAGCCTGGAGTCTGGGGGAGATCAAAATCGGATGACACCTGAGAGTCAGACGTCACCTCTGCACATTCCACTCCCAGAGACTGGTTCTTGGAATTGTCAATCGCAGTCAAACCCATCTCAGCTGGACAATGAGAACCATTCTTCGATGTACCGGTTATCTGCATGTTATGCTGAATGGTAGGTTGTAAGGCCTTGCTGGGCTCTGATTGGACAGGCACTGTGTCAAGCTGGCTGGGGCTCTCTGGGCCTGTATCTGATATATGGGTCGATTGAGAAGATGCAATGAGAAACGACTCCTCATCATCATGGAAGAGCTCGGGGGACTGTGAGGTCATGTGTTCGGTAGATAAAGTCTGGCTGGTCTGACTATTGTCCAACTCGCAGCTCTCATCAGTCAGAACCGGCTCCGCTGTGAAGAACGTAGCCCAGCAGGGTGGAGTCTGCTTCAGGGAGGGTGGGTCTGAAACGGTCCGGGATGCAGGCATCTCTGAACAGGGCATGTCTGATGGAGAACGTTGCTCATCACCAGAGGCGTGATATGCGTCGGACTTGGGATTTAAAAGCTCGTCGTCGTCATCGTCATTGGACTCGGTGCAGTCCATGTAGTTGGATGACTGGAATGTGGGCTCAGTCTCTAGACAAACATGCGTTTGGCTGTCGTTGGGTGCTGGGTTTTCTGGGCTATGGCACTCGCTCCACTCTTTCATGACCAGTTTCTTTCTCCTAGGTTCCATGGTAACCTCCTCAAACAAGTCATCATCACTGTCGGAGCCTGAGACACACAGCGTACACACAAAAGACAGGAACGTGATGAAACTTGACAAACATTTCCAAATGTATCGCAATCCACTAGTAATAGGCTAAGAACTTTGAATTTTATTTCTGAGTGACCTCTATTAAAGACATCTTTAATGTGTGAAACGTTTATATTACTATTTCCATATTTAAGTGAGGTTCTTCTAAGTGTTTGAAATAGCTAATATTTCAGTTAAGGGAAGCAGGTGGAAAGGTGGATGTGCAGTGATGGGCCAGGTGTAGCAGCAGGAGGTGGTGCTAGCGGGTGGTGCTTGCGGGTGTTAATACCGTGTGAGGTGCACTCCGCTCTGCCTCTTTTCAGGATCCCGAGGGGCTTATAGACAACCTCACTCCTTTCAGAAGGTTTTCTGCGCATTGGCTTCAAGCTGAACAAAGAAACAGCCAATCAGGCCATCACAGGGCATCTCAACATGGGGACCGACTAGGTGCTTTTCATCATGTGATCACAGGCAACCAATCGGGGCCCCGATCTTATCCTTAACCAGAAAAACTAATTGAGACTATCCTATACCACTGAGGACAATGAACCAAAATGTGTCCATCTTTAAATAAAACAACTGTTCAAACAGCAACAACCTCATTTGTTTGTACAGTACAGGCCCCCTGCTCGCTCTGAGCACACAATAATACATCACCAAGTAAAGGACACAACAACCAACGTTATCTGAGAACGTCATGCCGCTGTTCAAAAACAACCTAATCATTTAATGTCTATAAGGAAACGAGACACTTGCAGCTCAGTGACGTCCTCTACGGTTCGGCCTGGTGGCACCACGTTGGGGTAGATGTTCACAGGACGGATGTAGGAGAGGAAGTCTGTGATCTGATTAAAGCAGCAGGGATGGACAGTACACAGTGATTATCAGTGCAAACGTGTAACGCTCTCATGTCTAAGGTTCTTAAAACTTGCTCACCTCGGAGTAAGAGGAGTGAAAGGAGAAACACGCCCTATAGGAACTCCCACCCATCCTGAAAACACACAGGAAGATATTTCATTAAACCTTACACTAGTGTATATAATATTCAGACAGTACACACTATTAGGAATGCATTATTGGTTCAAAATACAAAAGGTAATGTAGTACACATGGCCAGCATGTCTCATCATTATAGTCCACATAGATCTCTTTGGTTCAAATGTCCAGCTGAAGCCTCAAAACAGGACTACAACTCCCAACTATATGCAGCACATCACCTAGCCACTACAGATACAACACAGACATCTCGACAACGATATCGCACTGTGGCTCTTCAGGAAGCTGACAACACTTTTCCAAGCTACTGGAGTTGGGACCGAAAAAAGATGACCTATCTTTACCGACCCCTGCTGCACTGACCTGACAATGACGCTGGTCTTCCGGGTCCGCTCCCCGAACCACATGGTGGAGGGTTTGATGCTTATGATGCGCAGGGCTGTGCCATCAGGGGCCGTGGTGCCGCATGGCAGCCTATTGGTCCTGAACATCTCCTCGTCCTGTCATACACCGTCATAATGAGTACACCGTCATAATGAGTGACCCAGTCAGGCATGTATTAGCAAAGGAGATTAGCAAAGAGGAAATGCAACATGCCTTAGGATGCCTGCAGGCATGTATCTGTGTTGATCTGTCAGTGGTCACATGACACAGGATCTCTGGCATTTTACGATACATGTCCAAACCATTGACATGGACCTGGAAGAGAACCACGGACATTCATAATTTAAGCAGACGTATCTGGAACTAGTAGCCACCTATTCAGATGGACGAAATTCATTCCTCCCCTTCCTTCGCCTTATCATCAGCATTTTCACATTCCCTGCCAAAGATGTCCGTGTATGACAGTGTGAACACGCACTGACCTGTGAGGTGAACTCCTGTGCCAGGTTAGTGAAGAGGTATTCGTAACCATACGCTGCTTTGCAGTTCAACCAAACTACGTGATATGGGCTCAGACAAATCCAGCCTTGAACCAGCTCCCTTATGCCCATCAAGCAGGCCTCCTGAATGATGCCAGTGTGTTAAAGTATCATAATACAATTATTAATATGAATAGGACACCGAATGAATCTGTCTGAGTTTTGTAAGCCTACCCTGCTAGGGATCTGATAGAACCTGGGGTCATAGAATGTGGAGTCCAAATACACACTCTGGATGTCTTTTACTCTGAAATGGGTAGGTGAAAAACATAGACTATCAATGTGACGATTCACATTCAACTGAGGGCACCAAACTAGGTCAACCTTTGTTAGGCACCTGTGTCCAGAGTGCAGGTGTTCCACTCTTGCTGCATCTCCGGTAGCCAATCGGAAATCTCCTGTGTACAGCACAGTGCCCCGCGTCCCCTCAAAGAGAAACCTGTAGGAAGACAGCAGCAGATCTGGTATGTCAGAGCTGACGTGCTAGTAAATACATGATCACACCAACTGTACTGTATGAATGAGTAAGAATGTAATTTTTTTTAAAAAGTCACTTGCATGACAGATCCGGGACAGTGTCCTGCAGACAGTAAAGTAACAACAACATCCTCTGACTGTAGGGAAATCAAAAACAGCATGGTGAAACTACCCTCCAGCCTAAACGCGACACACTGCTGTACACCAAGAAGGCGGAACCACCAGAGCTCACCTCCCCCGTGACTTCATCAATCAGTGAGATGTGTGTTGGACTGTCCAGTTCAATGGCAACCTAAAATTGCATGTTTTAAGTATGAAATAATAAAAAGTGAATGACTACGAACACAGTACATGTATGAATTTGTTGAAAATGCGACAAGTGGCCACACTTACAATGTGGTCTTCCCAAAAGCCGTATTTTCGATTGCTCAGTAGAAGCTCCTTTGTGACAAATGAGCAGTACAACTTGACAGTTAAACTAAAACAGACAAATTAAGTTGTTCATCGGTCAACAAATAATGTATGATGTCGTTTGATTTAGTTCTGGGTAGAAAAGGCTGTAAACACCTACCAAGACTTTAGTTTCCTTTTCAGTAAAGGTCCTTTCAATCCTTTCATATGATCTATAGAGACAAGATCAAGCAATAAAAATCGCAGCCAGAACTAGATGCTTGCTAGATCATGCAGAAGTATAAGTACACATTTTTAGATAGATTGGTCACATAGCTAGCAGGTAACAACGTATGCTCAGGTTAAAGACAGGTTGAAGTTCAGGGTAAAGACAGGTTGAAGCTCAGGTTAAAACTCAGGTTGAAGCTCGGGTTAAAGCTCGGGTTAAAGCTCGGGCTAAAGCTCGGGCTAAAGCTCAGGGTAAAGACAGGTTGAAGCTCAGGTTAAAGACAGGTTGAAGTTCAGGGTAAAGACAAGTTGAAGTTCAGGGTAAAGACAAGTTGAAGCTCAGGTTAAAGACAGGTTGAAGTTCAGGGTAAAGACAGGTTGAAGCTCAGGTTAAAGACAGGTTGAAGTTCAGGGTAAAGACAGGTTGAAGCTCAGGTTAAAGACAGGTTGAAGTTCAGGGTAAAGACAAGTTGAAGCTCAGGTTAAAGACAGGTTGAAGTTCAGGGTAAAGACAGGTTGAAGCTCAGGTTAAAGACAGGTTGAAGCTCAGGTTAAAGCTCGGGTTAAAGCTCAGGTTAAAGACAGGTTAAAGCTCAGGTTAAAGCTCAGGTTAAAGCTCAGGTTAAAGACAGGTTTAAACTGCGTCGCGTTACCTTTATGACAATGAGATAGAAAATAAGCTCTGGCGTGTAAATTGTCCTTGTCAAAACGGTCAATAGAAACGGTCGGATACTCCTTCATTCGACCAGGAAAGGAACTCATCGTGGAAATTAAGGCGAATGCAGCTAGCCCAGCTAGCTTCTGACCCAAGAGCTGAGCAAAAAGACCCCTTTAGCTACGCCTTCAACACACATCTCCTAGACGAGCTGGTCTAAAAGCGCATTAAAACACGAAAACACGGTCTTACATCAGCACAACGTAACGACAAACTTGAAAAACACTCAAGATCTTTAGACATTTCAGCAGCTGGTTTAACTATATATGCAGCTAACTAGCTAGCTAGCAGTGTAGTGTGAGTACTGTAGTGACATCTACTGAGCGAACACAAATGTGCCACGATCATATTAGTTATTAAATATACAACAAAAATATACAAAAAAATAACAACTTCAAACGTTCAATTCGATCATTTAAATAGTTCAACAGTTGAGTAGTTTTTTTATATCGGTTTATTCTTTGTTCAAAATGTTTCCAAATTATTCACAGCACCAGTTATGGTTGGCCAACCAAATAATTCAGAGCCTGACTTCCTGTGTTGTTGCTAGGATACGTGAAACGAGTTGGCAAATTAAGCTTGTTGAGGACTGGATTAATTTTTGTGAGTACACCTTTCAGAGATTGATTCTTGTGTTAATCCTAAAATACAAATAACAAATAGTTTCAATACATTGTGGTGAATGTTAGCTAGCCAGCTATCTGCAACTAAGGCACTAGCTAGCAAGTGATCTAGTTAGTGGAATATCTGTGTAGTAACTCGCTTTAACTAATGGGTGTCGTGCTAACGTTGGCTAACCTATTTGTTGCCAGAAAGCTGTTGCATGACTTACTATTTCACATTTGTTTACAGGTTAATACACAAGTTACAATAAAACTGCAAGTCATCCAAGAAAAGTGAGAGCTGTCTGGTCATCGGAAAATTATGTCCTGCGCAGCTTTTCTGGATGACAACGCCAAACCAAAGTCTATGAGCCGAGCAAAGAAATGGACGGATGAAGTGGAGAATCTCTACAGATTTCAACAAGCAGGATACAGGGATGAGATGGAGTATAAACAAATAAAACAAGTGGAGGTAGTGTTGTTTTCTGTGTGCCCCAGTGCTCCTCTCTGTTATTTCTGTGGTGTTTTAACCACAAATATACTTTAATCAACTGTGATAGCGCTTTGTAATCTGCCCTGAAAGTGCCTTGTCACATTTCAGATTGACCGGTGGCCTGAAACAGGCTTTGTGAAGAAGCTTCAACGACGAGACAACACTTTTTATTACTACAGCAGAAAGCGTGAATGTGAGGACAGAGAGGTCCACAAAGTTAAGGTGTATGCATACTGACAGCACAGACTCTGACGGCAAACTCCCCCCCCCAGTGTTCTCAGTCTTTGTTTCAGACTTTATTTTTCACGAAGACAGACACACACATGCTCACTCGTCATCTCACTGTGTATTTATCTGTTTGCTCTGATGTGAATAAAAATGACTCGGCTTCCTGTCGGACATAGAATGTAGGTGTCTGTTTCCAGATGTTATGCAAATGTGGGGGGGGGGGGGGGGGTCAAACAGATCTTTACTGCCATTACAGCCATATGCAATGTGCAATACACAGTAAAATTAAATGACATTTCTCCTGGACTCAATGTGCAAGTTGCATGTGTGATGTCCAGGATAGACATAATTTCATTTCACAGACAGGGCTGACGGTACATAAAGAGTGCATTTGAAATGGGGGACGTACTGGTGCCCGGGTGCAGGGTGGCAGTAGATCCTGAGGGGAGTGTGGCAGCAGAGCATTTAAAATGATGAGATTTCAGTTAAAGTACTAATATACTAACAGGACATATTTAGCACAAAGTAACTTGAATTCTACATCTAGACTTCCCAGGAACTGTTGACTTTGTTGACTACAGTCAGACTTGAACTATAAAAAAAATAATTAATGTCTTTTTTATTATATTTACAAATATATTAACCAGTAATGTTATCAGCGATGATGTCAGTTTGAAGGTTACATAACATTTCTTGAGAAATGGAATCATTTTATACTCATACATTTACACAGAATACACATACACGGAATTGGCATGTGCAGCATGAACATAAATTAGTCTAAATTCGGCCTATGTGCACTGCAATTCATGCAGTGTTCTATACATAATTGTGTATTTTTAATGAACTGCTACAGTGAATGAAAAATCCCTTCAAATCTACTCTTGAATGCAATAAAAGTGTTTTACCCTCTGTCGGTTTGCAGGTACCTTGCCAAATTGCTGATCAAATTTCGTGTGTTATGTTTGGATTAGTTATAGACATTAAATTAAATGAATAAACTTTCTGAGCTTGTGAGGCATCCAAACGTAACTGTTCAAAAATGCACAAACAGTGCCTCCGTTATACCAAGGTAATGTAAACAAACAGGCGTATATTTACGTCAAGGTAATGTAAACAAAGCGGCGGATATTTACGTCATATCCGTTTATAGGAACACATCCGCGATTTAGCGTTGTTGAAGTTATGAGGATAACGAGGCGTTAAGAAGTTTACCGGACTTCAATAGAAAACACTGTTAATTGATAAAGAATATTTTGAGTAAGTAAACATTTAAAACTACGTTTCGGTCATTTTGATTTTGCCTGTATCGTATGTTTGTGCTGTCTGATTTTCTGCCTCGATCGGTTAACAGTCAGCTAGCTTGTTCGCTAGATTGGGTGGGTATCTAACAGAGGTTTCAGTTTCTCTGCTGAATATAATTATCTATATTTACTGGGTTAAGGGGCGATAGGTAAGTTACCTAGAGAAGTAACGGGTTTGTCAACACTTCTTCTAGTCGATGCTCCACCAAGAGTGAATGTTACTGTGAAAACGGTCGGAATTAAGCTGTTATTAACTTTTGCAATGACTGCATCTGATTTTCTAATGTGGCATGTGTTATCAAATGTCTAATAAATTAGCGAAAGCAACGCAAATAAAATAAAAGCTTTGGAGCTTTAGCTACGTCTTATCTTGGATCTCGTTAATTACTTGAATGTTCATAAGATTAGAAAATGAACTGTTAAACTTTAAATTAATTTATTTCTCAGAAAGTATATACTTCAGCTGGAACTGTAGCCAGCCAGTAACTAAAGCACACAAGCGGTATGTAGACGAAAGCTGTAATGAATAATTTGATAGGTACAGTTATAGAAGAGGACAGGTCTTTTCCAGGTGTTGTCAGCTGCAGAGATTGGTGTTAATAAAATGGTGTTCACCTGGACTAGTCTGGCCAATCAGATAGCAGAAACAAAAATTATTTGCCTCAAACTCCAAGGTAAATTATAATATTTGAACTGTAAATAGAAGTAGTGGCTTTGTTAAACTGGATGCTCCAGAGGTGTCCATTATGAACAGATTTACTCACAATAGCTTGCTGATATCCATTACACTAAACCATTTTCAGTGCTCTAGAGCTGTAGCTAATACAAACAAAAAAGAATTGTGCTGGATTTTGTGCTGACTCGGACCTGCTGCTCACATGACTGATCACACACAAACCATATGCACAGCATAGAAGTTAATATCTAGTCCACAAGAACTAGCCCTTGCCTGTGAGAATGAACCCTTGTTTTTAGACTAAGTAGACTCTTTGTATTGATGTTGAGATTTTCCTGGGACACAGTGTTTGTACAGTGTTTTGAGATAAGAGATGTGCACTGATGTGGGTATATAATGAGTTCTCTCTTGTGTTTGTTGCTGCCGTAATGTGATGCCTTATCTGGCCTGCACGTTAACAGCAGCACTTCACTGTGTAATGATTTTACCTCCATAATGCATCAGTTGTAGTTTAACGGCTAATTCTGAACTCTCTGAACTCTGAATGCGCATGGACAAGCATGTTACAGCACATTGCTCTCCCATAACTGAGGTCTTGCATATCTGCAGTAGATACGATGTACGATGTTTTCTATGTTTTCTACATATAAGAAAATCGTTTTTGCATTCTGGAGGCCCTGTAAAACAGCTGATCTGTCCCCTAGATGGCCCACTACTGATGATGTGACCTGTCCCCTAGATGGCCCACTACTGATGATGTGACCTGTCCCCTAGATGGCCCACTACTGATGATGTGACCTGTCCCCCCTAGATGATGTGACCTGGATGGCCCACTACTGATGATGTGACCTGTCCCCTAGATGGCCCACTACTGATGATGTGACCTGTCCCCTAGATGGCCCACTACTGATGATGTGACCTGTCCCCTAGATGGCCCACTACTGATGATGTGACCTGTCCCCTAGATGGCCCACTACTGATGATGTGACCTGTCCCCTAGATGGCCCACTACTGATGATGTGATCTGTCCCCTAGATGGCCCACTACTGATGATGTGACCTGTCCCCTAGATGGCCCACTACTGATGATGTGACCTGTCCCCTAGATGGCCCACTACTGATGATGTGACCTGTCCCCTACTGAGATGGTCCCTAGATGTCCTACTGATGATGTGACCTGTCCCCTAGATGGCCCACTACTGATGATGTGACCTGTCCCCTAGATGGCCCACTACTGATGATGTGACCTGTCCCCTAGATGGCCCACTACTGATGATGTGACCTGTCCCCTAGATGGCCCACTACTGATGATGTGACCTGTCCCCTAGATGGCCCACTACTGATGATGTGACCTGTCCCTAGATGGCCCACTACTGATGATGTGATCTGTCCCCTAGATGGCCCACTACTGATGATGATGTCCCCTAGATGGCCCACTACTGATGATGTGACCTGTCCCTAGATGGCCCACTACTGATGATGTGACCTGTGATGATGTGACCTGTCCCCCCTAGATGGCCCACTACTGATGATGTGACCTGTCCCCTAGATGGCCCACTACTGATGATGTGATCTGTCCCCTAGATGGCCCACTACTGATGATGTGACCTGTCCCCTAGATGGCCCACTACTGATGATGTGATCTGTCCCCTAGATGGCCCACTACTGATGATGTGATCTGTCCCCTAGATGGCCCACTACTGATGATGTGATCTGTCCCCTAGATGTCCCACTACTGATGATGTGACCTGTCCCCTAGATGGCCCACTACTGATGATGTGATCTGTCCCCTAGATGGCCCACTACTGATGATGTGACCTGTCCCCTAGATGGCCCACTACTGATGATGTGATCTGTCCCCTAGATGGCCCACTACTGAGGATGTACTGCTGCTAAACTCCACCAGCTGCTGGGGAGCAAGCACACTTTTGGAAGGAAAGAGAATGCAGTGCTGGCCTCCATTCAGGAGGGGGCACTGCTGCTAGGAGAACGCGGGTGTGGGGAGTGAACTGGTCTGACCATGGATGACTTTACCACACGTACCTATGGCACAAGTGGTCTGGACAACAGACCTCTGTTTGGAGAGACCTCAGCAAGGGTAGGCCTCAAGATCAATGGTAGTGATCTGTGTGCAGAGTGCAGACTTTCAGATGATACCAGAAGGTTTTGCTAAAAATTTATTATATTCAGACCTGATTTTTTCACACTGGTATTGCACAAGTATCATGCTAAGAGCTAATAGCTTTAAATCAATGCTTCAAATGTGGCTTGACTCAATTACACAAAATCAAAGCTAGCCATTTTGTAGGAAATTATATGTCAGCTATCACAGCCAGCATTTCACAAGTCTTTATTTCTTGCTTTCAGGACAGGATCATCAATTTGGTAGTTGGTGGACTTACATGTCTTATTTTGATAGTAAGTTTTTTTTTTTACATTTTATGGTTTTTAAAAATGGTTGTTTTTTGAGGGTGCATCCAGTATTTCATCTTCTCTTCGTTTTTGCAGGTAACTGTTATTTGTTCCTTCGTCTTTCCCAGTCTGCCTCCAAAGCCACTCAATATTTTCTTTGCTGTCTGTATCCTGCTTTTGAGTGGTTCAGTCATGGTTCTGGTAAGAGAAAATCCTGTGCTAGTGTCACTGTAGCATCCTAAAACAAATTCATGATGAGTCACAATAGTGTTGCCCTACACTACATACTAAAACTGCTTAAATTTACTCTAAAATGGCCATTTTTCTGTGTGTATATATTTGATTATTTATATATATATATATTTGATTATTATTTATATATATTAATTATTGGCCAAATAATTCTTTTTTATCAAAATATAGAATCTTGGATTTAGGGTTAAATCCAAGGTAATCAAACTTTAAATTTAGGTATGAAATTACGTGGGTTTTAGACACTCCACCTACATGCAGTTTCTGTTTCTTTGTGTCAGATCGTCTGGTACCGACAGGGAAACTTGGAGCCCAAGTTCCGCACACTGATCTACTACATGCTCTTCTCCATCGCCCTGCTGTGCATCTGTGCCAACTTGTACTTTCACGAAGTGGGTCATGACAAACAGAGTAACGCCTTGCGATAAGAACACGAGGGACTTTCTCACAGCAGAGGAAGGTTCCTGACCATGTGGGTGGTCCAGAACGCTGCAATCAGAACCACACTCAAGACTTCTCAAGTGAGAGTTTTCCCATGGAGCCTTCGGACAGGAGGACCATTTCCTTCCTTCAGTCCCAGTTGAGGGCCAAGCTGCCTTTTGAAATGGACCAAGTGAATCACAAATGCAGACCTACATAATGAGTAACACACTGGGAGTTTATGCAGATATCTTGCCCCCAGATTGCTATATGCATTTTGCATAATTATATATGCCAATGGATTTATTAATGCTGAATTCTCAAATAAGCCATGGTATTCTTCCATAAATGCTATTGTATTTGTACATAACATACAGGAGCTACATTCCCGGTTGAGATTATTTGTGATTTTGATGATATAAAAACAATCTTGAAGTCATAGCTCTTATGAAAAGACACAGAAGTGATCATGAGGTGCTGAGTTTTTGTTTATAAATCACCACACACTGTGCCATTGAACGTGGTGACCAGTGACTGTCCATGTGTCATTTCTAATGTACATTTTAGGAAAGAAATAAATCCACATTCCTGTTTGCTGTGCTCATGTTTAATCTCGATATACAAGGATGGGATTTTGCTAGGTACTTTTTTTTTATCGAGCAAGCGATGCAAAAAAGTGAAGAGAAGCAGCGGGTTGCTTACGTGCTGCGCTAACCGAAGCCGTTTGTGCTGGACATCCATGCAGACGATGGGAGTAGCAGTGATCGCTCCGCTTTTACAGACAGTCTTTCCCTCTGGTTCTAAGATCATCAGCGACCAGTGTAGCTCTGCAGGTCACGTTGCAATGACTCCACCACTTGAACACTCATTATCGGAAATGATGTTTCAGATGAAGTTCAATTATATAGATCAGGTTTCCATGGGAACTTCTGTACTCCGAACATTTGAAGGGCTGATGTAATACAATGTACAACAAGGTACAACTGCTTTTCAATACGTTTGTTCACATCTCATTCACCGTTATCTCGTATCTGAGTCCACTGGAAGACCATAAAACAGATGGTACTTTGCAGAGGTGGGAAAGAGGGAGTGTCTTTGTCCTTAATGGGACGAAATGAGTGTTCCTAGTGTAGATGATCTGTTCAATCAAGCCTGCATCTCAGTGTGTTGAAGCAGACACAGAGGAACAGCTCAGGAAACTGGCAGGAAGCTGAGGAACCTGGACACGATCAATACCCATCACGGTGAAGATACGAACGTGAATCTAGAAACGGCAGCAATGTAGCACTTGGTGAAGGACATCTTTATTCAATAAATAAACACAAAAACAGCATCTCACATAGAAAACATCCCTCTGGTACATGAACGGCTGTCCACATGTACGGAGTTTCATGGACTGAACATGAAACCAGTGCAAGTTTCATAAAATAAGAACAGAATGCAGAGAAATTATATTCAGAAACACATTAAAATACCTATATTTCAAAACAGTATGGGATTGTTTTAAGTGCACCATAACTTTACCTTCATGACGATATCAGAGTTATGACAAATGTACAGATACTATACTGAAAAAAAATGAAGAGGTATGTTTTTTTATGCATAAAAAAAACTACTTGTGACAACTGGCTCAAAAAGTAAAAAAAAATAATTGCCAGAATCAGTTTGTCAAAATCTAATACCCTTTTAGGGGTGTTAGAATCAGGCACGGCAATGTGTAACAAATGCATTTACATTCATGTTGGAAAGGAAAATGCATCCAATTCATTTAAGCACAATTGTCTCTGTCCACGATTGAGCAAACTGCCTAGGCATGAGAAGGTCTAGGTTTGCCACCCGCAATACTCCAATATCAAGAAGATGAACTAAGAATGGCAACATGTCCACCCATACACAGCTGTTCCCCACACTGGACTGGAGTTGTAGCTGATCTTTGGCCCTGTTTCAGAATGGCAGGCCAGCACCTCATTTGCATGGGAAATATTAGTCTGAGCCTTCTTCCTGATTCTGCAAAATGGGATCTGGGGGCGGATGCAGAAAGAAACCGTTAAGAGACGTGGGCTTAGCTCAAGGCTGGAGCTCGCTAAACTATGCCTACTGAACAGCAGCTGCGAACTCTGACCTGTGAGTGTTCCGAGGGGAAGCACCGAGTCCGTGGTGATGTCACTGGACTGGATGAAGCTGCTCGGCGATGGGACGATCAGCACCGCACCCTTACCTATCCCAGAATTCTCCACTCCTTCCTTCACCTTAGAACACAGAGTCTGTGAAGAGAAGGGGTTACAGCTGAATAGAGTATTACACCAGAGCATCTCTTTATTGGGAAATCGGTGCAAACTGTTGGTCTTCAACTCTACACAGTCAGGAATTTGACATTGTCTCTTGGTCCTTTCTGTAAAACTATTGTAATTAGTTTTGCTAAACATATTTAATTCTGAAAGCACTGAATGGGGCCCAGTTTCAATCATCCATTTCTAGTACCTTGTCAGACAAGACTTCCTGAATGGCTTTTGAGCTGTGCTCACTAGACTCCTCCCTCTGCTTTGGGCCATCTGAGCCCTCAGCAGACTCCTCATTGGCCAGGTCCTGCTCTGCGGCTAGCTCCGATTGGTTCAGAGGGTCAGAGAGGTCTTCTGAGGTCACGGTTTGGATGATGATACCAGGGTGAGACATCTGCACTGTAACGTTCTCACTCAGACTGTCCGCCTGAGGGACAGCACAGAGTGGGCGAGTTAGAGAGATGTTAACAACAGGAATTTATTACCTGTAATTCACTCCAAAAATGTTTTTGCTAAAACACACAGTGCACTCACACACACACACACACACACACACACACACCCCAGACTCACAGTAAGGCCGTGTAGGATAATCTGGTCCGGCGAGCCAGGGGAGGCTGCAGCTGTGAGCGTCACAGTGGGATTAGCAGACAGCGTGAGCGGCAGGCCCTGATTGGACCCCGTCTGGAGTAAGTAGGTACCAGGAGTGCCAGTGGGCTGCAAGTGGAAAGACTAGAGAAGAGGGCACAGACACCAAGAGTCACACGTGGGGGGGGAACCTGAAGCAGGACCACTCCATCAATGGCATGACAAGCGTCTGTGCGCATGCTAATGCTCACTGGCAGAAGTTCGAATGTTTGTAGAGCTCCAGAATTTAGGGTAATGGTCCCACCATCAGAGGCACCGTTTGCGCTGTCTGAAGAAGCTAGACACACAAGAGATTAATGGCATTAACGTCGCACAGCTACAACACTGCACACGTGTATCCGGAGACGGCGTGTACGAGCTACAGCACTGCACACACACACACACGTCCAAATTCAGTGTGTTGGAGCAGCACTCACCAACGTGTGTGATCTGCACGGGGATCTGCACAGGGATCTGCAGTGCAGTGACAGGGCTGGGGGAGGCGCTAGCAGAGCGCGAACCCACCACCACGACCTTATTCACTGTAGACGACGGAGCCTCCACCACATCTTGCAGTCCTTTTAACAACACTTTAAACGCAAACAAAAGAACTTCTGAAGTCACAGTGGCCATTGTGACGTAATGACGTCAAGTCACATCTCATATGGCGATTCTTGCTTGACTTACCAGGGAAGGGAAGCTCTTTGTGATTGGCCACTTGTCTTTTTATAGTCCACCATTTACTGCGAAGCCACTGAGGTGAGCGGACGCTGCTCCATCCGTCAGCCAGAATATCCCAGTTAATTTCATTTTCGTCTTCCACCCCCAGCTCAACTATCCTACACACACACGCACACACATGTAAATTACTTTCAATCCTCTCCACTACTGGCTAGGCTGCCACAACATGTCAATCAACTGACCATCTGCCAATGACACATGTTGCTGACTGTATCAAACCCTCCCTCCCGCACACATCCACACCTGAGCACGAGGCACATGTCGTCCTCCTTGGTCCACTCCGTTCCACCACTCTGTTTCCAGTTCAGGTAGTTGAGCCACTTGGAGCGACACTGCTTCTCCGAACGCGTGCCCACCAGATCGGCCACGGACGCCCACGAGACGCCCTGGGTCACCACATCGCCCGCCTCGGTGCCCGTTAGCTCGTGCACCACCTCCGCTAGCCTCCTCTCCTCGTCTTCTGTCCACTTACCTGGGGCAGAGAGAAAGTAGGGAAAGAGTGAGGGATGAATAAAGAAAAGCGACCTAGTGTAACCAAATGCCTCCAGTACCTTGAACTTGAAAGGTAAAGGTTGATTCAAAAAAGATCAGCTAAATGTTAGCCACTTTTCTAGGAGAAAGAGTAGAAATGAAATGTCCCAACCTCGTGTACTCAGTGAGGAAACGAACAGACACAGTCCACATGAACAGTCCACATGAACAGTCAGCTGCTGTACAGGCTAGGAAGGCGAAGGCTGGGATTGTGACCCCCGTGTCCCGCCTACCTGTGTTGCAGGTGTCCTTCATGAGCCGACACCGGTCCTTTACTGAAGAGGCACTGCGGCCGAGAGCTGAACCAATGGTGGCCCAGTCATTCCCGTGCTTCTGTCTGAGCCTACACACACACACACACACACACACACACACACACACACACACACACACACACACACACACACACACACACATACACACACACACACAGACATACGAGCGCACACACATATATTAAGCCAGTAAGAAATGATGAGTTTATGTAAAAAAAAATATTGGAGGACAAACATATCAAAACTCACTCTTTCAGCTTTTCAATCTCCTCTTGAGTATATCTGGCAATGCAGACAAAGTTGTCTCTCAGTATTACAGCAGAAAACACACTTTAGAAAATAAACATGGGCACGTCGACCTTACGCGCCACACTTACTTGCCTACATGGTTGCGATTGTCATACATTCGCAGAACGCGACGGTACACGGCAAAAAGAGGACGATTCAATCCCCAGGCGATGCTGCGATAGAAGTCCTTCCTCTCCTCCTTCGACATCTCGAAGATGATCTCGGTGGGGTCCTGGATGCCGCGTTTCTGCATCCCCACAAACAGAGAGGTCGCGTCTGAGGGAGCCTGCTGACCCCTCCCCGTTCTCCACACCGCGGCACGACATGCCCGCGACACCGTTGCCCATGACAGCACTTTGATACCGTAGGGAAAATTAAACTCGTCTAATAACATGACGGCAGAGATGCGTGTAGTGGCATCAGTATCACTGCTACGTTAAGAACAAATCAGCCAATGAAAAAAGCACTATTACACAAACAAAATGAAAATAAATACATAAATAAATCTCTGCTTTCTCTTCACCAGCTCTGCAACTGTGCTCCTACTCCGTGCACTTACAGGCGTTTACCACGAAGTAGATGGCTGAACGCATATAAAAGCAGATAAATGCATATATTACAATGTATATCTAAACCAAGTGATCTTACCTTGAGGTAGTTATCAATGTTATTCATCAGTATATCGATCTCCTCTTTTGACCACATACCCTGTTTCCACTTATGACCTGAACACAGAATAGCATCTCAAGAGGATGTGTGCATGTGTGGTGACCCATGGAAACACTCTTATAATACATATAAACAGGCTTGGGTTATATGTGTGTGGTATAAATCAGAACTGCACCTTTGTTTACTAGTGTGTCTTTGTCCTCTTTGGTAGTAAACCAGGCTTGGCTTACAGCTGACACATCGTCACTTTTCTGTGGGGAGGACTGGCTCTTATCCTGCAAAGAATTTATACACATCAATTCACCCAGTACATACTTGGTGTTTAGCTAGCTACATATCGTGCAAGCACAGGTTTGCAGAGACTTTGCCAACAGGGGAGTTTAGACTGGCACCTGAAAGTGAGCTTCACTCTCCGGATCCAATTCATCTTTCCTCTCTGTAGCAGTCATTGTCACCTCAAAGCTCTCATCGCTCTCTGAAACTGGAATACCAATTTTAAAGTGTTATCTTTGTCATAAATACACAGTACGCGTATTAACATTGTGGTGCGCTCACTTGGAAGTGTGACCACAGAGTAGCTAGGGGGAGTGTCTGAAGAGTCTTCCGTCTCCTCATTGGATAGTCGCAGTCGTTTGTGAATAGGTTCGGCCTCGTCATCCGACCCCAAATCGCCATCATCTGCATATCCCATGTGGATACATATTAAAACACTGTTGTGTCTTACTTGCTTTTCCACACATCTGCTGTTCTTCGAAGTATTATTTCATCGAAACACTGCATGTGTATGATGCATAAGCCGCGAACCTGTATACTCACCGTTTTGAGCGCAGTGTAAGATGATGTTGCCATCGGTGTCCTGGGTGAGAGTGACAGCGTTGACTGAGTCCAGAGTCACGGCACCCGAGACATCTCCTGCGTTCATACTCAGCCTGACAAACAAGGACAAACGCACACGCCTGACCTCACACCCACACGCATACTGTATACAGGCTGTAGTTCGTGTGAAAAACACTAACGTAATGGATGTGTTCACTCTTTCCTTTAAAAAATACAAATCATAATATACGTTTCAGCAAACATGCATCATGCCAGTTTTCAAGCAAAAAGATGACACGCTTTGGCCCAGTAATGAAAAGCAATTCAGTGTGTTTATTCAAAGTATTTAAAACAAAAACAGTGACAACAATAATAACTTCCAGATCGTCAAATATACCATATAACGTTATACTTGTCACGATCGTCACATCTGAATGTTCAGTGATGTCAAATGATTACTAGCCAGAACGCTTACTTTTCAAACTTAACAGTGACAAATAAGACAGCTAAAAAATCTAAAAAATCCATTTTATACGACCTGCAAGGCATGCACGATCGTCAGCATCAGTAATCTAGATACATCGTACCGCAACTTTATAATTTATGCCAGAACAGCGTGCAACTATTCCGCAGTCTCTGCTGCTAAACAGCTCGCTAGATGGTAGAAAATGTAGACGACGGAAAAAAAAAATCAGACGCCATGTTCGACTGGAAGTTCTGCTGTATTTTGCCGGCGACATTCTGTCGATGTGAAAGCGTTAAACGTTGACAGAATGTGTTTCAGAAATGCGCTTTTCGGAATCCCGCATCTTCACACGGAAAGAGAAAGCGTATTTAATGTTTGATTTTGATACTTACTTCCTGTTTTGGGTACGGGCACTTCACAGGGACCAGGATGAAGGCAAGTGCCAGGATGGAGGAAAATAATCCTGTTCCCACAAACCGGAAATGGCCACCAGTCACTTCCGATAGAAATAGTACGGTGTGCTCCGTGTATTCTTCATTAATGTCTAAACTAAAATGTTAGGCAACGCTTACGTAATCAGAAACAAAATGAAAACGAAACAGACAGCTCGGTGTTACATGAAAACATACAGTTCTTTAAAGTTGACAAAGGTTGTCTACTAAGGCATCTTTCATGCTCATTTCAGTAACAAATACATAATCTGCTAATGGTTATGCCTGCAAATCACCTGAAAACGGACTATCCAACACTTCAGAAACGAGAATACGTAACCAGGGCCTTTGCCCACTTCTAAATAGCGTACTTTTTAAAGCATTATCTTAAGGTCACTTAAGGTAAAAACAACTCCCTCTTCTAGGGCAGTACAATAGCATAATAGAAGGCTATCAACTATACTACCTTCTGTAGGGCAGTACAGTAAAATAACAGAAGGGCTTTCAACTAAACCCCCCCACGTGTAGGACACTACAGTAAAATAACAGAGAAGGGCTTTCATCTATACTCCCTCCTGTAGGGCAGAACAGCTTAATATAAAATGTAGCAGGAGTGAGGGCGACATGGAAGTGAAGCCAATCTCCTTTTTCAGGTCTTTCTGTTTTATCATTTTTAGTCATTACATAATGAATGAAACCTTTTATCCAAACTGTCTTTCAAGTCTAAGCTTGGAGAGAGAGAGAGATGCAGCTCTAGTCCAAACATGCAGTCTCAGATCTCCAAATATATGTGATGTACATAAAAGTGTTTTTTTCAAAGAGTTTTATTCTCTGGTGTTTACCATCTTTTTATTCTTAACATATCACCACGTTTCATTAAAGTGTAAACCTGACTCACCAAAATCATCTGAAGCTAACCTGGAATGAACAGATTTTAATATTCAGCCTTGGTCAGTTACCTATAAATAGCAGATCTGTCTCAGATTATTGTTATAAATACAAGAAAAAAACTAGTTTATATATGGATGAGGAGTACAATAGAAGGATGTCAAACACTATAATGTGGACTGCATTTAAGTCATTTATTGCTGTCTGAACACAAAAGGTTAATGTCAACAACAAAGTCCAATAAAAAAATTTAAACTTCAATAAATATATATCTAAGAAAAGAAAAAAAATTCTATGGCATTAATACGATAATTTAAACACACAGCATTTGGGACTACTTTATTATTTTCTACAATATTAAGATTGTTTTCTCATATTTGGTAATGCCCTAGACGAATCCTTATGTTATGGGTTGCAATCTGTTTTAGGTCCATGTTCGAAATCATTACCACCAAGGCTGAGAGTGACGTCAGACGGCGCTAGTCACAGCCGCCGTATGAGCGCGACTGAGAGCTTTAATACCGAGAAGATACGACTGTCGTATCAAGCTGTGCGCGTTCGGCAAAGCTGTCAACATTTTACAGTCAGACACCTCCTAAATAGCTGATGGCGTGTTAAGTGTGCCTTTTCTCCCGTTTCTCAGAAAATGGAGAAGAGAAGGCGATGGCTCTTGTGTTTCCTCGTGCGCGCCGTAACGTTTTTCTTCTGTGCTCTCCCATGGGTGCACGCGTCAGGCAACCTGCCGCTGTGTCAAGAGGTAAGCGAGCGACAAAGGCGATCGGACACGGTCACCGTTATGTTCCGAGATTATTATACGAGTATATATCAAACAGCCAATTTGTCATTATGTTGTCAGCATCACACACACAATAGCAAAAATACACTAAACTTGTTTTGGTTGTATTTTAAAAAATCGTCAGAAATTTTAGGCCTGCTGTCTGAAATTAGGATATGATGAAAATAGCATCATCTTGCTCTAAAGATTAAAATGTGGCAGATCCCAGACACGTGAAATATTTATACTTTTAATTTTATGAACGTTTAGTGCTCCTGCTGAAAATAGATATGGAAATATATGAGGTTTGCTGCTTTTTGGATTAAATATTGTGGAGGCCTATTAAACGAGTCACTCATTATATGATGACGGAGCGCAGCTGACCAATCAAGCAAACGCTCGCGCTCTGAGTGCACAACGCACTACTATTGTCTGATGTTTATGTTGTATTGACGGTGCTTTAAAAGACTGGTGTGTGGTGTCAAAACAGGCAAAATACCAGTACCCTAGTTATGAGTAGTGCTATTTAATAAACCATGGTCATACATAGCACACTAATATAGAGGGTTTTAATAAGCAAATTTTAAATCGTTCGTGGGATGGTTGATGGTTCAGTTTAAAAAAATGGACATGCCCCTCCTTCTGTTGTCTGAGTGTGTGAAGTGAGTTAACTGAATCTTACGCGTGGTCGGGAATAGCTGCCCTTTGACGCCAGAGCCATGCAGCTCTCTTTCATTTCAACATCTCATTATCAGGGCATGCTATCTCTTTCATTTTGTTTTCCAAAACACACATGCGCACTTTCACGTGTCCAGACACTCACGCATACAGTTGTGCGTGATGCCTGGGGTGGTGTAGCAGGTGCTCTACAGAGGAAAGCGTGGCCATGTCTTCCAGCTTTTGTGGTGCGCTACAACAAAGCCCCTAGCATGTCACTGGACAATGCCATTCAAGTCAATGTTATTGTTCAGCTTAGTTACACACCACTAATGACATCTGTGAACCGGTTGTTATCATGTTACACGTATAATAACAATTATTTACACCTGTAGCTACTTCTACACTAATTGAAAGATTACAAACTGTATCTTGAACTATTGCTCTTCTGATAGTGTTCCTGTAAAACATTGTGTTCAAATATCTCCATCTCCATTTTAAACCACAATACCCATTTATGAACAAATAAATGGCTTTTTGTTTATCCTAGCCCTATCCCAACCCTAACTCAACCCTAACCCAAACCCAACACTATCCCTAACCTTAACCCTATCCCTAACTCCAACCCTAATCCTGTTGGTACACTATTCAGTGCTTGTGGGCCTAACAATGTCCCTGAGTACAATGTCTTGCCAGGGTATATATCCTAGAGGAAGGAATACTGATTAGAATGACAGAGCTCAACTTTATCTCATTATCACACACACATATGTATAAACACACACACACATGTATACACACACACTCACCCACACAAACACCCACACGGTGCCATGAGAATGGTAGCTGGGCGTGCTGTGGACTCATTATTTTGGACTGTTATCAGTATAAGTCAGGCTCCAATTCATTACCATTCATACTGCCTGACAGACAGGAACAATTGTCATGACAACGGCTCTCTATGATCTCCCTGGTGACTATAGAGGAGCATTAGTCTGAGAACTCTCCTGTCCTCTCCTTGCTCTCAAAGAGCGCGTGTGTGTGTGTGTGTGCGGAGTTGCTCAGTCGTTGACAAAGACAGCTCAATTAGCCTACTGAGGCCAACACGCACGACTGTCCAAGTGGAGATAAAGAGCATCCCTGCAGGACAGTTCAGACTGGGTTGTCTGAAGTAATCAGGCTAACCGCCCAGGTTTACCAAACCCTCTCCTTGTACGCGCCTTTAGATAAACGATTGGTTCTTCCACTGACGAATGAGCCGCTGTGCTGTCCAACATCTTCCTCCTGCCATCCAGCATGGGAAAGGCTGAAATTGATTCATTTATACTGTATAATGAACCATTTAGATGGTCCGGTGCTGTATTGTGAATAGGCACAGCTGCTCATTGTCGTTTGTGTGGCCGGCGAACTGTGCTGTGTGGGTGTGTGTCCCAGACAGACTACTACTTTGAGTACACGGAGTGTGACAGCACCAGCTCACGCTGGAGGGTGGCCATCCCCCACAGACAGGCCAGCTGTAATGGACTGCCTGAGCCCGTCAGAGGCACTGACTGCAGTAAGTCATGGCACATCTCCGGTCTGTGTGTGTGTGTGCGTGTGTGTGTGTGTGTGTGTGCGTTCCTGAATGTATGTGGAAATGAGTGCAAGTGTGCGCATGCATATGAGTGTGCATATGTCTGAGAGAATGTGACATGGAACCTGGCCAGGCTTACAGCACGAATAAATTGTGTGCATGTATGTGTGTGTGTGTGTGTGTGTGTGTGTGTGTGTGTGTGTGTGTGTGTGTGTGACTGCTCCAGTGCTTTGCCAGTCCTGCATAAAATAAATCAGCATGATGTACTGTACATTACCAAGCTGTAGCACATGCAGTGAGCTTGTTTCTTTGCAAATATTCTGCTCTATGTATCTGTACACGTGTGCTTGAATGTGCTGTGTGTGTGTGTGTGTGTGTGTGTGTGTGTGTGTGTGTGTGTGACAGCGTTCTCCTGTGAAGCAGGAGAGTTTTTGGAGATGTCCTCTCAGCAGTGCACAGCTTGCGCTGCGGGCTCCTATTCTCTTGGCAGTGGGGTTCGCTTTGACCAATGGGATTCCATCCCTACTGGGTTCAGCAGTCTGGCCACATACATGGAGCCCGAGGGAGCCGGAGATGAGAGTCTCTCCTGCAATAAGTATGTCAGCCTGACGTGACCCACCAGGGCTTCTGCTTTCCGAGCTTCTGCTGCCAGTGAAGTTTCATTCCTCACCACTATGTGTGTGTGTGTGTGTGTGTGTGTGTGGACAGCTCATCTTGGACACCACAAGGCACTCACTTGGAGTCGAATCGGGACGAGTGCACAGTTTCGCTGGTGTATGCAGTCCACCTGATGAAACAAGGATCGGTGTCCTTCGACTACCAATATGTCGACAACAACGTCTTCTTTGAGTTCTTTGTGAGTCCAACTAGTCCAACTGAGCATTTAGCAATGCTCAATCAGTGTAGATAGTGTAGGTTAGATCTTTACTGATCTAATGAAGCAGATCTAATGCCCTACAGTATAATGTCATGGTAACAAGAAGTTCATATTATCTGATCCAGATTCAGAATGACCAGTGCCAAGAAATGGACCAGTCAGCAGACCAGAAGTGGATCAAGGTCACATCCAATAGCGAATGGGGAACTCATACGGTCAGTGAGCCATGCCGTCTCTGACTAGGTAGCGTGCACACGTGAAGCGCTGATGTTTATGGCCGTGTGTGTGTTTCATACTGCAGGTGAATCTGAAGTCGGGCACTAACATTCTATACTGGAGGACCACAGGTATTCTGCTGGGAGGGAAACCAGTAAAACCAGTCCTGCTGAAGAACATTCAGATCGAAGGTGCGAAAGTCCCGTCTTTTTACGACATTAAAAGCTAAATTTGAGAGGTTGGGGATAGCTGAGGTTATGTGAATGAGCATAATGTGTGTGTGTGTGTGTGTGTGTGTGTGCAGGTGTGGCGTACACATCTGAGTGTTTCCCTTGCAGACCTGGAACCTTCAGTAAAACTCCAGGTTCCTCCTCCTGTGATCTGTGTCCAAGGAACACCTACTCAGGCAAAGGAGCGAGCTCATGCACTCCGTGCCCAGAGACACAGTACTCTGGTACACACACACACACACACACACACACACACACACACACACCAAGGAGCGAGCTCATGCACTCCGTGCCCAGAGACACAGTACTCTGGTACACACACACACACACACACACACACACACACACACACACACACACACACACACACCAAGGAGCGAGCTCATGCACTCCGTGCCCAGAGACACAGTACTCTGGTACACACACACACACACACACACACACACACACACACACACACACACACCAAGGAGCGAGCTCATGCACTCCGTGCCCAGAGACACAGTACTCTGGTACACACACACACACACACACACACACACACACACACACACACCAAGGAGCGAGCTCATGCACTCCGTGCCCAGAGACACAGTACTCTGGTACACACACACACACACACACACACACACACACCAAGGAGCGAGCTCATGCACTCCGTGCCCAGAGACACAGTACTCTGGTACACACACACACACACACACACACACACCAAGGAGCGAGCTCATGCACTCCGTGCCCAGAGACACAGTACTCTGGTACACACACACACACACACACACACACACACACACACACACCAAGGAGCGAGCTCATGCACTCCGTGCCCAGAGACACAGTACTCTGGTACACACACACACACACACACACACACACCAAGGAGCGAGCTCATGCACTCCGTGCCCAGAGACACAGTACTCTGGTACACACACACACACACACACACACACACACACACACACCACTACATATATGTAGGGAAGGTGACCCAGAACTGACCCTGCTCTTTCTGTGCCATGCAGAGGAAGGGTGGTCAGTGTGTAAGGACAGACCTCCGTGCTCAGAGAAAGATTACTTTCAGATTCACACGGCCTGCGACAGCAGTGGCAAAGTAAGGCGTCCATAAGCAAACACATGCATGCAGACACTGGCTTCTTCTGTCATCGCTGACCTAATGACCTGAATGTTCTGGAAACGTTTCAGACACAGGTGTTGTATCGGTGGGTGGAGCCAAAGGTGTGTGTGGAAGACGGTGTAGTAGGAGCAGTAACGCTGCCCCCATCAGGAGAGAAGGAGGACTGCCCCCCCTGTAACCCAGGCTTCTACACACACAGCACATCCACCTGCTTGCCCTGCCCACCTGGGACGTACTCTAATGGCACCACAGGTGCAGACACACACACACACACACACACACGCACGCACACACACACACACATACTACCCAAAGGATGGTGCAACAATTCTTCTGTCCATTAATTCCTGAAGTATATACACAATGTGTTCGTTGACCTGCTGTGAGATCTGTGTCGTGCTTTGTCTGCCCAGAGTGTCAGGTGTGTCCTGGAGGAACAGAGCCATCGTTGGCTTACGAGTACAAGTGGTGGAACGTTTTACCCCACAACATGAAGACATCCTGCTTCAATGTGGCCAACACCAAGTGTGATGACATGAATGGTAAGAAAGCCTTGGTCTACAGTCCAGCTGTCACCTGTCCACATGCCAGATTACTTTAGTCTCTCTGGGTCTGAACTGGTTTCATATGTGTGTGTTCAGGTTGGGATGTAGCCAGAGACCACATCCGCAGCGGAGTCGGAGGTTCTGATAACGACTACCTCATCCTCACTCTACGAGTGCCTGGCTTTAAGTGAGTCTCCATCCTCTAGTTTAAGCTCATTAAAACATTTGTCACATTGTCAGCATGAGCTGAGCAGTAGAACCAGCAAGGCCAGCTGCTGCTGTGTGCGGGTGTAGCAGTAGGCGTAGCAGGTGTTGTAGCAGCAGGCTCTTACTGTCCCGCTCTCGCTGGCCTGTCCCGTAGGCTCCCTACCTCTGTGGCGGGTGTGACAGCAGGAGAGTTTGGCCGAATCACGTTCGTCTTCGAGACCATCTGCAGTGCAGACTGCGAACTCTACTTCATGATGGCAAGCTCGCTGCCCATTGTGAAATTCATTCACTTTGCGTGCATGTGTGTGTTTGTGTGTGTGTGTCCGGATTGTGTTTACGGATGCCTAGGTAGTTACGGCCGAAGGTCTGTAACGTTTGTAGAGGTAAACGATGTATCCCGGTGCTGGTTCTCATTGTTAAATGGATCATTGCATGTGTCTGGCCAGTTCTTTGGTCTTTCCTGTCAGTGCGTGTGTGTGTGTGTGACTCTGGGTGGTTCCACCGCAGGACGTGAACAGGAAGAGCACAAACGTGGTGGAGTCATGGGAGGGCACCAAAAGCAGGCGAGCCTACACACACATCACGACGAAGAACGCGTCAGTGTCTTACACCTGGGCCTTCCAGCGCACCAGCAAACCGTCAGACGTAAGCCCCCCCACCAGGACCTGTCTAACCCTTCTACGTTTGTCAGTCCACGCTAGCAGAACGCCGCGTCGCTCTGACGTTTAACCACAGGTGATCAGGTCGCTCTCCTTTGCCTCTGTCGCTCTGTTAGCGTGTTTGCCTCTGTCGCCCTCCCTCCTTTCCTTCCACTCTCAGGTGCGGCGCTACGTTAACGACATCGTGAAGATCTACTCCATCACGGTCACCAACGCGATGGATGGCACGGCCTCCTCTTGCCACGCCTGCGCCCTGGTGAGTCAGGAGGGCGGGTCCTCATGTGTGCCCTGCCCTGCCGGCCACTTCATAGACAAGGACACCAACCAGTGCCAGGAGTGCCCACAAGACACCTTCCTGTCCGGCCACCACATCTACGGCCAAGAGGCCTGCCAGCCGTGTGGGCCAGGCAGCAGGAGCAACAAGGTGTGTGTGTGTGTGTGTGTGTGTGTGTGCGGTGATGCGACCGTAAGGTAGGAATACATGTCAAACAGTATGGTAAATGTGTTTGTGTGTGTGTGTGTGTGTGTGTGTGTTGCTTGCAGGAACACTCTGTTTGTTTCAGTGATTGCTCCTTCTCCCACACGGACCAGAACCGAACTTTGACATACGACCTCAGTGCCTTGAGGACAGTGGGCTCCATCATGAATGGACCGAGTTTCACTTCCAAGGGAACCAAATACTACCACCAGTTCAACATCAGTCTGTGTGGAGCTGAGGTATGCACACACACACACACACACAGAGACTCTGGAATAGTCCTTATGAGGATATATAGTAGTAACCGAATATTACTCTATTCATATCTTACCCTCCAAAACCAAATTTTTATAGAGGCTGTTATATTATTTTCCCCTGTGGCACCTGCCAAAAATGCTCACTGCACAGTTTCCCTGTCATTGTACAAAAGCAAAGTGAACCACAACCAAAGGTGCAACAGCTAATACACCACCCTGTGCCTGTCTGTAGGGGAGGAAGATGGCTGTGTGCACAGATAACGTCACGGATCTGTCCACCAAGGACCTGCAGAGCGAGTCGGCCGGCCTCAATACTTACGTGGAGTCTTTCGTTTGCCAATCAACCATCATCCCAGCTGATGGGCGGGGTTTCAGAATGGCCCTCTCCTCCCAGTCCATTAGCCTAGCCGACACCTTCCTTGGTGAGCTGTGGCCTGAATTAGCATAGGTGACACCCACATTCAAAGTGCCTTCCATGACATGCAGTAGTGCATTGTGACACATCACACTAATTAATAATGGAATACAGAATATATATACTTTCTCTTCCTTTTTAGTTATGGGGACTCAAAACATGGCCTCACAAATACTGATAATAAAAAGCAGATATTTAGGTCTGTACGGTTCCTTCATTTTAAACATTGATCTGCCATAATCCTTTGTTGTACACGCACATTTCCTTGCAATTCTTACAGTTCAATAACTTCCTCTGGAGATTCTAAATAATGTAATGAGTTGATGTATTATTGTACCCAATATTAAATGGCGTCATCACATATAACGAGGTGTTAGAGCAGATTTGACTCAACAGCTAGACTCTGTGTGTGTGTGTGTGTGTGTGTGTGTGTGTGTGAGAAGATACAGAGGCAGATTTGACATTGTAACTGTCACATCCCACAGCACAGACCTGCTGCAACCACTAGCACCTGCATCGCATCAAACCTGACATAATCCTTCCCTCATCTATTAACACTGGCGGAGTCTCCGTCTGTCTCCGTCTCCATCTGTCTGTCTCCCAGGAGCCACGGTGGACAGCACGCTGAACGGAGTGACCGTTAGGCCCGACCTCTTCCCAGAAGCCTCACAGAGAGTCCCAGATATCAACTTCTTTTATCGGTTCGTTTTAGAACAAAAGTCATTCTGAATGATCCCCCCCCCCCACCATTATAAAAGTCATATAATGATTCATATTTTTTTCTCACGTCCATGGTATGAAAGCCATATTATAATGTCCTCTAATAAAAGTATTTATTAGTAAAATAATTACCATTACTTAATTGGCTGTTAATAGCAACCGCTTCACTCATAAGAGGGTTAAGAAGCTCCCGATGAAGCATAAGGGAGATCCTGAGTGTGAGAGAGTGTGTGAGAGTGTGTGTTTAGGCTTCTGGGTGTGTTCGTTGCCGGCCTCATTTGGAGTGTGTTCTGCTCCCGCTACCTAAGCTCTCCCCAGGTGACCGCATGCTGTGAGCACGGACGCACCGCCGTCATCACGCTACGCTGCAGCCCGGGGAGCGGAGAGCGTGGAGAGCTCACTGTACCGAGGTGTGTGTGTGTGTGTGTGTGTGTGTGTTACCATAAATCTGCCCGTGTGGACTACATGTAGTAACCCCTGCTTTCTCTACACTGCTGATGTGCCCGTGTCTTGTTTCAGTAAGTGTCCGGCGGGCACGTGCGATGGCCGGGCGTTTTACTTCCTGTGGCAGAGTTCCAGCGCGTGTCCCATTTGCACGGAGGCAGACTACCACTCAATAGAGGGCGCATGCAAGGGTGGAATGCAGGTCGCCTATTTCTCTCTCTCTCTCACTACAGTCTCCCTTAAAGCGACAGGCCACCCACAGTGTCTTAGCTGAACCTTCTGTTTTCCGTAGCTGCCTCCTGACTCTTGTCTCTCACCTGTGCATTAGGACACCCTATACGTGTGGAACGAGCCAAAGCTTTGTACTAAAGGGGTGGTGCTCCCTGAGAAGAGCTCCGCCCCCTGCGAGGCTGTCCCCCTATGGCTGAAAGTTGGAATAGGGGGCGGAGCCTTCATGGCCGTCCTCCTCATTTCTCTCACATGTTACTTCTGGAAGAAAAACAAGAGGTGACTAACCTGCATCAATCCAGGTTCAAGACCAATCATAACTGGCAAAATTAGACTTTATTTTTTTATTTTTTTTCTGTCCAATAGGCTGGAGTATAAGTATTCCCGCCTCGTGATGTCAGCCAATAAGGAATGCGAGTTGCCAGCAGCAGACAGTTGTGCGCTGGCAGAAGGAGAAGGGGAAGAGAACGAAGACGACGTTGTTTATTCCAACACTCCGTCGCTACTGGGCAAACTGAAAGCGATTGCCAGCAAGGTTAGAAAGCACATTAATATACACCGGGATGTAGCTATATCTCTGGGGAGTTTTCCACTTCAAAAATCCCCAAGTGGGAAGTAATAATTCTGCATGTTTGGTTAAATTAATAACGAGGTGTGGAATCATTGAATCATTGGAAGCAAAACTGCAATGATGTTCAACTGGACTTTGAGTGAATTTTGAGCACAAATGCAGTCCAGGTGGCACCACGTCCTGCGTGAACTCCCCCCCCGAGGGGAGCTACCTGCACCGGTACAGTCACACTGCAGAGCTGTAAGGCGCCTCTTTGTGTTCAGAAGCAGGTGGAGAACAGCGAATCTGTCCAGCTGAAGTCCTCTCAGACAGAGAGATGGGTGTGGGGGTAGCGTCCCAGCACCACGCCTTCCCCGCGCAAGACACTGGGTGCGGACAGAGGGACAAAGAGGCAGGGACTCTCGTCTGCTTGCCTGAGCGCCGGACCCTTCCTCTCTCCCCCCCTGGACAATCCTCCAACACCTCGTTTACATGTACCTTTAGGTTTTAGCGTGTACACTCTAAATGCAGGAATTCTTCCACTCCACTTCCAACATCAAACGTCAGTTACTGTTTTTATTTGCATACACAAACATGACAAAATCTTATACAAACACGATTAAGTTTCACATCAGCCACCGATCCCATGAACATATCTACAAAGCGGTGAGTCTCAGAGAAACATCATCTGCCTCAAAGTAAATTAGCCATTAGCCGCCTGTTGACTGTAAGGATGCATATTCGAGCGACGAGTGCTGCTTTTACTTTTGCATGATGTGGTCAACATAAGTGAGATCGGCGGAGACAAACAGGAACGCAGCAGTACTTGTCAAAAGGCCGAGTTGTGACGGGCACAGGGAACTGGCCTTCACATCCCAAGGTTCATTACACTCGGTGCCCAGGAGTTGAAATAAGCAGAGATGTCACAGCAGAGAGAATTGGTCTTCATTCATGTCACTCCTGGGTGTAAATAATGGCACTGTTGACAGGTTCTGCAGAGTGAACTTAAAAACAATGTGTGCGTGAGAATATGCTGTGTGTGAGAGGTGTGTGATGAAAAACTCTCTTCTGAGCTTGTGTTCTTAGTCATAGACACATCCAGCCAACAGAGGGAGCCAAAGGGAACCTTACAGAGAGAGAGAGAGAGACCTAGAGACAGATAGAGAGAATTAGAGAGAAAGAGAAAGAAGAGACAACTAGAGAAAGGGAACTAGAGCGAGAGAGAGAGAGAACTAGAAACAGAGAGAGAGAGAGAGAGAGAGAGAGAGAGAGAGAGAGACAGAGAGCTAGTGTCCTCCAGAGATCACCTCCAGGCCCCTCCCCCATCTGCTGAGATGGGAGTGCTGTCTTCTCCCTTTCCTGTTACCATAGATACTGTGGAGGACAAGACCCAGTGCTGTTGTCTACTTTCTGCTTTGTAACGTTGTGTATTTTGGGCTGTAAAGAGTTTCGGGCTGTACAGACCTCTTGTTGGTATATTTCTAATTGTGTATTTCCTCTCCCCGAATGCCACTTAGCCAATGCTTTAATAAACTTTCAGAGTGCTTTACACTGTGGTCTTGGGGGAGTGGCAAGTAATGTGCTCAGTCCTTCACCCACCACCCACCGACACACAGGTGCCTACTGCACAAAGCTCGACCTCTGACCTCACACCACTGTACTGGCACGTCTGTTCTTTATTGGCCACGTTTTCCTCCAGCCAGTCGAGAGACAGACGGCGCAGAGGCGAAACAAATGATTCTTCTCATGCGGAAAGGGAAGGATTTGTTTTACTGGAAGTCATCCATCATCCACCTACTGACGTCATCTGCCTTGGACAGCTGAAGAAAGCATCGCAGCTCAGAAGTAAATGACAGGAGACACTGGCAGTGAGGAACAAACAGGCCGTTTGAGTCCGCCGGGAGCCCTCTGGCTCGTAGTGTATTGGAGAGCGACTCAAAGAATACAATTATACCATCAAGTTCAAATACACTGAGAAAAGTTAGCAGTCAATAAGTCTACATATGAAAGTGTTTATAGCTTATGAACTTAAGCGATAAGACTGCTTGAAATGTGCATGTTCATGTTTCTTTAAAAGAGAGCTCTTTATTGATCTCTCGCTCACCAAATATATATATTTCTAAAACTGTCAGAGAGAGAGAGAGCACAAGTTGTCTAATAAAAGGCCCAAGGCGAAATGACTGCCAACCCATGCTGAAAACATGCCTCTTCCACTCGACATACACGCTGACAAAGTATACTTACAATCAACAGCACCATATTCATCTAATATCTATAGGATGCACTTGTCAGGTGAACTGTGCAGTGTGCTTGTGACGGCAGGGCGCCATGTGTACAACATGCCTACAGAATCAATATACGAGCAAATTTGTGACTTGTAGAGAGAGGGAGAGAGAGAAGAGAGAAGGAGACAAAGTGGAGAGAGAGAAGGACAGAAGGGGAAGGTGTGTGTGTGTGTGTGTGTGCGCGAGATATCCATTTTTGTAAAAGGGACAGGTTTTTGTCTCAATGTCTCTGTCTCGGCTCGTGAATATTTTCAGAGTTCAAGGAGATACTTAAAAAAATTCTGTCCTGTTCTGTGATCATCTTTTCTTCTTTAAAACGCCTTTCATTCAGGGTTTCTTCCTCTATACAGGCCTCAACAGCTGTTTCTGAACTGGAACAGCTCTTTAACAGTTTTGTGAAGATATGTTTTCAAAATACAATATAAAATAATTGGACATCAAAAACAAGTACTGTAAAGTTCCCCATAATGCACAATATCCAAGAAAGGTAAGAAGCATGAAGCAGAATAGAAAAACTGCACTCTGGGAGTTGAAGTTTTCTGCTAAGACAACACCGTAGGCGGCTCTTCTAGGCATCATATTTCTTCCCTGACCTGTGGATCTGCTGGTACAGGGTCATGGAGAATGCCATGCCGAGGAGCTGCAAGCAACAGGAAATGATGTCAGCACTGAGCTTTTACGGGACAGAACCTTTATGTCGTCACTGGATGTCACTCAGTATGAGCAAATATGAACAGATCGGGGAATGAGTAATATCAGTGACTACCAGTGCATCCACATGAGTGTATCTATAAATCAGTGGCATTTAGTGTGTGTGTGTGTGTGTGTGTGTGTGTGTGGTGTATTACATACCTGTATGACAAGGACACACAAAGCAATGGTGCCCAAGAGGTGTTTGTTATCGTCTAGCCAGTCCACAACCTTTTCGTAGCAACCCTAGTGGTCAAAGCACCAGCATTAACACCAGGCCCCCAGAAAAGTGGGTGTAGTTCATGAGCACGGATGCCACCTCCACCCAGACTTCCTCCAGGCGGCTCTGCGAGCCAGCCGCCCCCACACACACACACACACACTCACCCGGGACCAGAAGACATTGCTGGCATTGCGGCCGCACTCGTTGTAATGCTCCTGACAGCAGCGGTCTGGCACAGTCTTATCCGGCAGGGCATCATGCCAGTCTGAGTGCCCAGTTACACCACAGCACTGCCACTAAAGGGGGGGGGGGGTGGAGGTGGGTGGAGAGGGAGAGAGGGAGGGAGAGGGAGAGGGAGAGGAGAGATTACTTCTTCATTCAACATTTATGGGAGCACTTCTGAACAGCAGTAACAGACCTGCTAGGGCTAAAATTCTCTGAAAGGAAAATATTGATTTCACCCTGAAACAGAGAGAGTGAGGCTATGAAGAAATAGTGTTTTAATATTCATAAAAGGACGTTTTGTCATGCAGGACAAAATTCAAAAACATCAATACAGAAGTATGATTTATACAGTACCCCCCCCAGGTCCACGGACAGTGGCGAACTCTTTATCTTCACATTACACAGATAGCTATAATAAAGTCTAATTTACATTATATTTTCAGACTGCAATCTGAAATGGCCAGTGCCTAAAGTGTCACCTGCAGATTGACATTTACACTGGCCTCACTTTACAGAGTGATGATTTACACACATAAATGCCTGGTGTGTGTGTGTGTGTGTGTGTGTGTGTGCGTGTGTGTGTGTGTGTGTGTGTGTGTGTGTGTGTGTGTGTGTGTGTGTGTGTGTGTGTGTGTGTGTGTGCGTGTAAGAGTGCAGTGACCGTGTGGTGCTTTACCTTGTCTGTGTACACAAAGAACAGAATGAGCAGAATCAACTCTGCTGCAAGACAACCATTACATGGGAGGACAGGTGTGTGTGTGTGTGTGTGTGTGTGTGTGTGTGTGTGTGTGCGCGTGTGTGTGTGTGTGTGTGTGTGTGCGAGTGCAGTGACCGTGTGGTGTTTTACCTTGTCTGTGTACACAAAGAACAGAATGAGCAGAATCAACTCTGCTGCAAGAATGATCAACAGCACAATGAAGAACTGCGGAGGGAAAGCAAACGAGAAGAGAACTTGCAAAATATATTCTACACAGTTACTGCAGTTCCATAAAACGCATCAGTGTCACCTATGAATTATATTCCTTCATATTCTCTGCTAAGCCCAAAAAAAAAACCCAACTGCACTGTGGGAGTTGTAGTCAACCACTCACACTCAGCAACAGACACTTGTTCTCCTTGATGGCTCCCATGCATCCCAGGAATCCTGTCACCATGACGATGGACCCCAGGATGATGACCAGATTGGCGGCGGAGAGGGAGGGGAAGGAGGGCGAGAAGGTGGCGAAGCTGCCCTGGGACACGGAGAGCCAGATCCCCACGCCTAGCAACCCGCAGCCCGTCAGCTAGGGAGTGGGCGAGACACACAGGCACAACTGCAGAATTAACACCTCATCAGACCTGCACTAGGACTCCAACCCCAGGAGAACGGCTGGTCATGGTTCATGGAGAGCAGATTTTACTTCAGGGTGAAGCTGCCATCACTCTGTGAAGCTCTCATATCGATCCGTGCGTCTGTTCCAAGCCGTGATGTACGAACTGTACTTTGTGTGTGCGCACTTTGCAAACTTCCAGAAATAGCATGATACTTGTATCGTCAAGTATGACAAAGTTATATAAATACTAATGAAATGCAAAAAAAACACGTGTGTGTGTGGGTTGTAATGGAATGAATGCATTTAAGCTTTTGTTTTTTTATCCAGAAATCACATCTGAGTAATTTCATGCAAATGTAATACAGACACTCAAATGCACTCAAATGTGTTCCAAACCTGGCCAACTGAAACACATTTTTAACAGCTTTCCAACTGATATGGGTCACAGTCACATCACAGATCAACAGGATTCCATATGTACCTTTTGCGTATTTGATGCAGTTATAAAAAAATAAGTCATTTGAAAAATATCAAATAGATGTCACTTGATGGGGCATGGGGCTGTCCGTCTGTCTCTCGGACAGGGGGGGCTGTCTGTCTGTCTCTCGGACAGGGGGAGCTGTCTGTCTGTCTCTCAGACAGGGGGGACTGGCTGTCTGTCTGTCTCTCAGACAGGGGGGACTGGCTGTCTGTCTGTCTCTCAGACAGGGGGGACTGGCTGTCTGTCTGTCTCTCAGACAGGGGGGACTGGCTGTCTGTCTCGCTCTCAGACAGGGGGGACTGGCTGTCTGTCTGTCTCTCAGACAGGGGGGACTGGCTGTCTGTCTGCTCTCTCAGACAGGGGGGACTGGCTGTCTGTCTGTCTCTCAGACAGGGGGGACTGGCTGTCTGTCTCGCTCTCAGACAGGGCGGACTGGCTGTCTGTCTCGCTCTCAGACAGGGCGGACTGGCTGTCTGTCTCGCTCTCAGACAGGGCGGACTGGCTGTCTGTCTCGCTCTCAGACAGGGCGGACTGGCTGTCTGTCTCGCTCTCAGACAGGGCGGACTGGCTGTCTGTCTCGCTCTCAGACAGGGCGGACTGGCTGTCTGTCTCTCAGACAGGGCGGACTGGCTGTCTGTCTCGCTCTCAGACAGGGCGGACTGGCTGTCTGTCTCGCTCTCAGACAGGGCGGACTGGCTGTCTGTCTCGCTCTCAGACAGGGCGGACTGGCTGTCTGTCTGTCTCGCTCTCAGACAGGGCGGACTGGCTGTCTGTCTCTCTCTGACTGTTCAAATATCTAGCTGGCACTCTGATCTCTGAGTCTCCAGCCGTCCTGAGCAGGCCAGTGAAGTTTGGCAGAGTGCCGGACGAGTGGATGACAAATATGATGGAAAAAGAGAATCTCATTTTGGACAAGTGCAAAAGAAGAAGAGAAATAGAGAGGATGTCTGTTCTGCCACAGGAACGTGCGCGTGCAACGCTAGAGGAAGCTAACAGCTAACAGCTAACAGCAGTGCCTCTGTCTGCAGCAGCAAACACTGTTAGATTGACTTGAGTTTAGTATTCTCTCTGCATAATCAATTCTTACAAAAACACACACACACACACACACACACACACATATATATATATATACACACATAGTCTAGGCTGAATATACTGTGCAGGTCTGAAAAAGCAGCTTAATGTGCATTCATCACAAAAAACAAAATCACTATTAGTGGATGACTGTGCTTTTAAAGAGCACTTCCATTTTTTTCTATTCTGCGCATACACACACACACACACACAAGAATCGATCACAGAGACAACTGAATTCTCCTCAAACTTCAGTATGCAGATGAATAAATGTATAACAATTAAGAGGCAAAGACACAAAGAGACCACACTGATGAAGACAGTTCAGCACTCAGTAGCTACAGAACACTGAGGAAAACAGTTCAGCACTCAGTAGCTACAGAACACTGAGGAAAACAGTTCAGCACTTAGTAGCTACAGAACACTGAGGAAAACAGTTCAGCACTTAGTAGCTACAGAACACTGAGGAAGACAGTCCAGCACTCAATACCTACAGGTCCAGGCATAATAGCAGCACCACTTCTTTCCTAATATCTGAATCCTCCATTCTGAATCACACTGTGTGTGTGTGTGTTCAGTAAATGCCAGCAAATGGCCATTGCTTTATGCCTGATATATGAAAGTGTGAGGATTACTGTCAATCAAATGAAACCTGAATTCAGAGTTTAAATGAAATCAGATATTCATTCACTCACAAACATGACACACTCACTCACACAGACATGACACACACTGACTCACTCACTCACTCACAGACATGACACACACTGACTCACAAACATGACACACTCACTCACACAGACATGACACACTCACAGACATGACACACTCACTCACACAGACACGACACACTGACTCACACACTCACAGACATGACACACTCACTCACACAGACATGACACATACTCACTCGCACAGATAAGACAAAAACTGCATGCCCATGTAAAATAACCAAGCCTGAAGTAGATAAGTGAATCTCCCAGCTACTCAAATAGACCCTCTCCATCCTTCTGTGTGTGTGTGTGTTGATGAGACAGAAAGCAAGCAAGCATTTTGAACTCAGAGAATCTGACAGACGTTTCTTCTTTTTATGGATGATCTGAACCAAAACGCCAGTGTGGATCAAACAGCCTCTTACTGAACTCTGAAGACTGAGCTCAAGGTTCTCGCCTGATCACACACTCACCCTTCCTGTCTCTTGACCACTTTTATGGACCAATCACTGACCTCTTGACCACTTGTATGGACCAATCACTGACCTCTATGTGAGTACTGCAGATCCTGCCTGATCCAGACTCTAAAGTGAAAGCTAATCTGTACTGCAACTCACACTGAACACCGTTCTGACATCTGAGCGTCAGAAAAGCGCAGATCCACCTCGCATGAAGATGACCTTGGTCTTCTGCCTACGTTTCACACCTGCGCATGCACACACACACACACACTTTTTGATGTATGCATGCAGTGAGGCAGCTACTCACCCAGAAGAGCAGGTTGAAGAGGAACATGGAGTATTTCACACAGCACACACACCCGCGTGCCATCCTGGGCTTCTCCAGCTCTAGCAGGAAGACAAAGGACAAGTCCAGGTAAAACACCAGGAAGCGGCCGCCGGCAGAGAGGCTGCGCGCGGCCGTCTTCTCGCCCCCCTCAGGGGTCGCCCCGCCCTGCGCTCTGGGCGCCCTGCAGCCGGAGAAGGCGCCCATGGCCAGGCGGTGCCCCCGTCGGGCGGCCCGGGAGAACTCCTGCTCTGTGCTGTCCAGCGAGGGGCTCCGTGCAGCGTCCGCCTCCACGCTGGGATCACGCTGCTCCATCCTCAGAGCTGGAGCCCGCGCAGGACATGCTTCAAACACTCACACACACACCTTCTCGCACGCGCATGCCTTTCTCCAAACATCATAAAGTGAGCGTTAGATCGCTAGCTGCCGGGATACAGGTGGAGGCACACACTACTTCAGAGCAGCCCTCTCTGAAGGCTCGAGCTGCCCGTCTATACACACACTCGCTAAAGCACACAGGTCAGCAGAGCTTTCAAAGCACCAGCGTCCCAAATACGGGCCAGGCTGTTCGGCGGGGTGTCCTCTCCGCTAGTCCTCTCCAAGCAGCAGCTCGGCTGGCCATGTCGCGTCCTCTGCAGGCGGAGGGGACGTCTGCTCCTGCTCCATCCCCACAGCTGGAGGTAGAGGACTCCCTCGTGCTGCTGTATTGACTCAGCAATCTGCCGCTATCCACGCTGCTGTCTCTCTCCTGTGGCAATCTTCACTCTGCTATTATTAGTGGTCTGCTCTCCTCATCCCAACTAATGCAGCATCCTCACCTCGCACTCTAGATATGCCTGTCCCCCTTTCTCTCTCTCACTCACTCTCTCCTTCTCCACCCATCCCTCCCTCCCTCCCTCCCTCCTTCCTTTACCCCCCCCAATCATTCTCCTGTGGGTCAGCCAACATGACTGTGAACTGCTGGATTTATTCCCTCCTTCACAGATACTTTACAGAAGGTACGTCTTTTTTTTATTTTTATTTTTTTACAAGGCTTCATTCATATTCAGTGTGTGTGTGTGTGTGTGTCAAAGCAAATGGAGAGGAGGACAGATAAAAATGGAGAGAGCACATTAACAGGACATGGGGTGCAAAACGTAAAGAAATAAGATAAGAAATGTAATAATAGTAATAACAGCAGTGCAGACAGAGAGGAGAGCAGGTCTGTGTTTTTATCTGTGTGTGTGTGTGTGTGTGTGTGTGTGTGAGAGAGAGAGATTATATCTGGTCATGTCACTCAGTCAGACTCCCACTGTGATGACAGATTGGGAGAGCATGCTTCACATTGTGTGTCCCAGTAATTTCTTTCCTGTCATAACCCATCTCAGTACACACACACACACACACACACACCATATGCAGTGGACACCATCCCACACGACTGCACACATCCACATACAGACTGGCAGACACACAGAAAGGGAAAGAGAAGGGAAGAGTGTGTGAGCGCGAGAGTGTGTGAGCGCGAGAGCCAGAGGCTTTGGTGAGGTCAGGCAGGCCACGCCCTTAAAGCGGCCTCCACCCTCAGGTGGTGCAGCCCCAGAGTTCTGCGCTACACCACTGGGGACTGTAGAGAACGTCTGACCACCAGCGCAGATGCCCGCTGACCTGGGAAAGTGTGTTGCTATGGCAATGAGTCATGATCATGTGAGAGTCCTCTTTTTTTTTTTTTTTTTTTTTACAAAACTGATACTCAGCAATGAAGACAGAAAAATTACAAACACACACACACACATACATTCTGTGCATCATACACACACCGTACACACAGATATGTGCCCCCCCACCACAAACATGCATAAATGCCAATATCTTGCAAAAGTCTTATAAAAGTTTGCAATCTGTTGTGAAAAGTGAATTTGTTTTAAAGTTTATACTTTAAAAACACTTTCTACTATTTAAATAAGTGACAGATCAATAAGTGATAAGTGAGACAGACAGACAGACAGACAAAGGGCATTAGTTTGGACCTAAAATCATTCCACTGTTGAACAAGGCTGAGTGAAGCTGGAGGTTACAGCCTCTTTTACTTCTAGATGCCTAGAAATGACATAAATACAACCTCGAATTAACACCACCACAAATTCAACCGGATCCTCCGTCTGAAGTGCTCCTTCACATGAAGAAGTGATGTATGAAACTAAACCCAGTTTGTATGAGCACCTTTAGCAGCGAGGACTTGAAGTATCGTTTCCTGCATGACTATCGGTCTCTCGCATCGTTCTGGAGGAATTCACGCTCTTCTTTACAACTCCGATTCAGACCATTGACGTTTATGTGCCTTCCTTCCTGGGAAGCTCCCTGAAGGTCCTGACACGGCGTTTCAACTGGGTTCAAGTCTGGCGTTCGCCTGGGTCTCTGCAACACTCTGGTGCGCTTTGGATCGCTGTTCTGACGCAGGAGCCAATTCTGAAACTTCTGGGATGTCCCTGCCTGGGAAGACGGTTTCTCAAAGATCACTGCGGATTCATCGCGTTAACAAACACGTGAGAGCTCCAGATGAGCAAACTGCTTCTGCTTTTATAGAGATGGCCACACTGATTGAGCTCATCATGGGTGCTGGATTAACAGCCCCTGGCTGTACTTACCCTCTTAATCCCTGTAGAAGCTGTGAGGGTGTATTTAATTTTTCACACACTGCCTCTGCATTTTGGCCACATTTTTGTTAAATAAATAACGACACAGCGTAGTTGGTCCTGTGTTGTTCTTTATCTGAGATCGCATTTACCTCATGTTAAGACCTGGTAAGGACCGGATGATTTTCATCATGTCCTGATACGTAAAACCACAGGATTCAAAGAGGGTGTATTTTTTCACATTACTGTGTATTGAACTGTGATCCATCCAGCTTTCCAAACCTTCTGTTGTATTGCATGGATGTGCTAGTGTTGGTGTGGGTGCACATGCCCCGACAAGCACCTACCCATTCTGGAAACAGACTGTGCAGTCCTGTTTGTTTGTGTATGTTTTCTGTGTCTGTGTGTGTGTGTGTGTGTGTGTGTGTGTGAGAGAGAGAGAGAAAATGCTGACTCACTGTTCCAGCTGGAGATGTATGGGTAGGATGCGTATAGGATGTCATTAGAAACAGATGAGTGACTTTGTTGGATCTCAGGACAACACTGCACATCAGACTATTTTAGCTCCAACAGAGAAGCTATTTTACCATAAGAGAGACACGCAGACATGCTTATGTAAACACACACACACACACACACACAATCTGTGCACCACTGCTTTGGTGTGTACTAGATTATGAGAACTTGTGATGGTCTGGGCCTAAGGAAGACACAAGAAGTTGAAATCCTTGTGCCAGAAAATGTGTGTGCAAACACTGATCTGTATCCGAAAAACATTATGTGTGTGTGTGTTTGTGTGTTACAATGTTAAGAGCGAGCCTGGAATATTTTGTTCACAAAAACTTTTGTGTCCCTGGTAAAAACAATTGCTCTCACACTCACGTCAGTGCCAAGCACATCACACCCAAGGTGCCTATGTTTGTGGAGGATCAATTAAAGACAATGAGTATGCCCAAATCTGTCACCTCCACACAATGAACATCTGTCTGATTGTCCACACACACCTTGGTTGGGGGAAGGGAGGGTCACACATGCTGAAATAAACACATGCTTACCATAGATTATTTAGGATTTGTTATCAAACAGTAAAACAAACTCAAAGTAAGGAGAAGAACTCGCCAGACAGACAGACAGACAGACAGACAGACAGACAGACAGACAAGTAAACATCCTGAGGCTGAATTTAAAGGAAGCACAATGAAAGATCATCTAGGCCTTCCTGCTGGTTGGTGTTTACTCTACACGTTTGCCCTGAGGGGCTCCCAAAAACATCTCCCAGAAGTCCCCATGACCATCAGTACAGCCACGCAGGGCTTTACAGACGGTGACACGGGAAGCCATAATAAGGGTCTTCTTAGTTTCTCTTTGGCGGGCTGAGAGGGAGGGGGAGCTTCATCTTCAAGGATGTCACAGTGGACCACAAGCTGCAGTTTTAGTCAAAATCTTCCATCTGTGTTTCTTGGAAGAATCAGAACAACATTTGGTTCACCAAATGACACCAAATCTTGGGTCAAAATCATTGCATCAGAAATAAGTCAGCATCTTTGCGTTGACTGCATAGTAGTATAATAGCTTGTCATAATTCATTTTTAGGACGACAAGGTTATATAAATAGATATATTTTACATTGTATATTTGTATATTCTATAAATTTTATATGTATGTACTATAAATATGTATAAGGAGAATTGGTAATAATTTGTTTTACAGAAGAGTCTTTGTAGCAGCAGAAGCAACAGACCACGGAACTACTGAACGGAACACTATAACCACTGAACGGAACACTATAACCACTGAACGGAACACTATAACTACTGAACGGAACACTATAACTACTGAACGGAACACTTTACTGCTTTCTGGAGCTTCAGCAACAGCACTGCTCAAAACCAGGGCAGAGATTAAAACGCTCTCAGGTACACAGTCCTGAACACTGGATTGCAGCACGTAGAGCACTGTACAGCAGGTCCAGGCCTGCTATACCTTCACATGTCATTTCCACATAGGGCTTAGCCCACACACCTCATAATATCCTTGAAGAACCCACAACCTCACCAGCTCCCCACACAGGTCACCAGGTGAACACTTTCCTTCCTTGGCCTTTCGCCGAATGAAACCCTCCATTTCTGGGTGGCGTGTTACAGGCAGTAAAGGAGATGCGAAAAAAGCAGCAAATGTTGCGTTACAGTTACAGTGAAGATTGATTTGATTTTCTGGTAGCGATGCATCATGCCTGCTAGCTAATGCCTATTTAACCAGCTCTGCACATCACCCGTCAACTCCCACACACACCCATCTCTCATCACTAATTCATGGATTTCTAACCACCCCACAAACGCTCCTGGGCACAGCAGCGGCTTCTGCCAGCGTGATCCAGACAGCAAGCTTCCCTCGGGGACACAGCTTGCTCAGGGCTTTACGTAACCGCAGAAGAACGCGACAAGCGGGCCGGCAGTGCTCACGGTGACCCACGCCAACCAGGGCAGCGGAATCCGACGCTGCTCGCAGTGGAGTGACGCTGTGTGCGTAGGCAGGCTGGGTAGTGTACTGCAACAGCCGCGACTCTGACTGAAGCAGTAATCAGTAAAACAAGCAAATGGGTTTCCACTGCCTCAGAAAACCACTCTGCCTTTAGGCACAGTTGAATTCCCTCCTGTGTCCTCAAGTCTCAGCTCAGGTGTTGGGAACCCAGGTGCTGTTTTTAAATGTTGTTTTGTTCCAGTTTCCACTTCGCAAAGGCACATGAGGTACTACAAAAACACCACTTTTAATTCTGCAGAATCTAAAAGTAAATCTCAGTAATTTTATCCTTCAAAATCATCTGCAATCTTCCATTTCCTCCTAAGCGTAATAACTAACAAATGTGCAAGCCCACTAATTACACAAAGTGCCCTTTTTCAGAAAGAGATCAAACAAATTACCCTTTTCCTTTTGACAAAGACAAAAACTTGGAGTGTGTGAGCTGAGAAGAAAACCTGCCATTAAATACACACACACACACACTAATGAGTTTTTAACACATACACATGGGAGTACACACTCCTCCTCTTTGATGGACAGGGTTTCTCTTGGGTATGTACATTAGTAATGTGCTTCTACAACAAGGACAACTGCGACTATTGCCCTTCAGAATCAAAGGAAACACATTTATGGACATACAGGATGTCACTGAAGGACCGGAAGACACGGACATGCAGAAGAACCGATATAAACTGCACTACAATATTATTTTGTGCTACAAGAATGATTGTTTTCCATTTAACTTTATGCATGTAATAAACAACTTCCGTAAGAAAAAACTATTGAAAGCTGTGTAGTTCTCACAATGGTTAAAACACAATAATTGGCCTGTCATGTGGAGAGTAATAAGAAATCTTAAACAGATTGCCTCTTAACCAGGCAACATGGCATGCCAAGATTAATATGAAAGTTGAAGTATTCACAAGGCATTATCTGAACATTTATATATTTAAAAAATCAAATAACTATGGCCTCCTCTGTGGTGTCTTTTGTCTCTCCTTTACGCTATATTAATAACCATCTTCTAAACCCTGTTATGCAACAGTTTGCAAATAGGATCTGTTTGAAAATACGACGCCCCCTTGTGTTACATTCTGGTATTTAGAAATTCCTTAAAATCCCAGTTGCTTTCAAACATCAGCTAAACCCATCAGATATTATGCTTGTTTATTACGTTTTCTATAGTATGAGATTATAGCGCGGCAAGTGGTCCCTAAGGCTTATCTTACAGCTTGGATTCTTTAAGAAAGAAGACTTGCACATCACAAAGAACACACATATAAGGTCGTCTGATTTTTGGATTTGAATCTAAAATGTTGCTTAAAAATAATTGGCGTCCTAAAAATGTGATCTAGCTGCGACTCTAACCGCAAAAGCGGCACATTTAGACCACTAGGTTTGTATGTGTTAATGCTTTACTGAGTTAATACTGAGTTAATTACTTATCTGCCAAAATCAAAATAAAGATTAAAACCTAAACAATTAAAATCCGCCGTGAGCAGACTAAAATAATCTGTGTCACTTTAAATGGAGCCGGACAGATCTGTTGTATGTCAGCGGGCCTTTGTGTTTCATGGACGTGGTTATTTTTAACGTCCTGTAATGTAAGGGACGTTACAATGTGGTCCAAAAAGTCACTTATGAGTATAAAAGTGTCCTGCGTGAAGCCGTGTGCTGTGCTATGATGTACTGCATCGCTACTGCCACAGAAGCGCAACTAACGTCGAGAAGGTTGCGCTCTCGGACGGGCCAATTCCGCACATTCCTGCACGGCGTTTCATCACGTTTACTCCAACGCACCACATAACGTGCGACGAAAAGTGCGTCAATTTTTTTTATGTTGCCTTCATTATACACACGGTGAACTCCATTAGTATTAAACTGCCCTGAACACATTGCAGATCTTCCCATGTTATAAATACATCATCTATCAGGCACGCAGTGAGTCGCGGTCAGCGGAACGTGGAGGGCTGGAGTTCAGGACTTCAGAGACATTTCTCCGTCGAAGTGTAGTGCGTAACTTCTTCAGCTTATAAAAAATGTTAGGACAGTTTACTGTTGCCACGCGTGTTTTGCTTTGCCAGTAGTCCAAGTCACGCAGAAAAAACTAAAACAAACACAAATTGTAGCCAACTCTGTCTGTAAATAAGGCCACTCACCGTGTTGCAGTCTTCCTAAAACGCCGAGCGCCTCTCTCCCCAACTTAGGGACTCAAAAGATAACTTCACAAGCTTTGCAACTTTCCTCCACTTCGTACCTTTTCATATAGCAAAGTCTGCAGCGTCCACCATGTCTCGAACTCTTCGGAATTTCTGTAATCGACACCCAAAGTTTTAAAAAAGACCTAAACCTTTAAACTTTCAACACTCGAATGATCTCCATCGTGAATCCTTTTTTTTTTCTCGAGCGACCACGGAAATAGTGGAAGTTTTAGAGAGATGGAAAGAGGCGTGGCCATCCAGCGCGAGGGGAGAGTTGCGGGAAATACGTGCTGGGGGTTGGAACAGCGCTCACTGGGCCCATTTTGGTCCGCCCCAACTTTGATAACGAACCCCAAACCACACGACCAGCTATATTTAGATGGAAATTGTGCGTGTCTGTGTGGTGTGAGTTTGTGTATGTGTGTGTGTGTAAAAGCAGGAAAAAGAGAGAACATAAAGAAAGAGCATTAAGATGAACGTCTGAACGAGTAACTATTCAAAGCAACAGTTGTTGCGACCCCTGGTGGCTGTCCCAAATTAATGCTTCACTCAGAAATAAGTGTAAATCGTTGAGTAATTTTATTCAGTCATTTTAACTGTAGTAATTACTAATTAAAAATGAATAGTGAAACATCATTTTGAAACTGTATTTGCTTATATTAGGCTTTAAAATCAGTGTTCACATTCACATGTACTTCCTTATAGATACAGAGCAAAGCTGAGCAACTCAAATCTGGTTAATGAACCAAATATGTACACACTGGTATTCATAATGTATTGGTTTCATTTCAAAACTTCAAAACAATCTCCAGTCCTTGGTTGATTCTACATCCACACTTCTGCACATGCACAATGCATTTATTTCCCCTCCATACGTCTCCATAAGGTTATTCAATAAAAATATCTGTCAATATGGTTCAAGAATGACTGCATTCCTCATTTGGTTTTCTTAAAATAAATATAATAAAAATTTGCAGAAATGTAATCTGTATTTATACATAGCAATACGGTCCTGTCAGCTGGGGAGTATTGGGGAGTATTGGGGAGTACTGGGGAGTATTGGGGAGTATTGGGGAGTATTGGGGAGTACTGGGGAGTATTGGGGAGTATTGGGGAGTAAGGTCTCTCCACTCACATGCTACAGGTGTTTTTGGCTTGGCTCTTTATATACAACCATGTAACATTCGTGTGGATGGACTCTCATTTTTAGAGATACATTTTTACATTGTGTAGTTGCCAAAGCCTCAGATAATATACAACAGTTTAGATTACATATTTGGCCCAATTCAAATATGGGACAGGCTACTCCAATTAAAACAGCATGTGTGTGTGTGTGTTAATGCATTGCAAGTTAGGGAAATGCTATTTAAATGCATAGGGTGTGTATGTGTGTTAGTTCCACTGTGTGTGTGTGTGTTAGGTCCACTGTGTGTGTATGTGTGTGTGTGTTAGGTCCACTGTGTGTGTGTGTGTGTGTGTGTGTGTGTTAGGTCCACTGTGTGTGTGTGTGTGTGTGTGTTAGGTCCACTGTGTGTGTGTGTGTGTGTGTGTTAGGTCCACTGCAGGCTGAAGCCTTTGGACAGCATGACCGCCTCGAGATCGTTGTCCTCCTCCCTCTCCTGCAGCCTCTGCTCCTCCAGCAGGGACACCAGAGCGTCACGCTGCTCCACTACATCCAGCATCTCGCCCAGGATACGCCTCTCCTCCTCCATCTCCTCCTCGCCCTTCAGATGGTCTGAGCGAGACGAGACGAGACGAGACGAGACGAGACGAGCGTGAGACAGTGGGAGAGGGGGAAGAGGTAAAAGAGAAGAAGGGACAAGGAAAGAGACCGAGAAAAGAGAGAGAAAGAGGAAGAAACAAGAGAGCGTGAGGGGGATATATGGGCGCTCCGCTGGTGTGGTCTGGCTGTTGCGGGTGAGCACTGACCATCCACTGCCATGCGCTCCCTTAACTGCTGCTGCAGCCGGCTCTGCCTGTCCTCCAGCTCGAGTTCCTGAGCACTGCACACAGACCACACCAAACGATCCCAGAGCATTCAAATGTTACCACGCAGTGCGTGAGGACACAAACTAATGCAATTCCAGGCAGAGCAAGAAGACAGGCAGCACTCACAATATCATGAGCTCTGCCTCGTAGCGCACCAGAGCATTCTTCTCCTGGACCAGTTTAAACCACTGCTGCATCAGACTCGGATCATCCTTCTTTCCCATCCCTGACAGGAGCATGAAGAAGAGGACCAGTTCAGGAACACACACACACACACACACACACACACAGAGCAGACGGCAGAACACACAACCGGAGGCGGAGCGCTAGTGAGAGACGAGCAGCAATTTCTGGGATGTAGCTCCACCATGACACAGATAATCAGACACAGTAATCAGACGTGTGGTCTAGCGCAGACTCCCACGTGAGGAGATAGAGGAAGATGTTCAGAACCACAGCAAGCATGCAAAAAACACACGAACACACATGCACAATGCATTCACGCACATATACGATGCATTCACACACATATACGATGCATTCACGCACATATACGATGCATTCACACACATATACGATGCATTCACACACATATACGATGCATTCACACACATATACGATGCATTCACACACATATACGATGCATTCACGCACATATACGATGTATTCACACACATATACGATGCATTCACACACATATACGATGCATTCACACACATGCATGATGTTAGGCCTGTTTTCTGTACGATACAATCACACACAATCAGCATTCGAGAAAGAGAGAGAGAGATGAGATGCATTCACACACATGCAGATGTTAGGCCTGAGAGAAAGAGAGGCAGAGATAGAGACGGAGGGCAAAAAGCAGAGAGAGTGAGAGAGAAACCTAAAGAGCAGGTGCGAGACAGAGAGCGTGATGGATGATGGAGATGATGGAGCTGATGGAGCTGATGGAGCTGATGGAGCTGATGGAGCTGATGGAGCTGATGGAGCTGATGGAGCTGATGGAGCCAGGGAGAATAGCAGACGCACTTAGCTGGCGGAGCGGGGGCTCGTGCACTATGTAAAGGAAAAAGACTGTACAGACGAAGACCGAGTGGTCGTGCTCCAGGCCGCTGGCTCTAGCTGTGCACAGCCAAGGAGGAGGAGGAGGAGGAGGAAGAGGAGGAGGGCAGAGAGAAGAAGGAGAAGAAGCGGATGTTTAAACAGAGTGCGAGCAACATGTCCATGATGGCTGCAGTGGCCCCTTTAATACAAACTGTAGAAGTGGCAGAGGGGAGTGGCACCCGGGCAGGGGGGGGGTGGGGTTTGAGGGGGGTCAGTTACCTTCTGAGGAACAACACGGACAGAAGGAGACGGGTCTTCTACGGGGAGAACCAAGAAAGGGCTCAACTAACCACCCCAGAGAGAGAGAGAGAGAGACAAGAAGAGACAGAGAGAGAGACACACAGATAAGGAGAACAAAAAGGACAGGAGAGGGGACCCTGACTGGCACTGAGAACAGAAGTAGTAGTAATGGAGGGTGTGAAAAGGAGGCACACACACACACACACACACACATGTAGACACACTTACACACACATAGACACACACACACACACACAGACAAAACCAGTCCAAAAGAGCATCCACACAGTTATGGGAAAAACTCTCTCAAAAATGCTAATTAATTTGTGAAAAGCTATACCTTTACAGGTGTGTGTAGAAGCAGGGCTGTAGTCTTATTAAGAGATGTAAGCTTAGAAATCCAATTCTCCAGAAAGCATGTTTTTAGCATTTAGCAGACACAGTTATTCAGAGCAATTTACAAGTACGTTTTCTTTGGAACAAGCACACAGGTTAGCTTGTTAGCACTGTTAGCCTGAACAACTCTAATCTACATACCACCCAAGTGGATGTCCACAAGATCAGAGGCACTAGAGTCTTCCCAGTAATCTACAATATGGACACACTGGTCAGGAGACAACTGTCCAAGGAAAAACGTCCCCCTCCAAACACACACATGCACACACACACACACATAGGGCTATGGCCTATGTACTCTGAGACAAAGTTTGCCTCTCTACAAAAGACACATAATACTGAACAGAAGGGGAGTGACTGTTTTGGATGAATGTGATGACACACACACACACATGTGAATGGTGAATGTGATGATATGGGGTAATCATAACACACACACACACACACACATGTGAATGTGATGATACGGGGTATTCATAACATACACACACACAAACATGTGAAGCAAAACGTATAATGTTTCAAATCAGCATTAGACGTGGCCGGTACCTGCTTCTCCTCGGAGAGCCTTCTCCACATACCTGCTTCTCCTCGGAGAGCCTTCTCCACATACCTGCTTCTCCTCGGAGAGCCTTCTCCACGGCGATGCCCTTCTCCTCCAACTGCCTCTGCTTTACCTCCACCTGCTCCAACTGCCTCTGGATGATCTGCATGCAAACATCACTGAAACAATCACACAACTCCACCCAATGAATGTTAAACACTGCACAAGTAGACAGAGCAAGTACATAGAACATTTAGAAACGACCAACACACTCACTCACACACACACACACACACACACACACACACACACACACACACTCACACAACACACACACACACACACACACACACACACACACACACACACACACACACACACACACACACACACACACACACACACACACACACACACACACACACACACACACACACACACACACACACACACACACACACACACACACACACACACACACACACACACACACACACACACACACACACACACACACACACACACACACACACACACACACACACACACACACACACACACCTGTGCACGGTGCAGCCTCCTGAGCTCCTCCTGCTTGGCCTGCCTACGTGCTGCTCTCTGCACCCTGCGGGTCAGCTTGTCATCCAGCTCCTCTTCACTGCCCGATTTCTGAAAGTGTGTGAGGCTTATAGTGGATATACTTACACTGGAGGGGTCAGGAGGCCACACCCCCACCCCCACCATCAGGGAGGGAGGGGTCCCCTCCTCAACCTGCTCACGTGACTTCACACTGCATTTCTATTGGGTAACAGAGCCAGGAGGTGGGATGAATGATACCTGCTTAACCAATGGGAGCAAAATATAGGCAGGGTGTGAGAATAGGATATGCTGGCAATACCTTGATGGCGCAAGTTGTCTCAAATGTCTTGAAGTAAAGTGTATTATTAAAGTGCATTAGTAAAGTGTAATAGTAAAGTGCATTAGTAAAGTGTATTAGTAAAGTGTATAAGTAAAGTGTATTAGTAAAGTGCATTAGTAAAGTGTATTAGTAAAGTGTATAAGTAAAGTGTATTAGTAAAGTGCATTAGTAAAGTGTATAAGTAAAGTGTATTAGTAAAGTGCATTAGTAAAGTGTATTAGTAAAGTGTATAAGTAAAGTGTATTAGTAAAGTGTAGTAGCCCACAAAAAATAAAAACTACAAAACTAGTTCAGCACATTCCTCTAAAAAGCCACATGTGACAATTGGTATGCACTCATTCTCCACAGCATCCTCCTCCTCCTCTTTGATTGGTCCTTTTTGAACATGTGACCTGATGAGGTCAGCCACCTCCTGACTCAGCAGAAAATATGACCACACAGCTCCCAGTGTAATGACTTTCCCAATTACGTTACATCCCTCCTTCAGACTAATTAGAAAAATTTATAGCCAAGGTGCAAATGAAGTGGGGGCGGGATGGGGGGGGGGGTAAGAACTGATCTGCCCCATGCCAAAGAAGTGAATGACCAAGCAATGGGCAAACTTGACAAACCAAATAAAATGTCAGAATTAAAGAATGATGTCAGATAAATATTGTTTTGCGACATTAGGTTTCAGGCAGAAGCTGCAGTTCTCCAACGACAGCATTACGGAGGAACTCACAAACAGCAAAAACCAAGGGAGGAAGGAACGGATGGACAGAGCTGATGGAGGAGAGGAAGTGAAGACATGAAGGAAGGAAAGAAGGGAAGCTCTTGATCTTGCCTGAGTTCTGAGCGGACACCTCTCCAGCACAGCCGTGCAGGACACGTGTGTCTCTTCAGAGAAGCTCGAGCTCTTCCTGAAGCACAGATCTGAAAAGGGGAAGAGATTCCCACAATGCACCAGCCTTGCACTACAATGTATTCTCACTGATTCATTTATTCATCCATCCATCCATCCATCCATCCATTATCCATTACTCCTGCACATTTACTCCATCCAAAAATTGATATCGCCATCCATCCATCCATCCATCCTTATCTTGAACACTTTTTTACCTGGCGTTCCACTGAGGCCAGGCATCCTTCTTTTGTTCTCCAAGTGTCCACTGCCTGGCAATGTGCCAGCCACCTCTGGCACCTCCTTCCTCTTCTTCTCCCTCTTATATCCAGAGAAGACACTCCTCCACAGGGACTTTTGTTTGCCGTTCTCCTGCTGCTCCTCCCCAACTACGCTCCCGCTCTTTTTGCTCTTCTTTGGCGAGAACAGCAAGCTCCGCCTCTTCTCCTTCTCCTCCGGCCCAGGGCTGACCTCAGCACTGCCCTCTGGTGGCGTGGCCATGCCCTCCAGCGAGCTCTTACCCGTCCCAGCTGGCTGTGGGGCAGGGGGATCGGTTACAGGAGGGACACTGGGTGTGCTGCTCACTGTGGCGCTAGCTTTTGGCAGCTGGGGTGGTAAGGCAGGGTGCTCCTCGTCAGCGTCACCTGCACATAAAATCTCCACCTCATCTGGAGGGAGACTCTGAGCTCTCTCCAAGTCAGGCTTAATCCTGTCCCTCTGTAGCAGAGCTGCACCGAGTGGGACCGCATGGGAGCTGGAGCTCATCAAAATCTCCCCCGCCAAGGACGCCTCCAGACCGCCCGCATCCCACCCCAGCCTGGCCGTGGGCGGGGTGCAGGGAGGAGTCAGAAGGCCAGAGTCTGTGGTCGGGATCGTGTGATTGGTTGTAGTGTTGTTGGAGGAGGGGCCAGAGCCCAAGCCTCCCTGTTCCTCTATCACATGACCCTGCAGAGTGATGCTAAGTTTATGGACCACTGAACAATTACCCATGACGTCATGCAGAACAGGCCCCGCCCCTTCAACTACACCCTTGTTCATAGGTTCAGGGGTACGAGTGTCGCCAAATGATGGTGTGTCATTTAGCGAGTGTGCACACGAGCTTTGAAGATCCATCAGAGAAGGAGTCTGCACGCTACATGTGCACGTGTTCAGACTCTGTGCACCTGAGCTGTGGCTTGTCACGTCACCGACGTGGGGTGGGTGTGCGGGAGAGTCAGAGGCGGATGCGTAGACAGACGGCGTGCGTGCTGCAGAGGTGTGAATCATGTCTCCAGTGATAGACGTTTGGGTGGAGGAGTTAGCCACGCTCTTTGTACTGCAGACCGTCGGCAGCGTCTTTCGCCCCAGACTTTTCCTGATCTCCGCACTCTTCTGCCAGAATTCCACAATAACCTCCGAGCTGTCAGATTCTGGGTTCTCTGGGGTCCCAGGAAGGTGGGACGTGGGTGTAGAGGTGCGGGGGGAGTCTGAGAGGGATGTGTGTGGGCTTTCTGAAGTAAGAGCACAGTGACTGTGGAAGTTCTGCTCAGGGTTCTGTTCCTGTAGATCACAGCGTTTAGCCTTTCTGTCTGAGTGAAGTTCTACTTCTGGCTCGGCAGAACACTGTCCATACACTCCAGAGTCTGGGAAGAGAAGAAAGGTAAAGATGACCAGATTCACACAAGCATCAGAAATACTGTAACAAAATGTACAACCAACTAAGGATGAGAAGCACCATTAACAGGGACAGGAGGATGAAGTTCTGATAAGGAGAACAAATTTAGGACCTTCCGTTATTTAGGAAGGTCTCTTCACATCGTTGTGTCACTGAATTAAACATTGTACCCTGTTCATTTTAAAATGGGTCTGAGTTTATATCAATTGCTAACACAAATGTTATGACCACAGTTGTAGTTCTCACCAATTGTTATCTAGACTGATTAGCTGGAAGCTGTTTTGTTGAATGTACACGATTGCTGAGATTTTATCTACTTATTTATTTAGGTTCAGTATTTGTAAACAGACAGATTTAAAGTGGATGAAGTTATGCTAGAAAAGTTGCTGGAAAAAAAAAAAAGTGAGTAAAACTCAGATGGGAAGGATCAACACTACAAACTGTGTAGGACGTTTTAAAAAAATAACAAATTCATAAAATTCAATCAATGCATAAAAAAAGGCTGCAGTGCAATACAAAAACAAGACAGGTGATGTATGAGGGCACAGACGCATGACAGCACATGCACGCAGGTGCAACCACAGCTGCTGACGGGGAGACATGCAACACAAAGATCGAACGCAGCAGAAATCTGAACAGAAAAGTGTGCTGTCCATCACAACCAGTGGGCGGGGCTACTGCAGCCCATACCTGCTTCCTCTTCCTTTAGCCACACCCCTGAATGCTGCTCCCTCTCCCAAGGGCAATATTCACCCTCTACACACACACACACACACACACACACACACACACAGACACACACACACATATGTGTGTGCAACACCACCACCAATACATACGCATCACCAGCAAAACACCACATAAGGACAAATGTGGCAAACACATGTGAGAGTGTACAAAACGACCACATCACAATGTACAACCGCTAATACAACAAGAACAAGCAAGAGAGAGACAGACAGCAGGACGAGGAGCTTTGGAGTGAGAGCCAGTAAGAGCTACAGCACTGTAATTTACAGTCAGCATCTGCAGGACCATGTTCAACTCCTCTTGAGCAGTTGGGAAACTTTTTCTGCACATTCAAAACAACTAAAACATTCAGTACAGACGGATCCAGAAACATCCTACCATCGCTGGAGTCCCACTCTTTCTCTCCTCTTTCAGAAATGTCCTCTTCTTTACTGTCTTCTTCATCTCTGCCCTCATCTCCAGTCTCCTCTCTTTTCTGCTCTTCCTCCCTTTGCTCCGCCCCGTTGTCTAAGTCCCCCTCCTCATTCGTCCTGCTCTGTGGCTCCTCCCCTGTCCCCAAGGGCACATCCCCGTCTGGCTCCTCCCCTGTCCCCAAAGGCTTGTCCCCGTCTTCTTCTAGCTCTGACTCTGAGCTACTGGGACAAGAAAAAGAGACAATTAGAATTTGTATTAGCAAAATGTCACAGTTAATGCCAGAATGTGAGAAAACTGAGAATGTATTTAAAGGATGTGTGTGTGCTAGTGGATGTGTGTTTATTTGCATATGTGTTTTAATGTGTATGTGTGTGTGTGTGTGCACATGTGTGCATGTGTGTGTGTGTGTGTGTGTGTGTGTGTGTGTGTGTGTGTGTGTGTGTGTGTGTGTGCATGTGTATGTGTGGTGTGTGTGTGTGTGTGTGTGTGTGTGTGTGTGTGTGTGTGTGTAACACCTGGACTGCTCCTCATCCCCGTCCTCCTGCAGGCTGGCGCTGTGGTTGTGCTGGGCCTGCGTCTCCTCTGGCACCTCCTGCACCGGGCTGCCCTGCTCCTGTGGGCTCTGTCTGCAGTTCTCCAGCTCGATGCGTTCCGGCGTGCCACACTGGTTCCACGGCGCGGCGGGCGACAGGCCGGCCAGGCGGCAGCCGCGTGGGGGAGGGAGCGCGTGTGCGGCTCTCGGGGAGGAGAGCTCAGCGGCAGGAGGGTCAGGAGGGACCTGGAGGAAATCCAAGCTTTAGACACTGAAGAAAGTCCTTGAGAAAAGGCCAAACCCCCTCGGAGGAACAGCAGTGTGGTGTGGCTGGAGAACAGTTGGGTAAAGGCTGGTGGAAATGGTGCCAACAGACGTTATTAAGAGTTCATAATGTCTTCCTGCAAGGCCACATAACGGACATTTTTCAAGAACACAAATCGTTATGCAGCTGTTTGATAGTGTAAGAGCAAGTTGGGCTGAATGTGGGGAATCACAACAGGGAAGCAATGCTGGGACACCCCCACCCAGAGGGCTTGGAGTGGGAGCCCCACTTTGGGGGTGGAGAGTGGGAGGGGCAGTACCTGTGCGGGGGGAGGGGCTATGGCTGATGCCGCCCTCTTCCTCTGTGCCAGTCCCGCCAGCCTGTGGCAGAAGTGCTGTCTGCAGTAGAACCTCCCTGTGTAGGGCCGGCGAGACGCACAGGAGAGGAGAGGAGGAGAGGAGGAGGAGGAGAGGAGAGGAGGAGAGGAGAGGGAGATTTATACCAGACCCCTAGAACTTCTACTGCCGCCTCTTTTTCAAACCGTCAAACCCCACAACTCGTGATCAATTTTTAAACTTAGCCAAGGGCTTTGGTTGTGATGTGTGAGATTATTGTGGGTCCCAGTGTCACTTTCAGGCAACAATACACTCTCTGTTCTCCCTAACACACACACACACACACACACACACACACAAACCTTATGACTGTGGAATAAAAAAACAGAACGGTTTGTCTGAAGGGTACGGTGTGGCCTAGAGCATGAACCCATATTCTCTCCATGGGACCATAAAATATTAACTACTACAAGCCATGAAACACTGTATTTTATATTATTACTCTTTATGTGTAATTCATATCACAACTGACAAGCTGACCACATATAAATATGTTACTTAACATAATGTAAACAAAACAAAACAAGACTAAATGCTTTATACATGCACATGCACACAGAATCACACACACACACACACACACACACACACACACACAGGTGCACCTTGGAGCGGGTCGTAGGCGTAGTTGGAGAGACGCAGGGTGGTGTTGCAGTGGTTACACTGGAAGCAGCTCCGATGGAAGAATTTACCCTCCGCACTCACTCTCTCCATCACATAGACACGGCGGGCGCAGAAATAACACACGTCACTGCCGCCCACGCTCACCGGAAACTCCCGCCGGTGGGAGCCCTGCAGGTCAGGGGTCAAAGGGCAGCGTCAGGACAACTCCTCCACTCAGGGTTTGTATATCAGCAGTGTTTAAGGTCACATGGCCTTGACCGAAACTGGCACGATGCCCTCACAAAGGCCAACGCTGACAAACGTTTGTTAGACTGCCAGGAGAGTTACCATCCATTTCCCTCTTAGAGGTCAGAGGTGAAAGGTTAGCAGCATGGAGGGTGCGGGACATTAAGCGTGTGGATGGGTGAGGATCATCCCATCCTGAGCAGGACCATCACAAAGCCGGAGCCCTGCTAGTGTCAGTGGATCACGCAGGCAGGCCGGACTTACACACTTACACTCACATGAATGTGTCTCACGCACACACACACACACACACACACACACACACACTGCGTATGTTAAGCACATTCTAAAGCCCATTCTGCAGGTATGAGCTCACCAGCTCTCTCTTGTCCATCAGGGGTTTTGGTTTGCTCTGCTGACTCTGGAGTCTGGAGTCTAACTGCTCAGCCAAAAAGCTCACACCTCCTGTGTACATCTTAACATACTTCTACCAACGAGACACAAACACAGAGGAAACCATCAAACTTCAAAAAATGCTAAAAACAAATGACACGTTACAAACGGCTACACCTGGTCATGCTCATTGAAACTGGGATTAATAGGGATTAGATGTGAACGGCCTTCACACATGCAGGCCAGATAAGTGGCTCTGATACACACTCATACACATTCTGTGGTTGAGTGAAACAGTCGATCAATGATCTAATCATCTGGGCTGGGGAGATCTTCAGTTAGGACACAGTGAATCACATGTCCACAGCCCTGCCGTTAATAATGATAAACTGAGAGATTCATAGCACAGTAAATCTCCCTAGGCTTATGAGAACTTAAGATACACACACACACACACACACAAACACTGTTCCTCAGGGCCTTCACATGGCATTCAAACAACAAGAGTGCCACAGGTCAGAGTAACCAGCTCAGCAGAAACAGGAGGGCAGCTGAACCCTACAGGAGGGCATCGTTCGATCATTTAAAACTAAACCAGCATTTACACCAATCTTTGGGGGTGGTCGTCGGAAGGAACATTGAGGACCATTTATGCTCAAGGAACTACCCATAATGCACCACTGTTCACTTCTGCTCCTGCTGCTGTGTGCGCTCCGTCTAGTCAGAGCGCAACGGAAGATCACGCCCACATCACGGTACGGAGAGACATCCTCCCTGAACCAGCCAGCAGGAAGACAATGAAGATGAGGAGACCGAGATCTCTGAATGTTGCATGTTAACAGAGCGTGAACCGCACCACACCGACGCATGTTAACAGAGCGTGAACCGCACCACACCGACGCATGTTAACAGAGCGTGAACCGCACCACACCGACACCTGGTCAGTTTTGGTTTCACGCACGCTGGAATATTCAGTGCTGTGTTTAAAACAGGGTCAGAGCAGAGTGATGTTGCCATAGCACTAGAGCAGCAGACACCGAGTCGCCGTACGCAAGCTGGGACATCCTGGCGCTGGTTTGGCAGGTACCCGTCTCCACGCTGGGACAGACGCCGGAGGGGCGGGCACAGCTTCGGGGGCGGCTTCCTGATTTGGCATGGAGTCTCTCTAGCATGGCAGACCAATCAGACAGAGGGAGCGAGAGGGATGGGGAGGAGTCTGCGGAGAGGAGGGAGGAGCCGTGTGCTTGCAGGGTTAAAGAGACAGAAATGAATCACTGTAGTGGATGCTGTGATTACCTCACAGTCATTTATTACTGAAGAGAGTAATTATGTGACTCATTCTACATAGTCAAGTGGTACTGCATACAAAAAATGCATAAAATGGCACAATTTGACCCTACATGACTATTTCTTCTTACCTATGTGTTCATTCATTTTAATAATTAATACAAGCCATGCAGTTTTTAATGAAATAAAGACCTTAAAAAGCCCTGTAAGTGGAACGCGTCGTTCTACAGTGGGAGGAAGAGACCACAACTGTAGGTCACTTTAAAAACTAAATGTGCTAAATGCGATAAGAGGTCTTAATTTGTGTCCTCCAACATTACGCACTGTGGATTTGTTTGTTTTTGTTCTAGGGGACACTAACTAATTGCCATGGTGTGCCAGGCACTCAGAGGGAGGGACACACACACACACACACACACACACCCTGCACCTGGCATGCTCACAATCACCTGGTTATTGATCGTCTGCACCCGTGTCTCTTTTGTACTCTCTTGTTCTGTCCTCTATAGAAGCTCAGAGGTTTTTTGTCCAGGTCTCTGCATGTGTGTTCTGCACTAATGCTGCTCTACCGCACCAGGACCTGTAGTGTCAGCGCTTCTGTCCGGGTCCGTTTGGTTCTGTTCGGCTCATTTTCCACAGAAGAACAAAGAGCCTCCGCTACCACACTGGCATCTCACTCCCTCACTGATCCTGCTACACACGTCACAGAACGTCTGTGCGTAACCTGGCAGAGAGCTCCACCCAGTGCAGAGCTCCACCTGAGCAGAGCTCAGAGCTCCACCCAGAGCGGAGCTCCACCCAGAGCAGAGCTCCACCCAGAGCAGAGCTCCGCCCAGAGCGGAGCTCCACCCAGAGCAGAGCTCCACCCAGAGCAGAGCTCCACCTAGAGCAGAGCTCCACCACAGAGCAGAGCTCCACCCAGAGCAGAGCTCCACCCAGAGCGGAGCTCCGCCACCCAGAGCAGAGCTCCACCCAGAGCAGAGCTCCACCACAGAGCAGAGCTCCACCACAGAGCAGAGCTCCGCCCAGAGCAGAGCGGAGCTCCGCCACCCAGAGCAGAGCTCCACCCAGAGCAGAGCTCCACCCAGAGCGGAGCTCCGCCACCCAGAGCAGAGCTCCACCCAGAGCAGAGCTCCACCTAGAGCAGAGCTCCACCACAGAGCAGAGCAGAGCTCCACTCCAGCTCCACAGAGCAGAGCTCCACCACAGAGCAGAGCTCCACCACAGAGCAGAGCTCCACCCAGAGCAGAGCTCCACCCAGAGCAGAGCTCCGCTGAGAGCAGAGCTCCACCCAGAGCAGAGCTCCACCACAGAGCAGAGCTCCACCACAGAGCAGAGCTCCACCCAGAGCAGAGCTCCACCACAGAGCAGAGCTCCGCCCAGAGCAGAGCTCCACCCAGAGCAGAGCTCCACCCAGAGCAGAGCTCCACCCAGAGCAGAGCTCCACCCAGAGCAGGTGCTACAGCAGAACCTCGCCCTCTCCAGCTGCTACAGCAACCATGAGGGCTGCATTCCCCGTCACACGGCACAGCGCAGCCTACAACTGCCAGAACCGTTTAACCATCGAACCCTCGACAGGAATCTTATAAATCCTTAAGGGCCTCATGAAGCATCGTTCACCACCGCTGCACCTCAAGACTTAACAAGCAGTGGCTGTCAATCACGGCAGTGATGTCAGCGGTGTGTGTGTGTCTGACTTCCATCACAGGGAATACACACACACACACACACACACACACACACACAAAACCCCAAAGAGTAATACAAACTCAACATGAACACAAATGACCTGGAGTGTACCAATACACACATGCATACACACACACACACACACACACACACACACACACACACACACACAACACACACACACACACACACACAAACACACACACACCTGTCTCCGTATGGCAGACACAGATGCCGATGAGGCATGTTCTTCAAATTTGGCCAATAGCTGTGTTGTCATCGATCGGACTTTGCTCTGGTTACCCGGTGTCCTGACTGTGGTGAGATCCCCACGATCATCTGGCAGAAGCTCTTCCTGTGGTCAGGGAGCGTCATTGATAAATGAAGAAGGTTGTGGTTTTGGCTCATGAGGGAGAGTGTATGCTCAAGAAGGACTGTGCTAGGCTGGTTCAAGGAGCCCACCTCCTCCACCTCCTCCTCCGTCTGGCCTGTCGGACTTGTTCTCCTCCTCTTCTCCACTCTATCATCCTCCTTCTGTCTCTTATCCTGATAGATGTATATGCAGTATTACGTCATTCATTGATGAAGAGCAGTGCTGTGTCGCGCAGTGTGTGTGTGTGTGTGTGTGTGTGTGTGTGTGTGTACACTACCTTGGGGTTGCGTTTGCGGGACAGGCTCTGTTCCAGTCTGTTCAGCAAACACACTTGGTTCTGGAGACTTGGTTCTGGCGAGCATGGCAGCTCTTTCGTCTGGGGTCAGATTCACTGAAGAGGGAGAAAAACAGAGGCATCTGAACACTGATCTGGGCTCAGATTCTCTGAAGAGGGAGAAAAACAGAGGCATCTGAACACTGATCTGGGGTCAGATTCACTGAAGAGGGAGAAAAACAGGCATCTGAACACTGATCTGGGGTCAGATTCTCTGAAGAGTGAAAACAAGGTGACTGCATGTTCCCCCGTTTGCTGATGTACGGCATCAGGCCGCTGTGCTTGTTCTCCTCACCAGCGGGTGGCGCTGTGTCTTTGAGGAGGTCGTGGAGCTGGCTAAGGTACATGACTATGCAGAGGGAGTCGCCCTCCTGCAGCTCACTCATCTCCTGGCCCGTCATGATGGGCGAGACGCCAAACTCCTGCTCGGCCACGTCTAAGGCCAGCTGGATGTTCAGCTCGGCTTCACTCTCCTCCAGGGAGTCGAAGTCACTGCAGGAGACCCACACAGTACATCTCCAACATCTCCATGTAGTGAAGTCATTTAACAAGACTAGAATCTGAAACATCTGTGGATTAATACATGTACCACACACACACACACACACACACACACACACTCACATGAGGTCGGGTCTGTATCTGTGTATTAGTGCACACAGGGCCAGTCCGCTCCTCCAGGACGTGGTGAGATCAGTCACATATACACCTCTGTATCGCTGTGTCCGCTCTTGACACCAGCTCAACAGCTTATTCGAACGAGCCGTGGAATCTGTGCAAATGCACACACACACACACACACACACACACACACACACACGCACACACACAGAGGCATATTGTTACTAAATAGAATGAGAAAGAAAGAATGCATACGTGGGATGATGGTTTTGTGTGTGTGTGTGTGTGTGTGTAACAGGTGTAGTGTGATGCCAACCCTGCTGTGTAAGTACTGATGGAGAGGGGACCACACTCATGCCCAGCGTCGGCCCTTCATCAGTGTCTATGAGGTGCCACACCTGCACAGGGCAAAGCCACTGTTACCATCATCATCATCATCATTATTATGAACAGTGATTGCAGTAGCACTGAACAGAGTCATGGAGCGAGATGGATAGAGCGCGCATGTGCGTGTGTGTGTGTGTGTGTGTGTGTGTGTGTCACCTGAGCCGGGGAGAGGAGCTGTGTGTTGATGTTGGGGTAGCGTGTTGTGGGGTCCAGGGTGTACTGGCTGTAGTTCTTACAGATGTTCTCCGGTGTGGTCTGCGGAAGCAGCCGATACACACTCTCTCTGGCAGAGAACAAGACAAATCGATCGTTCAGAGCAGAGCTTCCCAGGACGTGCGGCTGACGAAGGATCCCAGCGAAATGACAGCAAGCTCCAACCTCTCAGCCAGCACCTCTAAAGGGGCGGAGCCTAATCCCCAGCTCCGCACCATCCACGCCGTGTCCATGGCAGCAAGGAAACCCCGGGCGATGCCTGTCCCCATTGGCCAGAAGGGCTGAGGGAGAGAGCAGTATAGAGACAGTCGCTCCATTAAAGAGGACAAGTCATTTATACCTTCTACCTCATTGATCTCCAATTATGTTAACCAGTGCATTGTGAGCATTATGTCATTGTTGTGTCTTCGTTTAACTTATTATAATGTATTCATTTATTCATTTATGCTATCCTACATGATGAGATACACAGGCTGTGTGGACGTAGAGCTCAAAACTGGATCTAATCCTAGTCCTTCATAGTCCAGTTGTATATTTCTTAAGACCTTTAGAGGGTGCTATTGCTCTTAGGCCCACGGAAGTCCACAATAAAAATATTAGCAAAAAAGGCAATGTGAATGAGCAAAAATATTGTGTAATTATTGTGGTGTCTGTATGAACTGAAAATACAGGGATGGTTTAGCCACTAGTCCGTTTATCATCGCTGTGCCTGCTTACAGTGCCTTGTATAAATGAGTCTTGTTTAACCAGGATTCAACACACACAGTGTTACTGTCACAATCTGTGATCAAAAAAGAACTCAACGTAATTGTGATGTTACAGGAAGCACTCCAAGGACTGGTTTCACTGGTGAAAGTGCTCCAGGACTGGTTTCACTGGTGCTGGTGCTTCCGCATGTCCAGTAAATCAACATATGGTGCAGATCAACGTGTTCAAGACAACCAACGACCAGAAGGTGCTGAGTCCCTCTCACCTCCAGCAGACTGTCCCCAACCAGGGCGGCCAGCAGAGGGCGACCCCTGCGCTGCAGCACAAGTGCTGCGTTCTCCGAGGCGTACATGCAGGTGAAGTCGAACATGGCCACGTCCGGCTGCCCGTAGTGGTTGATGGCGAAGTCCAGCGTGGGGAGCTGCTGATTCGTGGAGAAGGCGGCGGCCTCCCGGGCATAAGCCAGCAATGCATTCTGGTCCACGTTGTTGCGTGAGAGAAGCATCTCTGTGTCCGTGTAGTCCTGTAGGAAAATGAACACCAAAGATGGAGACACACCGGAATTTGCGCTCAGCCACACACACACACACACACACACACACACACACACACACACACACACACTCTTAGGTGAGAACTCACGCTCAAGATGACTCCTTTATCCAGCAGGCTCTGCTTTTTGGCCGTCATGACAAAATAGTGAGTATCGTCTTTGTAATAGACAATGTTCTCCAGGTCTATACCTGCGTGAGACACACGTTATTGCACCTGCGTGAGACACACGTTATTGCACCTGCGTGAGACACACGTTATTGCACCTGCGTGAGACACACGTAACACATGGGTCAGCAGTACTGATATAACTGCACAGCACAGTAATAAGCGCAGGCAGGCGTCAGCATGAACCACGTGTTTAAGGTCCATTATATCTCCACACCTGTGGCATCGCGGAGCTCCTGGAAGAACTTCTGGTTGAAGATGAATGCCACGCCGCTGATCTCCTGCACTTTAGCCTCGGCTGTGGTGTTGCGGTTGATGAAGTTTGCGGTGATGGCGATGGCCAGCTTCCCACGAAACTCCTTCCTGCGGAAGCCTACCGGACAAACGGCGAGAGAGAGAGAGAGAGACAGAGAGAGAGACAGAGAGAGAGACTCTTTTCATGTAACGGAGATGCTGCAGTTTGTCAAGCGGTGACATTTGTCCAAATCAACACTGAACACGAGGCATCATGACTGTGCCAAGAGAAGTACGAGCTGAATTGTACTCAGAATAGAGGAAGTGTCTGCTGGACAGTCTGGGGTTGGGAAACACAGCAGCACGGTACATGTGACAGTGCTGTCATACACACATGGGCCACAGCGTCACACCGCCACACCAAACCAACGCAAGCGCTCAGGGACGCTGAGGACCGCGTTCAAGATCAGACTCACGTCCACTGCCAGGATGTTCTGGATGTATGCACTCTCAGATCTGGTCCACGGCCAAAACCTTCGCGTGTCCCTGTGTTTACTCTGTTAAACTATGTTCAACCTTTGGAATGAGGAAGGTGATCTTTTCTGACAGCTCTACCACTGTGCCTGTCTGCTAAATACATTCCAGCAGCCTTATCCATCTCCACATCCCAGAGTTCTGGACATCATATCAAATACCTGAAGGCCTCAATCTGGCTTTTAGTGCATTAAACAACTACTGTACTTGTCACATCACGGTGTTTATCCCTGTAAAAGGCTGGAACGTCTGACAGTTTAGATACAACAGACTTGTGCTCGAGAAGCTTAACTACTTACTGCAGCATCTCCTCACTGCTGACAGAAGGGGCTGCATCTCTGAACTTTGCGTCTCTAGCAGGTGCAGACTTGATCCTTACCTGGTAAGGTGTTCCTCCTGCCGTCTGCACCAATGACCACGTCAAACTGCAGGTCACTGACTTGGTGAGTTGTGGGATGGACCTCAGCCCTCCAGCCAATACCTGCAGAGTTTTAAAAGTGCTGAAGTCTATCTTCTTAATGCTAAGAGTGGATGAAGAAGACGTGGTCAGAAACAGAGGGTGTGGTCTAACATTGCTCGTCTTGATCCTCCTGAGGATCCTGCAGGTTCCTGAACTCCACATTCACATGGACCTCCACACCCAGAAGCAGAGCCACCTTCAGCAGGATCAGCTGCAGCTGACGAATACCTATCCACAAACACACACACACACACACACACACACATCACACACACCCGGGGGGGACAAAATAAATATGAATAAATGCAAAATAAGCTAGTGAAATCCATGCATAGAACTACAATAATGATGACAAATGACAAACACAGCCACATGCACACACACACACACACACACACACACAGATATTCCTCACGCCACTCACTAATGTGATCTATGGTTCCAGCGCAGAATTTTCCATAAAGCTTCTTAGCACCAAGGCTACGCAGGTCCTGGATGGAGAACGGCCACAGATGGAGGACGTTATTGCGGGAGAAAGCGTCTCTCTTCTCCACCAACACCACCCGTGCACCCAGGAAGCTCAGCTCAATAGCTGTGCGCAGGCCACATGGACCTGCCCCTATTATCAGACACTGACACACACACACACACACACACACACACACACCTTCAGCGCCATACTCACGTGGATACACATCCCACCTTTCCCTCAGTTTTTGTTTGCATATATTAAGCCCACACACTAATTTGTGTGAGTGTGTGTGTGTGTGTGTGTGCGTGCATGCGTGTGTGTGGCAGTGTATTTGTATGTGTGGATCGTTTGTGTTTTGTTAGCACATATCTGGCCTCGCTGGAGTGTGTGTGTGTGCGTGTGTGTGTGTGTGGCCAGTCACCGTGTTGTTATCACATATCTGACCTCGCTGGTGTGTGTGTGTGTGTGTGTGTGTGTGTGGCCAGTCACCGTGTTGTTATCACATATCTGACCTCGCTGGTGTGTGTGTGTGTGTGTGTGTGTGTGTGGCCAGTCACCGTTTTGTTAGCACATATCTGGCCTCGCTGGTGTGTGTGTGTGTGTGTGTGTGTGTGTGGCCAGTCACCGTTTTGTTAGCACATATCTGGCCTCGCTGGTGTGTGTGTGTGTGTGTGTGTGTGTGTGTGGCCAGTCACCGTGTTGTTATCACATATCTGACCTCGCTGGTGTGTGTGTGTGTGTGTGTGTGTGTGTGGCCAGTCGTTTTGTTAGCACATATCTGACCTCGCTGGTGTGTGTGTGTGTGTGTGTGTGTGTGGCCAGTCACCGTTTTGTTAGCACATATCTGGCCTCGCTGGTGTGTGTGTGTGTGTGTGTGTGTGTGTGTGTGGCCAGTCACCGTTTTGTTAGCACATATCTGACCTCGCTGGTGTGTGTGTGTGTGTGTGTGTGTGTGTGGCCAGTCACCGTTTTGTTAGCACATATCTGGCCTCGCTGGTATTCTTTCTGGCTGGCACGTTTGTCCAGCTTGGCCCACAGAGCTTTGGCCCTCCAGCCGTGGAGACTGCCCCTCAGGCTGTGGTAGAAGGGCAGCCCCCCCCTGGGCTCCAGCTGCAGCTCCCCACACAGCTGCTGGAAGGCCTGCAGCGTCTCCCTGCACGTGCACGCCTGGACGAAGGCGTCAAACAGGGCGTAGGGCCGACCCTCGCCCGCCTCCGCCCGCCGCTCACCCATCCCCTCCACCCACACTCACACTGCACCTGAGGGAGCGAGAGAGGAAATGGGAGACAGACGGTAATGAGAGGATCAGACAGACAGTCAGACAGACACAAAGACAGACAGACAGATTACTGTCATTTATCAGGATTAAAAAAAACAGTTCAATAAATACCGAAACTAAAACCCCTTCCTGCAACGACCTGATCTATGCGGAAGTGCCCGGCTATGCTTTCTGACTGCTAGTGGTGTACAGTCACAGTGGTCACAGTCACTACACTACAACTGCAACATAATCTCACAGACACAGGAAACACACAGTGAAGTGTGTGTGTGTGTGTGTGTGTGTGTGTGAGAGAGAGAGAGAGAGAGAGAGAGAGAGAGAGAGATTTTGGCCAAATCTTCAGTTAGCTGAGACAATACACATGAGAGAGAGAGACATGCACATTCACTCAGTTAATTAGTCACCTCCCTGTTACTGTGTGTCAGGAAGACTCATACAGGAGCACAGAGGAGAGTGAGAGGGTGAACACTGGAGTGAGAGGGTGAACACGGGGGTGAGGGTGAACACTGGAATGAGAGGGTGAACACGGGAGTGAGGGTGAACACTGGAGTGAGAGGGTGAATACAGGGTGAGAGTGTGATCATGAAAGTGAGAGGGTGAACACGAGAGAGAGAGAGTGAACACTGGAGTGAGAGGGTGAACATGGGGGTGAGAGGATGAACACATTCACTCACCACTGACCAATACACCCTCGAGCCAGGAGAGCCTCACCTCCCACAACCCTTCTCAATGTCTGTACTCCTCCCCTCCGTCTCCATCCTCCCTTCTCCTGCTGTCTCTCCCTCTCTCCTTATCTCACTCTCTCTCTCTCTCTTTCTATCTCCATTTGGGGGGATCCTAATATTACTCCCAATATTATAATAATAAACCTAATTCAAATCCTAATACAGTAACATGCCAGCAAGCCTCACGTTCTCTCCGCACGTGCACGGACGGACCCAAAACCTTTACCCAGGTTTAGACCTCATGGGAGGTTATTGGTATTTTTATTGATGGAGCGCGTGGACTGAAACGAAAACCACAGTCGCAGTTTCAGAAATTCCGGCCTCCGTGATACTAAATCCATCATCTTTACAGGCTTCATGATAACATTAAATTCTCAGAAACTGTATTCGACGTATATACCAACACTCGGAGGTTCAGAGCCGGAGAATGGCCACATACCTTCAGGAGACGGGGACGGGTAGAATACTGATGTAGCCTCCGTCATCACACTGCCGCATGAACTAACCTCTTTATCCCGAACTATTGCTGCTCGGTCACACACACACACACACACACACACACGTCGCTGATGGCAGCGATGTCGTGGTAAAGTAAATCTTATTTCCCAGTTTTCCCGCTGGAGGCGCTGGGTGTTCTCAGAAAGGAAATCTGCTACTCTGGCAAGCTTTGAAATTAACTGCAGTACACACTGCGGTTAGAAAGTTGGTCGCTACTCCGTGGCTCCCAATCGACGGTACAACATCGTTGCACACGTGTATCAATTTAACATGCACGTTTTAACTGTGGATTATTCTGATTGGCTGAAAAGTCTAGAGGCGCAAGTTACGCGGGGCTGTTGCAGTCCGCATAAATCTTGGCTTGGGGCTGTATGTTCGTTGAGACTGGGTTTTCTCGTTTATCGAAGTGGCAATTAATATTACTGATAATGATTTGTATTTTTGTTTAGCAGAAACACTCGGTTTGCTATTATGTGCCTCGATGATGCGCCACACCAGTCAGCTGACAACGCATCAGCACCGTATGAGCTGGACAGCGGCTACCTATAAGCGCGCGCGTTAGTAAATACAATTCAGCAACGCACGTAGATATAAACAGGATAACAGTTAGAAAGGGAAACGGAGCGGGCAAAATGCGCTTTTGTAGTTACGTAGAATGCACTGTGCGTTGGTTTGCATGCTTCTGCCAGTGCCGCATTCCTGTGGAATTCCTCAAAATGGATGGAAACACGTGTGTGCGCTGTAAGGAACTGTATGCTTAAGTGTATGCGAACGAAGGCATGCTAGCTCGAGCCCGGCTCCAGTGCTATATCAGGACACATACCCAGGACAGGTAGAGACGCAGCTCTCGTTTGGGATCTCCTGCTCACCCTTATTAACGTCCTCAACTGATGCTGAACTCTTCTAGTCTATATTATGAGACGACGAGAGGGACAGTACGAGACGGGTAGGCTGAGGTCACGGACAGGTTAACGTGTGTCCCGGAAGTGCAGTGTGTGACAGGCACACGCACTAGCACACGCAGACAACTCCATGGAGTACACGCATGAGCACACGCAGACACACACTACACAGACAACTGCACATAGACAGACGTCACACAGACCACAGAGAGGCTCTTGCTCTTGAGGGTCAAAGGTGCTGACCTAAACAGGGTGGAGGTAAGGCCATCAGCAGAGACAGCTAGCTGACTGCACGCGGGATACTCATTAAAGGAGTTATTCGACCAATCAGATGTTCCAAAGAGACCAGCATGCTCAGGGCTTGAGTGTGATTGACAGATAGGAACCCAAAGAGCCGGTCACATCAGATGAAGCTCTGCAGAACACAGGCTGATCTCTCACTACACGGGCACTTCACACACTGGCGAGAGTGCAGGAAGACACACACACACACACACACACACTCCTGATATACAAACACATATACTTTTGCAAACACACAGCCCCACGGCTGCACTGTTCACCCAAGCTGAATGTGTTGGTCATCGTGTCACACAGGCAGCGTGTACAAGAGCACCACTGTTCCAGGATCAGACACAATGCAGCTCATTCAGGATGGCCAGGGTTGAAACATGAGCAGTAACCAACACCGAAACACTCGTGCCACGGTCTGCACACGTACATCACACATATCAAAGTACAGAATGACAGGACAGGAAACACTTACTGTGCCGGGTGCCTGCAGTATCCACACCCTGCTTACATGCTACCTTCTCCTCCTCTCTCTCGCCATCTCTCTCTCTCCATCTCTCTCTCTCCAACTCTCTCTCCCTCTCTCTCTCTCCCTCTCTCACCCACATCTACTCCAGTGCCATGCGGGGGAGCTGCAGTGCAGAAACTAGGACTGCTCTGTCACACACACACACACACTGTGTCCTCTTTCTCTCTTATTGGCAAGGTCAAGAGCGCTCACTCATTCCAGACTTGACCTACACAGCAAGCACATGCTGACGTGCTTAGATAGAGAGAGTTTTGCTGATTAAGATAACTGTCCTGTTATAACAGTCTTTAATATTATCACCATATATATATATATATATATATATATATATATATATATATATATATACTCCTAAGCTTTTAACATAAACAAAACCAAGCAGCTTGTTCATTCGTGAGTACAGTATAGTACAGTGGATTTGCTATATCGATTGTGAGTTGTGGATCTTCTGTGGATTATAGAAAGTCTTTATAATCCCACCACTAAACATGCACTGAGAAACAAGGGTTTAAAAAAGGGGTGGAGGGGGGGTGAAGGAAATTTGGCCTTAAGGGTTGTGGGACATTACAAGTTTCCTTCCAATACACTAAAAAAAACGGTGTATTGTCTCCACCTAGTGGAGGACATTTGACATACACCTCATGGTCCTGGCATGCAACTCATTCACATTTACAGTAATTCAATCACACGGTGCATATTTTCAAGAATAAGTACAAATATACACGTTTTTGTTAAACGAGTTCAGGTTTAATAAAATTACAAAAGTGTAACAACTGTTTTGAAGCAGATGTGAGTTATTCCGTTTGCTGTAAAAGAACAGAAGGAAAAATGTTTCAGATGAATGAATTACAGAAGAAAGACAATTACAGAAAACAAAGGAACAGAATGATGCACACACACTCACACAGACACTGTCTCTCTCACACACACACACACACTCTCTCTCTCTCTCTCTCACACACACACACAGACTCACTCACTATTGGACAACATATATTTACCAATAATGCCCTTCCTCGAGTCTCGATGGGTAAGAATACAGTCCCAAACGCACACAGGCAACAAGTCAGTGCAAATGGACACAAGGCCAGAATCACAGACTTAGACATCAACACCTGGGGACACACACAGACACACACACAGATTCACATGTTCACAGTTAGCAACGATTTGAGCATGAACATACAAGCACACATGTACACACACACACATGCAAAAAAAACACGCACGCACATGCACACACACACAGTCACATTCACACACACACAGTGCTCAAACAGTACCTGGGCTATGAATGGTGCAATCATTCCTCCAATTCTGCTGAAAGAGGTGCAGAAGCCCATTCCAATGGAGCGCACAGACGTAGGGTAGACCTGACATTCACAGAGGTAAGTTACCAGTACATTACCCAGCATATCACTCCTTACCATTACTGTAACTCGCAGAGCTTCACACATACTGAGATGAATAAGGTCGGTACTTTATATCTCCTGACCGTAAACATGTCTCTCTGCTGTCGCTCACCTCTGCAGTGTAAATATACACCACGTTGAAATTCATCGAGACCAGCGAACGCAGCAGGAAGAGAAGCACTGTAAATCCAAACCTGTAGAGTGGAAACATTAACGCCTGCAGTTGCTGCACTGCAACACAAGAGGGCACTACAGAGTACCGCTACGACAGTGGCGGGAAGGGGCGGGGCATGGTCGTGTCATGGGGGGAGTGGCTACTCACATGGTCGTGCAGATGTTAACGAGCATGAAGAACACGGCAGACAGCACCAGTAGGATACACATGCTGCACTTGCGACCCACCAGGTTCAGCAGGCCGATGTTCAGGGGGATGACTGCACAGAGAACACAGCGCAACAGCGGGAGCTGCTCAAGCCTCCGCTCGCGCTAAACACACAGTCTCCATCCCAGGATATTAATGCTTTGCTATTGAAGACGCCACCTGCTGGCTGACGGTCGTCAAACTCCCGTCAAAATCCCGGAAAAGACTACGCGTGCGTCCAATTGCATACTACTACTATAAAGCATATACTATATATACTGCGCACTAATACTAAAAAGTATATACTATATACCGATCTAAATAGTACACTATTCTATACATTACACACTCAAAAATGAGCATTATTAATTAGTATGCAACTGGGCTGCACTCTATTACTCTCTATGCCTGAATTGTAAGGGGAAGGTCCTAGGGTCAAAGGGCACTCACGTGCCACCTCTCCCAGGCAGCTGATGAGGAGGGTCTGGTAGTCGTCCATGTTGAATGGGATGCAGTAACACAGCGCCTCCTCCTGGTTATGCTTGACACTGTGCTCTGGATCAGGGTTGGACACACAAAGCAGGTTCTTCTCCAGCAGCTCTGAACTGCTCAGCACTGATCCGTAGTAGGAGAAGGAGGCTACAAACCTGCAGATATTAGTGGGATGGTAAGAGCTGAACTGATCTGAGGTCAGTTTTGCAATTTAGGAGTGGTTCAAATTAAGAATGTGGGTATGTCTTTTTTGTCTATTATCTTAAGATTTTTTCATTTTATTACCTTTATTACCTGTTATTGCCTGTTTGTTTATTTTATTTTATTTTATATTTTATTATTTCTTTTAATCTTTGCTTCATTTTAATGTTTTGATTTATTTAATCTGTAAAGCACTTTGAGTTGCATGTATGCATGAAAGTTGCTATACAAATAAAGATTATTATGTAGAGGCATTTCTAAATCTCTGGGAAGGAACAACTACATTACAATCTTTCTTGCACAAATACACACACACACACACACAGGAAGGAGAAAGAGTGTTACGTTACCATGAATACCACAGAAGAATAGAAGTTCTACGGAGTGCTGGACTGATCAGAGTAAGAATATTTCCCCTCTCTGTCTGAAAACACACACCATAACCAGGTAAAAAGCATCGCACAGAGGTGTTTGTCGGTAAGTGTGTATGTATAGAAAGCACTGGACAGATTTGTGTGTGTGTGTGTGTGTGTGTGTGTGTGTATGAGAGAGAAAGAGGTGGAAAACTCACCACTACAGGCTCCCGTAGTTCCCCCTCGGGCAAGCTGGCTTGGTTCATCTTGGCAATCCGATTCAAGGTGTCAATGGCTCCTTTAAAATTACCCACCGAAACCTGGAACCTAGTTGACTCAGGGATAAACTGAAAGAGAGAGAGAGAGGCAGAAAATGCAACTTATTGTGTTATTATTTCTATGACTATAATTATTCCAAGTTCTGATGCTCCAGAATCTGCCAAAGGGGGCTCACCTGGAATAGTCCAATGAGTATGAGGCTGGGGATGATGGACAGCCGAATCATCCAACGCCAACCCAGCGTGGGCACCACGGTCATACCCAGAATGATGATGATCATGGAGCCCAACATCCAGAAGATCTAGTATCAGTTATAGGCAACGCACAGCGACAGGATCAACACGAGTGTGTGTAGTTTCACATGTTTCACAGGGTGTGACGGACACTGTCCGCCTGGGCAGTGTGTGTGCTCACTCACGGAGGCCAGAGGCAGCAGAGAGGACCTGTGTTTGGCAGGGATGAACTCCGTCTTCAGCACGAACCTTAAGGGGGGGGGAACAGATTTTTTTGTCTGAATAGAATTATTATCTGTGCCTGAGAAATGTGTTCAGTCTGTTAGTTCACGAGCTTTATGACAAAATGTGTGTGTGTGTGTGTGTGTGTGTATGTGTGCGTGTGTATGTGTGTGTGTACCCTTGTGATGTGGCTGCTACCCCACAGCCCACCATACTGCGCAGGAATATAAACCAGCCATAGGTTGGCGCAAATGACGTTAGCAGAGAGAAATACGAAGCCCACACGAAGCCTCCAAACACCACCTGCACACACACACACACACACACACAAACAAATATACATGCTCAAAAGTGAAAGATCCAAATATAACAACTGAAGAGAAACAAACATATTGTTATAATTCTCTTTGATGTAACTAACGACATTATAGATTCAGAGACATGAAATTAAGACATTCAAAGCAGAATTTTCTCACCTTCCAACGGCCATATTTATCTGCCACGTATCCACACAATACACCGCACACCATGTAGCCCAGGAACACCATCTACACACACATACACACACACACACACGGCACACAAATTAAACAAGACCTGCAGAAAAGTTATATTTACTGCAACTCTTCAGAGCTATGAGCACAGGAAACAGCATGACACCATGCCAATAACATGACCTCCATCAATACATGCATGCGCACCATCACATATTCACACGTCTATACACCCCAGAAAAATGATGTATATCTATGTACGACAATAAAACAAGACTCTGTAGTTGGACATGTTAAATAGTTTATCATGTATTATCTATCCAGGAGTTTAAAAGAGCATTCAGTGGTGTGATTGGTTGAAAATCTCACCGTGGAGACCAGGGCCACTTGCCAGTCCTCCAAATGCCACTCACATCGGATCTCAGGAGAAACTACAGCCAACAACATGATCTCCATCGCCTCTACAATCTGTATATAATCACACACACACACACACACACACACACACACACACACAAGCACACATCGGCGTACACACACACATAAGCATGCAGATTAGCGCTGCAGAAAAATGCACATATACAATGCTTATCAGAGCAAACACACATATACACCCACATATGTAGACATTTGTGGGCACACACAGATGCATGAACACATGTATACACACATGCACACACACACACACACACACACACATACATGCACACAATTTATTCGTGCTGTAAGCCTGGCCAGGTTCCATGTCACATCTCTTACGTTAGCACTGCCCATAATAACAAACAGTAGGATATGAAAGCGGCCAAAGCCGATGGTTTCCACAGCCTCTTCCACACTGTACACTTTGGGATCTGTGAGAGCCAACAGGGGAAACCAGAGGTCACGGGGTCACGTAAAGTCTAGACGCTTTGAGTGAAAAGTCTGCATGTCCCTTCTACACTACTTTATCAATACATACAGATCCTGTACTGGAAAAAACACAGGATGGAGGTTCAGGTGCAGGATTGAACCACTAGGGCCACCATCCAAAACACCAGACCCAGTACATTACATAAACAGTACTGCATTAATAACCATTCTTCTAAATGAGTCAATTATTGTAATATCAGTGCAACAAAAATAATTGAATCCATTGCATCTTTACTATGGCACAGAGATGTATTTATTTATTTTCTAACGGTGGTCCCATAAGGACTAACCCTTGGCCTGTCTCGCGGGTTTGCTCCCTGCGTCCGTCTCCTCGAGCTCCACATCCTGAAGGTGAATTGCGCTGACCAGCTGCGTCTTCATAGAAGAGCCGCGTCTTGCAGCCATGGTCAGTCAAATTTGAAGTATTTTAAAATATAAACATGACCAAAAAAGCCTAAATAACAGAGAGAGAGAGAGAGAGAGAGAGTACATTGATAGATAGATAGATAGATAGATAGATAGATAGATAGATAGATAGATAGATAGATAGATAGATAGATAGATAGATAGAGATTTTTAAAGCTCCCATTTGCTGCTATTGTTTTCATTACTGTTGCTTAAAGTTTTGCGAAAGATAAATTAAAGCTACACAAACAGAACAACAACGAATGTTAAAGTAGAGGACGTTTGCCAAGTGGTGCTTCCTTAGACGTAATGGCTTTACCGGCAAGTTTTAAAGATTTGTTGTCGTGATCACCAGCGATAAGCACCGCAAAATATTAATATCAAATCACAAATCGACAACCTACCTTCTTTAAGGAGTTATAATGCAAGATAAGACTGACTTTAGACGTGTAGACAATTTACGATATAGCCGCATATTTGATTATCCTGTCTTGCTAAAACAACGAACCTGTGCGTACCGACAGGTAAACAGCGTCATGAGCCGCAGGTAGAGGACGGACTTGGTCTTTAAAGGGACACGCATAATATTTTCTAAAGCGGCCGAATGAGGATCCTGTTACTGTTGGCCATTGTGGACGCGATTGTGGAGGGTTGGGCCCTGTTTGGGAGGAATTAACCTACATTCTGGACGCCTTCTGAAGCTGTTAAACAGGTTTGCAGCGAGCCGGTCTGTCCAGATCTCCCGCTCTTCGCTCAGTAACCCGAGAGTCCGGAATGATGCTAAGTGCTTTTCGGTATTCTACAGGTGGATGAGTGAGTGTGATCGAAACACTTAAATTCACAGAAACGTTAGTACCAAGACGCATTAATATACACACTGATACAGTGAAGTGTTCAGTGCAGGGTGTTTTCTTGGCTGTATTGTACTGGTCCGGGAGCGGTAGTTCAACAAAACCTTTAACTCCTCCAGTTCACAAAGGTGTGGTCATCTTACTTAAGTCTCGACTGAGAGCAGACCACATGACAGGCAAAGGCAGGATTGTGGTGCATTTAGCCAACGTGCCTCATTATGAGTTACAAATTCTTATACAAATTCATCAAATTAAAGGGGAAACATTAATTAGTTTCAATGCACATAATTTATTATCTTTTGTTAATAAATGTACACAACAATCTAGAGACAGTACACATTAAATACAGGGATGCAGTTTGCAGAGACCAATGGAATAACAAGATGGGGGAGTAAGAGAAGATTAGTGCGGTTTGTAAATGTCTTTGAACATGACTGCAGAATAAAACTATTCTAAGAATCTATGGAAGCAGTAATGTAAGAACAGACAGTGCTTATGTTTTCATTAATGTCTCCAAGGCGTCCACTATGGCACTCAGATAAGAACAAAATGGATCATTTCACTCTCTTTAAAACACACACGCACACACACACACAGATATTCAATATGAATCATGTTTCTATCACATACATTAAAAATACATTTTATGTTGCTAATGATAGAATTTAGTGTGAGAGGTAAAACAAACCTATTTTAGACCTATTTTAAACCTAAGTTCTCACTATCACACACACACACAAACACACACACACACACTGTGGAATTACACCATATCAGGCAAGCAGCTGTAATGTATAAATCAAAGTTTTGGAATAACAGTATAACCTGTACAGTTGTAGTGGTGTAAAGGTTTCTCCATTGGTCTTTGCAGAAGCCTGGTGATTAGGAGATCTCTATCAATGTTGCCTCTATAAGGTTTCATTTTAAAAGGTGGATTCCCATATACATATTACAACTCTATTTTATACTTTAATCAGAAATACTTAATTTTGAGTGGTTTTAAAAAATATTACTGTTATATAAATGACAAAATATTGAAACTTCTTATTGTAATGATTAGGATGGTATCTGTGCTTTAACCCTTCATGTTTACTCTTATACCAGAACACAGTATTCACTCATGTTAAATACGCCCATCACGCTCGGTTGTTATGGGATTTGTTTTTTGTTTGTTTTGTATTTGAACACATTTCTTTTTTAAGCGTATATATTAGCATGCCCACCAAGACAAACACAGTAAACCAACAAAAAAAAATCAAATCAAAGCTTCATTCCACATGCGAACTTAAGGCCTGCTAGAGAGAGAGAGAATGAAAGAGAAAAAGAGAGAGATAGAGAGAGAGAAAGAATGGAGAGAGGGAAAGAAAAGAGAAAAAAATTTTTTGGCCTTTTATACAACACAATACGTAACAGGGCCTTAAACCACCTTTGTCACATGACCTCACAGCAACCATGAAAAACTCAGTCACAGTCACATGATTCTAGACATGGATTCACAAGCAGACTGGCCACTGAATTACAGAGCTAAACCACCTATGTGCCTTAACAGTGATTTGGTCTTTTTTGTATCTCATACCAATACTTTATCCAATACCTTAAATACTTAATATTCTTATACCAATAAAAATAAATAAAATCTAATATGGTCTAGACATACAGTAATATTGTGCTCATGGGTATACATCAATATGTAATTAATATATTTATTTAATAACTAATTAAATTTGTATATATCTATATAGATCCTGTATAATATTCTTTCTCTTTTCCAGGTAAACCCTTAAGACGACTTTGCTCACTTGAGCTTAGCATTGCCACTATGGTTAAAATGTGCAAAGCTGAAAGATGTGCAAAACAAACAGCTGTAAACCAACTCAGAACTACCCACTGCAGGAGGGAGGACTAGCGTAGCCACACGCCACGCGATACTCAGGCTCACGGCCAAACTCCCACAAACCAGAGCGGCAAAAACACAAAACACAAACAAACAAAACCAAGAAGAACCAGCGAGCTCTAAACATCAGCGCCCGGCCGTTCCGGCACCGCGGACCCGGAGACGCCGAGCGAAGGGTTTCCCTCTGCTCCGTGACACGGACTCCTTCTCCGGGCTGAGGGGAGGATTTTGGCATCTGGACGAAGTGGGGGTAATGTGGCAGCAGGCTGGATCCTGGCTCTGGCTGCAACTGAGGATGCCTGATGTGTGTTGCCAGGGCAGCTCAAATGTTCACTGATCCACGACCCAAAAGGCCCCTTTTCATTTGCAATTACAACAGAAGGCTGTGGCTATGGACAAAAACCCCCTGTAAGGCAGTGGTCACCGACCCTCCATGCGAAGGTTCAATGCAGAGAGCACTTCTAATTTACTGATCCAGCTAACAGAGCCCTTCTGGACCAGGAGAGGTTCGCAACTAAACTGGAAACGATGACAGATCGGAGTGATGGCGACTACTGCTCCATGGCAACATCCTTGCCAACATGGGGCTGTAATGTCAGGACGGTCGAGTGATAGTTGTACAATGACGACACACCATTCCTGCAGGGTCTAACCATTTCAGAGCAGCAAGAGAGAAGAGGAATGTACAGAAAGGAAGAAAGAAAGACTTAAGGACGAGAAGACGCTACTTCTGAGCCTCCAGGAGCCGCCACTAGATGGTACGATGGTGGAGACAGGAAATGAGGTTTAGCACCAGAGGAAGTCCGAGGGGCTGGATCATGGCCCTCCTATAGGAAGCACTTTGACGGACATGTAGAAATGGAACTAATTTGGGGAGGGATCTCACGCAGCAAAATTTCATAAGTGCGTCTTCTGGTCTGGTCTTCTCTCCTAGCATGCGGTTTAACTGAGAGAAGCTTCTTTTGGATATTTTTGTCGGTAGTGACTATTATAAGTCTCATAAGTAATGGGTGTAGGATGGAGGGGTCTATAATACATCTTCTGTGCTATGTTGGACTTTGGTGGGGTTTGTTTTGTCTTTTTTCCCCTCAGAGATGCTATTGAACGTTGATGTGGAGTCTGGGGGGATGGGTGGGTCCATGATCCTCAGCACTGGTTCCTGATTTGAGGACTTCCTGGGACTGAGGTCTTAAACGTGAGGGTCATCTCCTTGGGTGCGAGTCCACCTAGCCACACTGCAGCTAGACACAGGGACAGAGTGTAAACAAAAGCTCGGCGGTGCTCTGGCTCGCTGCCAACAGCGAGGACTTAGCCGGAGTGTTTACTCCAGCGCCGCAGCTCGGCTAGCTGTGCGTGGAGGGCGGCCCGAGGGGGGGGGAGGGGCAGGGCAGGGGTTAGCTAAGGCGTCTCTCAGCTGTGGTAGCTGGCCACCACGGCGGCCTGCTTCTGAGACAGTCTCTGGAGCTCCTCCCTGATGGCCTTGATGAGGGAGGCGGAGGAGTGCGAGAGTGGAGGCGACTCCTCTGGGGCGGCGTAGACCGCCGTGGGGGTGGGAGGGTCCCTCAGCGACGTCCGAGGCATCTGGAACACGGGAGATGAGGAATACTCAGGAAACGGCAGGATCTGCTGTGGAGAGAGAGGCTGCATGAATCTACATGGATGTTCTAGAGCATTCTACAGGAGCTCAGCCGACCACTCAATGGAAGACAAGGGGAGGCCTTCCAGTAATCACCCTACAGTAAGTACCCTACAACAGCTACTACCACAGTCCAGTCAAGGACACATCCCAAACGCAGTGAGATCGTCACACCAGTCTCAAGCACCCGCATGGAACACGAGAAAGCCCAAACAAATCACGATTGACATCAGTGCAACTCGGAGTCCGAATATCCTTGAGGCTCAGAGGAGGATTTTCAGCACTGCAGTTCAGTTTCTTCCTAAATGCAGCTCAGCCAAATGCATCAGTCACCCATCACGTACGGGTCACATTTCACAAAACCCAATGACAGCAAAATGACTTTTATTTTGTAGCAGACTGCCAAAGGACCAGGGAAAGTCACACGACTACTGACGCAATACCATGTGACAGCAATGTTAAAAGTTTCCTCTATTTTTATTAAGCTTTAAAACTTTAAATGACTCTAACATAACTTGCCATATTCTCATTTTTGTAACATTGGCCTGTTCTATATTACCACATCAGCTTGTTCTCAGGTACAGTGAAAATGCTACATTACTAAAACCTTGAAGTGAAGCTGAATGTAAGTGTGAAGAGTTGAAGACAGAATATGTGATGATGTAAAAAACATTCAATGCACCTTTTGATTTCGGTGGAAATCTGTGCAGATCAGACTTCCTGTGTACGTATGTGTATGTGTGAATGAGTGTGTGTGTGTGTGTGTGTGTGTGTTGCTGGACTCACAGTCTCGCGGTTGGCTCCGGGCCTGGAGACCTCTTCATCTGCGCGGTACTGGGTCCAGCTGGATCCCGAGGGACCAGACACACTGCGCCCCACCCCTGGGTACATGCTGATCCGACTTGACAAGCCCACCTGCGTCAGCTGGTGCAACTGCGCACCTACACGCACACACACACACACACACACACACACACACGCACACACACATACAGACTTGGTGGTTGGCAAAAGCATAAATACTCAAAGACCATGTAAAAGGTCAAAGCCACAGGTGAGTTATGCACCTGCGCTGCCCCCTACTGGTCGTGGCCGTGAAGAAGAAGGGAGGTCTTCTCCATACTGCCCCCTGCTGGAGTACCCAGGATCAGACTGCAGCTCCCCTGAGACAAGATACCCAGAGCCCAGTGCCTGCCTGCTGAGTCCATCAGAACAGCTTCAGTGATTAGGACATAATATTCCTAATGAGTATGAAATGTAAAAGCCGCCAATTTGAAGTGATCATTCGATTAGTTTATTCCTTATTATTTTTCATACTGCTGCTCACCTTTGCATTAAGCTGTGGACAGATGTAGGGGACATTCCTAATTCTGCATACCGCTGGAGACACAGAGGAGGGACAGGAGGGAATATACATCATGAGTCAAGACTTTCAAAAGGCATGTCTTTGGTTTCCACGTGTTCACGTGAAGAGATTTAAAAGAGATTTAAAAAGTGTGAATGAAGCACTGAGATGAAGGTCCACGGGCAGGTATCGTGTGCTGTTACACTCACTGCGGCAAAAGGGCTGTGGGCAGGGGCAGCTGGGTAAGACGAGGAGCCCCATTGGCGGACAGGGCGTGGGGGCGGGCTGGAGGCTGGACCAGGACTGACTCCTCCTACTCCAGTGATTGCTGTAACCCCAGTGAGCGTCAGAGGGGCGGAGCTCCCTTGTGAGGTGGGTGAGACCAAGGCAAAGGCGTCGTCTAACAGGGAGTGCATTTGCTGGCGTGCCTCTTCAATGGTTGGCTGAGGTGGGACGTAACTGGGCGGAATAGGGGCAGGTCCAGGAGGCGGAGACCCAGGGTCAACGAATACCTCATCAGTGGGGGAGGGGCTACCAACATCAGGAAGCTGGTCTGCATCAGACTAGAGAAAGAGGTGATTTGAATACGCATTTCTTACACAAAACAAGAAAATGGACATGTGTCATGTGTGATTTTACCACGTAGGCCACGTTGTTGACTCCCGGGTACTTCCTGTAGGTGGCGTCACCATCCGTAATGAGACGGTCCTTATCGGTCAGGCTGCTTGTGCCGCTCAGGTTCTGCCTGTGCCTCTGTCGAGGGGAACGCCTGCCTCTGGAGCTACACACACACACACACACACACACAGAGTAAAATCACACTGCGTTTGAACAACCATAACTCGCGTCTCCTGTAACCTCCACCCTGACCTCCTGTGCGTCTCTCCGCTGGATGACGGTGTCTGTGCGTCGGGGTGAAGGATCTTGTGGATCTGCTCGTGGGCCTGCTGATAGACCCTCTGCTGCTCTGAGCCATCCCCGAACACCGCCATGATGTCCTCCATGGAGGGGAACTCGTAGTGGCCTTTCCTCTTGGCTCGCAGGCGGATCTTATTGCGGTGGTGCTCGATCTCGGACTTGTGCCTCAGAGCAACCTGGATCTGAACACATACGGGGTGACGGAACCCCAAACAGCACTTCATTTCGCATCGATTTCATTCATCCTCGTGATTATCGTCTAATAGCCACCGATGGCTGTGGTGTGTGTGTATCTGGGTGAAAAAGCATTTCACACCTCTGTGTTAACTTTTCCTCCATCTGTCACCCGTTCGGTGAGGGCAGGGCTTAGGGGTTGGTTATGCGAATGAGGGGGCGGGCTCGGCATGGGCTGCATGGCAATTAATTGGATCTTATTGGACACTCGTCGTGTTCCATCCGACGAACCTCGAGACAGGCGATCCACATGCTCAAATATGGAGGAGGAAGAT